>OX387349.1:15017500-15617500 GCA_947563465.1 Archips xylosteana
TTTAATTTAACTTCTAACTTCAAACACATTGCCGAGCTTCAGTACACTTCGCCTCGTTTGAAGTAGGTAATTCATTTCATTATATTGGTTGAGTGCAAAAAAGAGGCTACTCTCACAAACTCTTTTTCAAGTCGAGTCCTACCCAACACTACAAAAAACTTAAGAAAAGCCCCCGACAAGTTGACGTCCCGAATAAGAAGAATTACTTATGCTCCATACCAGTTTTGTACATTACTGATATACAAGAAGGACCTTTCTTAAGCTTTTACCTCTACACCTTTTGTTTTACTCTGTATTTTTATAGTGTTCTTCATGGTCTGTTATTTCTTTTATAAATTGAAATGAACATGTTTATTTAAGTTACTTAAACTAGGACCATCGATGTTGGAGCAGTTTAAATTCAATATGGATCTCCAGAGAATAACGACTGAGTCTAGTTACAATTGATTTTGCCTGAATAACTACGACTAGACAACTAACTGAAGAAAAAACATGATAACTTACGTGAATAGTATGCAATTGCAAGTACCTAAATTTATCTAAATTAGTACTCCTTTCCTGTCACCGCGTATATTGAAGGGCGCATTTGAGCTGGTTCCGCCATTTTTGGCAGCTTCCTTTTTATCGCCGTCGTTTTTGGCCGCGCCTTTTTGCTTCGTCATTTGTGCAACCTTGAAAAGCAGATATTATGTTCATAATAAAAAACAAAATAAGCGTGTGCCTGCAACCTGCCAGTATGTCAACTGCTGCATACTTACATAAATAATTTTTAAATGAAACGAATAAGGAATGTTGACTGGCCGGGTCATGGTGCTACTAACTACTATAGCCTGGTCAATCCGTTACCACCCTAAGGTTCAATGTCAGTTGTATGGCTTAAAACGTCAAACGCTTTTACTTACAACTTACAAATCAATGTGACGATCAGACTTATTATTTTTAATTGGAAATGTCATAACAAATGGTAAAGAACTTCATATATTGTCTACCGCTTAGCATTGCCGATCGATAGTGTAACGAATAACGATAGGTTATTGATAGCTGTTCTATAGCAAAAATATCGATAGCTCGGAACGAGATAAATTATAGTATTTTATGCAACGGTTGTATAAGTGAGGTCTTAAAAGGCGAGTGACGTGAGTTGCGATACGAGCGAATGCGAGTATCGCAATGGAAGACGGCACGAGCCGTTAAGACCAAATTATACACCGTTGCATACAATATTTTTTCTACGACTCGACTCTGCTGTTCTGGACTGTACCCTACTGTAGGGTACAGTAGGGTAAAATAGAGTACAGTCGGGTATAGTAGGGTAAAATGGAGTACAGTCGGGTACAGTAGGGTAAAATAGGGTACAGTCGGGTACAGTAGGGTAAAATGGAGTACAGTCGGGTACAGTAGGGTAAAATGGAGTACAGTCGGGTACAGTAGGGTACAGTAGGGTACAGTCGGGTACAATAGGGTAAAATGGGGTACAGTCGGGTACTCTATTTTACCCTACTGTACCCGACTGTACCCTACTGTACCCTATTTTACCCTACTGTACCCGACTGTACCCTATTTTACCCTACTGTACCCTATTTTACCCTACTGTACCCTATTTTACCCTACTGTACCCTATTTTACCCTACTGTACCCGACTGTACCCTACTCTACTCAACTCAGCAGGTCTAAACTGGGCTTTAGTGTTGAGTGTACCCTACATTTAATATTATGTGGCAGCTAGGTGTATCGTAATAACGACATTACGACACAAGTGCTGTTATGGCGAATAGATTAAGTATAGACTTTCTGAAGTCATATTATCTATGTTCTTATATATTTGATCTCGACCATGTAAAAAACAGATAATAAAACAGGAGTAGGAAAATACTATTAGAGTGTAACAAGTGTCTTGAGTAACAAGTTTTGAAAAAGTGGACTATCGATAGTTATCGAAAGCGCGCTACTATCGATAGTCCAAAGTAAAATAATCGATAATGCCGACAGTATTTTTCTTCTAGAACTGCGGTAGTATCGATAGTGTCCAAAATAGGTATCGATCGATATTTTACTCAGTCAATTGTATTGCCATGATTGGTGCTATTGATAGGCGTATCGATAGCGTGGGTTGTTGTTATACCTAGAGATTTTCCTAGCACGAACGAATATTTTTCCTTCTAATACTTAGTTTATCGATGTTTTATAAGTGGCATTATATCAATGAGACACGTTTGAAAATATAAAACAATAATACCAAATCAAATCGATGTTCTTATTATGTCAAACACTAATCACAAGTTGTTCGTGCTAGAAAAATCTCTAGGTATAGTTGTTGTAGATAAAAACCATGGATTATGAAACTATACCGTAAGGCTACTAGAGGCATTTCTGTAGCATCCACACTAGGGCTACTGACTCTAAGTCCACAGCATAACATAGTAAGTTCAAATGGGATACTTACAGCGTCATCGATGGCTTTAAACTGCCAGCTCCAATGCACTCGGTACAAGAAAGGACGGTGGTCAAAACGGTTGTCGTCCGGCGAGTAAGATTCCGCGTGGTAGGAAGGCGTGAGGATTGTCATTTTGTGTCTATTGATAGCGTAGCAACGGAAGAAATGCTTCACTTTCTCAGCCACCTGCAAATAATTAGTGTATAATAAAACAATTGCATACAACTCAGTGGCGTAGCGTGAACATTTTAGTTAAAACGGAGAGTGAGTACAGAGGGTGAGAATGGTGTGGTAGAAATATTCCCGGATACAATTCGTTGCAATCAGTATAGTTACATGTCCACCCTTGCCATAGGTGCTGTCATAAATAAGTGATCACTTTAGTACCTTGTCACTTTAACGCCATGTTTGAAAAGCCATAGAAAATTGTGTAACGACTGAAAGCGACAAAGTATCAGAGACCTCTGTATTCTATTTTATTTTTGAATACCGTACAGATACTTTTGTTGGGCACTCCTAAATTACGTCACACAAATTTTGATCATTTTAGACTCAATTGTCACACTTATTACAATACAATACAATACAGTACAATGACTCCTTACTGTATACCACACAGAAAACAATGCAGACAAACAAGTACTACTATGAAAATCTTAGTTTAATTTTTCTTCAAACCAACAAATCGCCAGAAACCTCCAAGTATGACACGCAATAGGGATGTTGACACCACCAATCAACTGACGTACTTTTTATGAGCTGTCAAAACACAATTCTCCCATAGAGTTTGAATAACAATAGCAACTTATGACGTCACTCAATCAACTCGCTACTTATTTATTTGTTTTAAAGCAACAAAAAAATCTAATTTTGCAGTTAATCGAAAATTAATCTGGTTTTCAGGGCTCAAATAAAGCGTTTTTTTAATGGAGTCGTGTCTTCGAATTATTTTTTAAATGGCGTCAACATCCCTACTATTTATGAATGGCCTTCAACTGGTTGAACATAAATATATTCCGTGTGATCTCACCTCCTGGGGAGTGCACTTATCATTCCACGCGTGAACAAGTTTCTGGAACATGCTGAAGGGGCCGCAGTTCTGCGTTTTGCGCAGCCTTCCGAATTCTGACAGTTCCGCATACGTCATACCCATGTCCTGTGGATTTAGATATTTTATATAAATTAAGTACTACAGCTAAACGCACGGACTTGGGGGGCTACTCCAAAATTCGAAAATCGAAGTTCGTATCGCATCGTCTTGCTCGCTCTTGTATTAAATACTATTAGCGTGAGAGGAATGGCACGATACGAAGTTCGAATTTTGCACTTCGTAGTATAAGGCCTGTATTTAAGTGACGCTTGACTGTTTTGCAGAGATCGGAATTTTCACGGCAAAATATAAGACTGTCGCAATCAAGCTAGTGTTAGAACCAATTTTTTATCGATATCGATAGTTGTGCAATAGAAGAAAAAAACAGTCCACTAAATAAAAAACCATATTTAATACAGAATTTTATTTTCCCTTCATTAAAAGTTTTACCTCTTTGTTACCCGACTGCGGTAAAGCCAAAAGGAAGAGTTATTAATTACTTAATATGATAAAGTATAGTTAAGGTTTAGATGGAATAACAAATAAGTATAAAACAATCCCGTAACTTACCACTTCTTTTGCATATTATAAATTAACTGTGCGAATGATTTTAAAATAATGTACTTAAATATATCGGCATGACTTTTTTATATATAATAACTAGCTGACCCGGCAAACGTTGTTTTGCCATATTACGAACTATTCTCAGACCTACCAAATACAGAGAAAAAAGTTTCATAAAAAACGGTCAAGCCGTCTCGGAGTAGTTCGGTAACAAACACCGTGACACGAGATTTTTATATATTAGATACTCGATATCGATAAAAAATGGTTCTACCACTAGCTTGATTGTGACAGTCTTAACCTCAAAATACATCATTTTTAAAACAGCTACTTTGTCGTAAATAAAGCTACCAGAGTCTAAATTTTGGATACCATGTTAGAGTTAGACCAAGATAGGTTTGCAAAGATTTTGATAGCACACGCAGTGCATGTGTTATTCATACGTCATAATTCCATAGAAGTTTGACGTTTAATATAACACTTTCACTGCGTGTGCCATCAAAATCGTTGCAGACTTATCTTGGTCCGACTCTAGCTTCCTGTCTAGAATTGCTTTATTAAATTTATTTTTTATACAATATAGGCTTATACAACGTGCCCACCAAGCATATGCTTAGTTTTTGATATATTTCCATTTTTATGTTTAAATTTTACTATGAAAGTGGTGGAGGTGCTGGGACTGCGTATTTGTATGAAAAAATAAAAAAGTTAAAAAGCATAATTCGACCTAGGTTCACATAATATTTATTACTCCATATGGCCTCAGGAATGCGTCGTTAGACTCTCGCGGAAACCTAGTGGGACGTTGTATTTATGAAACAAAATAGCTATTATAGCTAAAAAAAAGTGCATTTTGAGGTTATAAACTTGTTTACTAAATAAGACAATGTAATATAAGTCATTTGTCGAACTTAACGGATACCAAAGAAAAACACAGTGTAATGAAATGCTTGCCTGTTCATCAGTTTGTGTGATTTGTCCGTCCGCCAACGGTTCAAGTTCTGCTGTGGGCGGGGCCTGGAGTATCTCCGAGAGCGAGGGTAAGAAGAACCTATGACAAATAAATAAGTAAAGCTAGTTTGAAATTTAAGCCATTGCATGAAGACCACTTTTACGCTGTACTCTCTAACGGATACAATATATACGTTGTTGGTGTTGAAAAGGTTAAAACGCTACATGGATGATTAAATTTGATTAAAGTTAGTTAAATTTGAATAAAGTTAATTAAATACGACTTAAGTTAAATTAATCAAATTTGGTTAAAGCTAATCAAGTTTTATAAAATTTAAACCCAAAAAAGGCGCATCCAATGGATCCTGGGTTCTAACTGGGGCTGACATTTCCGAATTTTTTTTTCGTAATTATGATATAAAATAATGCAATGAAAATTGCTCCTAACTTACCGACTTTTAGCATACTGCAAGAAAGCCTTCAAATCCGTCTTAGATATACCTCCGATAGGGTTAACGTCCGCACTGGAGCAGTCGTACTTAGTCATGTAGCCTCTAAGAGCTTCGTCGACGTTAGACGAGCCTAACACTAGCAAGCCGCCCGGCCTGCCTCGCACCCATAGCATTAGCTGAGCGAAGAGGTATGACAGCACCATTCTGAGACGTGCCTGGAAATTGTTAATAAGGAAATTATACGTTGGCTTCTGAAAACTGAGCTCGAGATATTCTCGAGATACACGAGGCTAAATTTTCAAGCTAGGATAGCCACCTAGCAACCCTGGATTCGTGTACGCAGAACTCATCAAAATTTAAACTCGTAAGACCCACGTCAAATTTCGATTATCAGAATTTTAGGCTGCGTATCCACCGGAGCTGTGCGAGGATACGTTGCGAGGGATGTGTTTGTCATGAACCAATAGAAACACTTAATTTAAAAGGTCCTAAGTGAATGAAGTGTTTTCTATTGGTTCATGACAAACGCATCCGTCGCAACGCATCCTCGCACATCTCTGGTGCAAACGCAGCCTTAAAACTTAAGTCTATTAAGAAAAGTTGACATTGATATTAGAAGTCTGTCGTAATTTTAGGATGTTTGGGCCTTACCCTTTGATCAATTATAACTGTAGATCCACAGTCGCGCGCCCGAAATTGTCCGAGCCAAATGAGCGCCACTTTGATAAAAGTGGCCTTCTTTTTTCTCAGTACGTTGCGTGAAATTGTCAAGTTTAGCTGTCAAGTGTCAACGGAAATTCGACTGTAATGAAGTAAAGACTAGGTTCAAATTTCTGTGTAGGTAATGATTTTAATTGTTATGCAAACAAATAAAAAAGTTCGGACATTTTTTGAAGGGGATTTTGTTCGGCAATGTGTATCTTCAGTTATAATTGATCAAAGGCCTTACCTAAGATTGCTAAAAGTGGAGCTCGAAACTCGCTCAAAACTCGCTAGAAACTCGCTCGCCGCTCCGATGCCTCGCTTTGCCTACTGGCGTAGACAGGCAGCCTAATTATCTGGTGTAGCGGGTGGTAGCGTTCACTTACCATCAGATGACCTAGCCCGTTTGCCACTATGGCACTAAAAAATGTACCTGTATATTCTGTAGAGCGAGATTTTGCCGCGGGCAGCCTCCATTAGTCCTAAACTTAGGCACCAGACCGGTTGCAGTGGTGAATATGCCAATCACAGCGCTGACGGCTGCGTCGATCACAATCGGGAAGTGATAACTACCTATTTGACTGGCTAGCTGAAACAAAAAATAAATTGCTTTTAACTACCTTTATTAGTTTCTGCATTATGGGGTATTTATCTGGATATGAATGTTGAACATATTAGGTAGTTAAAATCAAGGCTGGATCCACTGTTGTGGGCACGATGAGCAAACCCACGTCCCTAATAGACTTGTGACGAGACACTTTCACGGTCTATTGAGATCGATAGGCTGATGATAACTCCAACTCGCACTTGGCTGGTTTTTGGGTGGCTGTGACCACAACCTTTTTTGATGGCTGGATATAATTAATATAATTGGCTAAGTAAAGTTTTTTGAAGCGGTGCTAATTATATTTTTTTTCGACAGTCGGCGTTCTGGAGATCGAGAAACTGCAGCTGTTTTATTTTTATCTCCTGTTGTTTACTGGAAATATTTTTTTAAGTGTTCGAGATGACATTTGTGAGATTTTACGGCTGACAAGCGGTTCGTGCTCAGTACTAAGAAGAAATAGAAAAAAAAACGAAGTCAACTGTCAGTTCTGTCAATGTCAAATCGTTTGCGTTTCGTTTGCTTTGCGTTTTGGTGTGCTCAGTGTGATTTTTGGACTATTTTTATCGACCTCCGCATAAAATCCGGACTTTCAATTTTACCGCATTTCTCCACGACCTATGCACGTTATTTGGATCACGGTTGAATACTTTCGATCACTATTTTGGAACTGCTTCTTGGACAACGCAAAGCAAACGAAACGCAAACGGTTATATTTCATTTGACATTGACAGAAGCGACAGTTGACTTCGTTTTTTTTCTATTTCTTCTTAGTACTGAGCACGGACCGCTTGTCAGCCGTAAAATCTCACAAATGTCATCTCGAACACTTAAAAAAATATTTCCAATAAATAAAAGGAGATAAAAATAAAACACCTGCAGTTTCTTAGTGTTGAAGTCGACCACTCTTGAAAAAAATATATAATTAGCACCTCTTCAAAAAAAGTTTACTTAGCCAATTCCACGCCTGGTTATAATTCTTTAATAAGGGTTATCCACATTTATGGGTCTGCGTCTCTCCTATGGGCATGGTAAAAGTTAAAGGTTAACTAATATTTTTTATTTACTCAAGTCTACATCGTCGTGTCGGACGCCTGGCCAACTTTCGCCCCATTTAAATAAATCATAAGTTTGCTGACTCGGAATCGCTTATTTTATGTCGATAAGACAGACAACTTTTGTTCCTTACGCTGTGTATAATCCATTACTCACATGGGTATGTATTACAATACCGAAGTACGAACGACCGAATGTATTAAAATATCGAATGGGTCAAAAGACCGACACGATTTTTTTCTGAAACCGTTAACTTTTTAAGATTGTTATAAAACAAACCTAACCTAACCTAATGGGTTCCGTATGATGCCGTTTTAATAAATTCTGAAAAGTTTACGGTTTCAGAAAAAAATCGTGTCGGTCTTTTGACCCATTCGATGTTTTAATACATTCGGTCGTTCGTACTTCGGTATTGTAAAACACACCCACTCACATACATGTATAAATCAATTTACATGACAGTTTATAAGGGGAGCTAACCAGACGGGAGCCGGAGCGTGTTGTTAGCGTGTGATAGGAAGGTTGGCTAAAGAGCGACTGTCGTCCATTGGACGCAGGCCCGTGTGGTTAACTCAAAACTGTTGATGCAGTGAGTAACGGTAGAGGTGCCGCCACATGTTTAAACCAGTTTTTCCACCTTTTACATGACGCGACCTTCTTCTGTTCTTAGCATGTACCTGAGAAGCCCTCTGCTTGGTCTCCTGGCTGGAATTCTCTGTAGCCATGTAACAGGTGACCAGTAACCTATTACAAAGCTCCATTGGATCGGAAGGCGTGTAGTCGGCTTGGCACAGAATCTTGCGCACGTCGTATAACACTTGACTTTCTGAAAGGAATGACAACAAATTGGAGGTAAGATGTACCCAGGATTTCTGATTGTTTAAGTCTGAAAGAAGCAAGTGACCCCCGTTTGAAACGAACAAGGAACCAGGAATTTCTACAAATCTGTCCTTGTTTCTTACCTACATTATAAAGGCAACCTCTATTCCTTCCAGCTTTTCAGGACCAAGGGTTTGGGTGAGCGTTGATGAGTCTGACAGTCAATCAGTCATGATTCTTCTATTATATTTCATACTAAATACAAACTGAAATATAGATGCACAGAAAAAAACCCCAGAAAAAAGACCAATGCTGGGAATCGAACCCAGATCCTCAGCATTCCGTGCCGTGTGCCATACCACTACACCACCACTGGTCTAGAGTTAAGACACGAATTTTTCCTATACATCGTACATATCAATCTGTTAAATAATCACCTTATGCAGTGATACAGCGCGTATCTATGTTTGCTGTAGGCCTTACTTCGGTTTTTTTCTGGGTAGTGCAGCGTCTACCTAATTTAATCAGATATATTACCTGCAAAATTGTTCAGTGTGTATCTTGAAATGCGAGAATTCCATTTGAGATTTTGTGGTGTTTGTTTTGCATGATGTGTCGATTGTTTTAGTGCGCGACACCTTGTTTAAGTTTAAGCTTAAACATATAATGAGTCACTATCTGTGATATCCTGTAATTGGCTTTGTGTTACTATTGATAATACCTATGTTTAGACGACCAGATGGCCTAGTGGTTAGAGACCTTGACTATGAAGCTTGAGGTCTCGGGTTTGATTCCCGTGTTGGGGCAGATATTTGTATGAAAAATACGAATGTTTGTTCTCGGGTCTTGGGTATTTAATATGTATTTAAGTATGTATCTATCTATATAAGTATGTTTATCCGTTGCCTAGTACCCATAACACAAGCTTTGCTAAGCTTACTTTGGGACTAGGTCAATTGGTGTGAATTGTCCCGTGATATTTATTTATTTAATATTTTATTTATTTATTATGTTATAAGCTGTTGGTTCTCCTTAATAAATAAATAAATAGCCTCAACAAGAGACTTCAACACTCCTTCGTAACTAACCGCTCACCCGGACAAGAGATGGCGCTACTGAGCCAACTTTTAACAAGTCTTCTATTATGTATAGATTAATGTTATTGTCATTGTATTGTATTGTTACCTCCTTTCTGTATGGCGTCGCAAATCTGCGTGCACATTGAGAAGACAATGCAAGCTGTGCTGGTGGAATCCACGCCGCCACTGAGTGGTAGGAAGAAGCCGCCCTGGCCCGAGCGGCGGAGGTAGTCCCAGAGCCAGCACGCAGGACCTATTATAAAATTAGAGCTGTAATCAGACGTTTCTTATTTCATTCATCATCATCATTCCAGCCTATACCTACAGAGTGTCTCATTTAAATCGCTCAGTATGGAAAAGTCTGAAACTATAAGACATACGAACCATACACTTAGGACTTAGGAACCATGTCATCGATTTTCGTAATAAGAAAAACTGCATTCATACATTTAAAAAAAAACTTGTACTCAGCTCGGGAATCGAACCCGGACGTTTTGAAAAATAAAACTAACACTATTTCTATTGAGGAACATGATGACTAAAATTAATTAAATGCATTGTTTTCATATCCTTTCATTTATTTTAGTAGGTGTTTTAAATGACTACCATTTTTTTTCTCGTAGTTTCAGACTTTTCCATACTGACCGAATCTGAGGTACCTTAATACAAGAGTGTTGTATTGAAAAAAAAAATGGTAGCCATTTCGAACACCCACTAAAATAAATGAAAGGATATGAAAACAATGCATTTTATTAATTTTAGGCATCATGTTTCTAAATAGAAATAGTGTTAGTTTTATTTTACAAAACGTCCGGGTTTGATTCCCGAGCTGAGTACAAGTTTTTTTTTTTAAATGTATGAATGCAGTTTTTCTTATTACGAAAATCGTTGACATGGTTCCTAAGAATAGATCCTTCTATGTCTTATAGTTTCAGACATTCCCATACTGACCGATTTAAATGAGACAGCCTGTATACATTCTACTACAGGACACTGGCATTCTCTCAGAATGAAGAGGGCTTAGGCTATAGTTCCCACGAGGGCCTAGTGCTGATTAGGAACTTTACACACACCGTTGAATTCCTTCTCTGGTGTATGCAGGATTCATCATTGTAAATTTCAAATGTAATACTTGACAGCGATTTTCTAATATTATATTATTTGATTTTGCATGTGTTCCTTGTTTTACGAGGTGAGTGTTTCAATCATGAAATGAACAAAGAACAGGCGCTCTCATTGCTCATTGCATGGTTGAAACACGTTTGAAAAAAATGGAAATAAACAATGCAATATTAGAAAATTGATGTCAAGTCGTTAAGCCGATTGAATACACTGGTAGAACTGGGCGGACTCGTATACTAAATACAATCTATGATTCTCATAAGTCTTGCAAAACAAAGGGACGGGCGGAAAAGTAAATGATTCTACTGGTTCCTGCAAGACCGAAAAAACCTATTTGTTGGAAATAATGAAACTAATGAAATTGTTTAAAGTTCCGATTTTTAAAAACAGATTAAATTCGTTTGCCTTTATAACCTACAGTAACAAAAAAAAACTCCTACCGAGTTCAATTTCTTCTTCCGGCGTCAGATACTTCCAATCGATGGCAGGGCTGGTGGTCAGAAATGCGTCATCGTCATCGGAAAGGGCGAAATCCACAGCGATTCTAGGGAAAGGCGGGTTAGAAGCGGCCAAGTGCGATCGGGAACGGATCTTCGTTCTGTACGAACGAATATCTTCTAGATCTATCGTTGCTACCACTACTTCCTGGAAAAAATAAAAACATTTTGTCAAAGTCTAGAGAGTAGACACCTTTTAATTACATTCTAAACCAAGTGGCACGTAAGATGTGTTCTTCAGAATATAAGCTAAACCTGAAAGTCACGTGTCACAGCTTACAAATGGTGTCTCGGATGCATAAGTTTAAAGAAACCTAATCCATCCATTAAAAAGATTTACAAGTAATCCAAGTGTGGTTTACTTATTTGTTAAATCTAAAGCACATGGCCATGTCCTTTTGCAGTACTAAACATACTATAATTAGATCATGCAAATATTGTTCATAATAATAAGCTGATGCACGGACATCCAAGCGGAGAGAGCGTCTTCACCCATATGTGGTAAGTATTACAATGACCCGTACATAGCTTCATCTTTCCTAGTAAGCACTGCTAAGGAATAGAATTCGCTCCCATCGTATGTACTTCCAGATACATCCAACTATACTCCATTTAATTTAGAATTATAAACCACAAACTACTACTACTGTACTAGAGTAACAATTGACGACACGCAAATAAAGTGACATTAAAACTATTTTGCGGCTCCCAGACTATTGTACTGTACTATTTATCTGCTAGGTAAGAAATAGTTGACGAGCCGCAATATAATGATGTTGTGGTTTTCAATTCTAAATTAAATGAAGTATAGTATACATGGGAATATAGGGGGCAAATTTTAATGACAGGGAGGGAGTTCCTTTATTGATAAACTCGCTATGGACGCTTTTCCCATACAGGTAATAGTGATCGCTCCAAGTTTCTTCTATATAAACATAATTTTATAGACAGTATAAAAATAGAACAAAATAATAGATCAATTTTTTTTCTTTATCCTCGTAAAGCCTACGTCAAGTTTTGATTAACATAATTTGAAACTTAGTGTTAATTTTAAAAAAAAACATTTGTTTTGAAATATGTATTAAATTGAACATTTTGGACCTTACGAGGTTAATATACAGTGGTGGCCATATAATTAAGAACGATTATTTATTGAGATGATTTTTTCAAAGTAACAAGTATAACTAATTGCCCGTATTTTTTTTATTTCTCTCGGTATTGCGAAACTTTTCCGTACTACCGGTACATTCATTTATGCAACATAGTTGGTTAAAAAATTAATAGAGAAACTTTATACATTCGATCTGAACCTAGTATTAGTACTTACTGGCTGGTCACGTAATTAAGAACGCTGGAATAGTTTATTATTTTTTCAAATTTAAATAGAGAACACTGTGTGGCTCTGTGGTTGTAGATTATTATTCGTATAATTTTGGCGCCATTTCGTGCTGTTAAAGTCTTAAAAGTGATTACTTCGTATAAAAACAATGGGGAAAAATAAAAGTTGTGATAAATCTACAAGAGAAGTAATAATAAAACTTCGCGAGAAGAATTGGTCGTATAAAAAGATAGCCGACTATCTGCAATGTTCAAAAACAATGGTTTTCCATGCCGTAAAGCATTTTTCCACGTATCAAACTACTTCAAACGTTCCACGTGGACCTAGACAAAGAAAGTCATCTCGTCGAGATGATCGAAATATCGTTCGTTTGGCAAAACAAAATCCTTTTAAAGGGTCTAATGAGTTGAGAAAAGAATATTTTGGCGAAAACAACCCTTCAGCAATCTCTGCACGCACTATTCGAAGGCGTTTGGTAGAAAATAAGTTGAACGGAAGGATAGCAAGGAAGGTGCCTATGTTGAAACGATGTCATAGGCAAGCCCGACTTGCATTTGCAAGAAGGTATGAAAACTGGACAGTCAGACAGTGGAAAAACGTTCTTTTTTCTGACGAGACAAAAATAAATAGGGTATGTTCTGATGGAAAACGATATGTACGACGCCCTCCGAATAAAGCATTCGACCCAAAGTACACAAAAGTGACATTAAAGCATGGCGGGGGAAATGTGAAAATTTGGGGGTGCTTTTCTGGACATGGCGTTGGACCTGTTAGGCTGATAGAAGGAAACATGGATCAATTCCAATACAAAAATATACTGCAAGAAACAATGTTACCATATGCCGAAGACGTGCTTCCGGTTATTTGGACATTCCAGCACGACAATGATCCAAAGCATACTGCACGCACCGTTAAGGAATTCCTCACATCACAATCAGTTTCTGTCTTAGATTGGCCAGCCAACAGCCCAGATCTTAACCCAATAGAGCATCTTTGGTGCGAAGTCAAGAAAAAGGTTTCATATCGACAGTGTGGCAATTTGAGAGAGCTGTACGACGTTTTCTTAGAAGAATGGAACTCTATTTCTCTTGCGAAATGTCAAAAATTGATAGATTCAATGCCTCGCCGGTGTAAAGCCGTAATTAAAAGCCGTGGACATGCTACTAACTATTAATTTTAATTCAAATGTATTAAATTGCTTTTTTTTTCTATACCAACTTCACATTAATATGATTTATTTAATCTAAGTTTCATATAAAACAACTCTCGAGCAGTTTAATAAATCGTTCTTAATTATTTGTCCAGCTTCATTACTATTTGAATTTATTAGTATAGAGAACAAATAAAATTTGTAAAAAAAAATGTTAGCAATTATACACTATTATTCTTAATCCCGTTTGCTCTATCCATGTGGCTATTTTATAACATAATTTGTTACTTCTAAGAAGGAACACAACTAGACATATGACATGATTTAGATAAAAAAAAATCGGAAACTTCAAATCGTTCTTAATTGTATGACCACCACTGTATACCCAGCTATCAATTGAAATATGCTTTGTGTAAACTTTATCATATTTGTCTCCGAAATAAGACTTACAAAATAATACAAACTTACAAACAAAGCTGGGGGCGATCACTACCATATGGGAAAAGCGTCGATAGTTGAGTTTATGGATAAAGGAACTCCTTACCTGTCATTAAATTTTGCCCCCTAATTTCCTATGTCTGGATACTACCTAGGGCTCTTCAAAGCTACAGTGAATAGGCTGTTACTGAACCAGTGAGATGTATTAGCCTCATCTGCACTTTTCATCAGGTGAAAAAATAGGGATCAATCACGGGTCAGATATATGTAATAAAAAAAAATTTACTCACAACATCAACCAATGCAAACTGCAAACCCCGACTGATAATCTGCCCATTCAAAGCTACGCACGAACAACCGTTGAAGTAAATCCTCTGGCCATCACAGCCGCGGAGGTTGCTGAACAAATAGGCACCACCACTTTTAAACGTCGCGCTCTTCACCAAATCCACGGTCACATAAGCTTTCCGCAGCTCCATGTAGCTTCCGGAACCATTCGATATGATTTCTACGCCGTCGAGACCTAGAGCTATATGGCGGCTGAAAAACAAAATAAATAAAATACCAAGTGGAGTCAGCAGCAGAAATGGAGGTATCCTATTATCTCGCTTCATTCGTTTTTCGTTTAATTCTTATTTCGTCTAATTCTGTATTCGTCTTCGTCTTGTTCGTTATCCGTCACGGTCTTCCTTGGACTCATTCGTCGTTCTTCCCTTTCGTTTTTTGTATAATTTACTTATTCGCGAAAATTATTTCGATACGTTCGGTGCTGGTAAATAAATGTTCGTAAGTAAATGAGACAAAAAACGAAAGGGAAGAACGGCGAATGAGTCCAAGGAAGACCGTGACGAAAAATGAATAAGACTTATTAAGAGAGAGACAAGTTACAGAATTTGACAAAATAAGATAATGACGGAAAGCGAACAAGACGAAGTGACGAATACAGAATGAGACGAAATAAGAATTAAACGAAAAACGAATGAGGCGAGATAATAGGATACCGAAGTGGATTGTGGAGGTCAAAATACACATGACTCTATTATCAAGATAATATGAAGGCGTTTAGATCATTTCGAATTCCACAATCGTTCATCCGCTTTTGCTGCTGACTACGAGATCATGTGCAATTTATCAGCTGAATTTAAACGTAGTAATAAGTACCATGCTCTACATAATGAAAAACTGATGTCATAGATCTGAAGAAAGTGTCACTTAATAATATGTATGCTTTGAAGAATTGTCAAAAGAAATGTCGAATTTAGTTTAGCAAAAACTGAATAAAATAATTTAACAACAAATTAATGGGGCTAACTGCCTAGGATACCTTTGAGGATTCCACAATTCCTCGCATATCTCAAAGCCTATACATGTGTCTCTTGTTGAAATCACAGCATCGCCGATAGGAACTGTTGTTTGGTTTGTGATGGTCGTTATCATTCTTGGCAAGTAGTAGTCTTCAACTTGCCGTTCCTAAGTGAATAACAATGGTAATATAACATTAATATCTGAAAACCAAAACAGATAATAAGAGGATAGAAGAAGTGCACAGCACATGTGGCTTTAAAGCCATATGTACTCCTCAGTTACACGCCAATCAAACTGCGACCTCATATCATAGTGCTGTCATGCGATTCGTGAAATTTAATACAAGCCATGCCTAATTGTGTGACTTTACAATGCCACAAACGACAGCCGATGTGAAGATCTATCAAATAGAGGTATCTTATCCGTATCATCAGTTAGCATGATTGTATTATTTTTAGAACAAAATATAAAATAAAACTTTGTAGGGATTTGGCAGAAAGTAAACCATCAAAAAAAATTTTGCTGCCCGCTACGGCTGTGCAGACTTTCGTAACTAATCCCGCTAGTACCCACGCAAAAACAAACATATACATCACTCATTCCTAATTCATCTTCAAACATTATTCATTCTCACACTATACCCACAGTCGAAGAAACTGAATCGCTTACGTCCCTCCTTCAATCGCTGAGAAATCCCACCAGCACTGAGATTAGAATACCAGGTCACTGCAAAATATCGCCGTTAAGAATTCTGAGAAACAAACTTACTTTAGTCCAACCAGAGAACCACCTCGATTCCCTATAATTCCCATCTTCGCAAAGCAGCATCTTTGGTCTGATCAACAGGATCTTCTTGTTCAAGAAAGCCACGCGACAATTGTAAGAAACGTTCCTGTGCTGCACTGGCATACCAACATCGATGAGCATGTCTTTGCATGTTGGAGACTTAAGGAGTTCAGCTAGAACTTGCCAACTGTGGAGGAAGGTGTCCGGCTCGTGGAAATGATCTTCACAACTGTAGCCGCTGAAATAGGCAAATAGAATTCCAAATTAACTGTCGGACGTTATTAATAAATGTATTGCATGGTCGTTTAAATTGTCTCAGAGCACGACTCAGTTCGAAGCGGTTAGGCCGTGGTCGCTTTCACCCGCCGCACGCGGCCGACAGCGGCCCGCCGCCCGCGGCGTCTGAATGGTGTGTTCGGGAATGCTCGGGAGTGGTCGTTTTCGCACGCGGCGGGCGAAAACGACCACTCCCGAGCATTCCCGAACACACCATTCAGACGCCGCGGGCGGCGGGCCGCTGTCGGCCGCGTGCGGCGGGTGAAAGCGACCACGGCCTTAGATGCTCTTTTTGAAAATGTACAATCTCTGCAGAGACAATACCTATTCTGGTTTGAAAGAGATGAACGCTTCATGTTGACGAGAAAATCTGGCGTACTAGGCAGGCAGATACTCAAAATCTTGTTGCCGACTATTATCTTCCCACCAATACTAGAATACTGTCGTAATTACAATCATACGTAAGTCAGTACTGAGATATATTAAGCCTGACTAACTTGTCCTGAGGCCCTTATAGTTTTTGTAGTGGTAGAGCCATGTTGTAGCTAGCCGCTGCATCACGAATGGGCCGGCTCGTCCGGGGCAGTACCACCCTCTCACAGAACACCGGCGTGAAGCAGCAGTAATCCTGCTTGCGTTTCGTACGGTCAGTGAGAGTGCCGGGGGCCCAATACATCACCCCTTCCCTCTCCCCCTCCCTCTCCCCCTTCCCATATTCCCTCTCCTTTAGGGCCGACAACGCACTGGCATCGTGTAAAGCGCTGCGGGTGTCTATGGACAGTGGTGTTCATTTAACATCAGGTGACCCACTAGTTCGTTTGTCTGGCCTATCTAACATAAAAAAAAAAAAAACGCATCGGAATCACAATTATTTTCACTATTCACCACTTCTTTCTATCACACGGTACAGAATGCGGATAGAAAGAGATGGGGAATGCCATTACGAACACCAGCGCGTTAGACGAAACCGCCTCTGGTAGCAGCTAATAATGCTGGCTGAAAAAGAGAATTCTAAACCTTTATGTATAATAGAATATGGAATCATTTCAAATGAGTAACGGGAACTAACCATATCTCCAACTCAGGCCCGGTCCTGTACAGGGCACCCATCTCTTTAGCCTCTTGTATGGACTGCAGGATCCTACTCAGGTTCCCTTCGAAGTCGAGCGCCCATTGGTTGAGCGTGCATGACGCTACCGTTACTTTCCGTCCCATTTTCTGACTGGAACACAAGAAATAAGCTATTAAATTTCAATGGATTCCTATTATCTCTTTTGCTGATCTAATTTAATCATTATTATTTTACCAATTGGTTATTCATTAGTCGCTAAAATATAGCCATAATATCACGTTTTCGATTAATAATTCAGCTACAATTTGCTGCACAAAGGCCTCTCCCAAAGTGTTCCACAACGATCGCTCCTGTGCTGGTTGTTGTTCGATGGAACCTGCGATCTTTATCAGATCGTCAGTCAATCTTGTTGGGAAACTTCCTACGCCACGTCTCAAGGTTCACGTTAGCCACTCTAGAATCTTACTGGCCGTCAGTTCTACAAGCAATGTGCCCTGCCAACTCTCATTTAAGTCTAGCGTCTCTCCAAGCTGTGTCAGTAACTTTGGTTCCTCTGCGGATCTCCTCATTTCTAATTCGATCACGCAGGGAAACTCCGACCATAGCTCGCTTCATCGCTCCTTGAGTGACTTTGGCGACCGGATGGCTTTTAATGGTTAGAGAACCTGACTACAAAGCTTGAGGTCTCGGGTTCAATTCCCGGTAGGGGCAGATATTTATGTGCAAAATACGAATGTTTGTGCTCGAGTATTGGATGTTTAATATGTATTTAAGTATGTATTTATCTATATAAGTATGTTTATCCGTTGTCTAGTAAGTACCCATATTACAAGCTTTGCTTAGTTTGGGACTAGATCAATTGGTGTCAATCGTCCTATGCTTTATTATTTACTATTATTTTTACTTTGAGCTTTTGAGATTTTATTAGGGCTACCCTAACAAATGAGTTTTCAGCTGTGAGTTGGTATGGATATTAATCCAACAAAGCCCTCTTAGTCTGAGAAAAGGCCTGTGCCGAGGCAGTAGGATGTGTAAAGGCTGGAGATGACGATGATGATCACGTTTCACCTTTTTTAGTGCATTGTTTACGGTTCAAAGTTAATTTTATCTAAATATTTAGGTTCAGTTCTCCAAAGTAACTTGTGGTTTAGTCACAAACTACGCATTTTACCGCCGAGTGTAAAACTATTTACGAGTTCAAAGAACCGTGAACGAAGCTAGTTGTTATAGGTTGATCGATTTAACTGCGAGGCAATAGACGGAATTGACGTGACGAGCCTTTAGCGGGAAACTGCAATAGGCTTCATTAGACGGTGATATCAGATCGATCAAACCGCAGCTCTTTTGAAGTTAGCAATTGCGAGGAAGTTTACATAATCGGGTTATGGAAACTTATATGCCTTCCTGCTTAGTTTAAGACCATTTGACGATAAAACCTTATACCCAAATGTAGATATTTTATGAATATTATTTTTTTAACATTTATTTACAAGCACAAAAAGTAGCTTATGTTAAAGGGCTTAGCTTTCCATTATTGAAATGATGAAGTGAAATACGATGATTCACTAGTTCAGAACATTTCCCCGTACCCACATGCAGTGTTGGGCAAAATTTAGTTTGACTAATGATTGGTGACTAATGATTAGATACGTCAACCATGATTGATGACTAATGATTTATTAGTTTAGTCATGGTGTGGTGATTGATGATTAATTAGTATAAATCTTAGTCAAGCAATCATGATTGATCGTTTATGACTTTAATTCATGAGCCACCATGGAACCTTTTCAAAGGAAAAGTCATTATGATTTTCCTTGTTAATTAATGCGATGCCACTATGACGTTTACCGGAAAATGGTTGCATAGTAGCTCATAAATTAAAGTCCTTGACCATACAGGACACCAATGCCAACAAATTGGTGGTTTAAATATATTTTTCTTTTGTTTGTTTTCATTTTGATGAATTTGGATCGGTACACGATTACTTTAATTTACCCTAAGATAACATAAGGACAGTACAAAACTACCAGAAAAGCGATAACTCGAACAGAAGTACGACGAAACAAACAAACATTCACATTCCGTTAGAAGCATCAATCACATGGTCGTGATTAAAACTAATGATTGAATGACTAAAGATTTGTGGCTTTAGTCATGATTGATCAGTTGATTGACGAAATTAGTTGATTTGCCCCACACTGCCCACATGCAGTATTATCAAACAAGCAAAGTTTACTTATTTATTATATTAGAAAACTGGTTTGCATCTCTGGAGTGGAATGAGTAAAAGTAAGCCGATACCAGTACCTCTACCATGAGTTACACTAGTTTACAGTGACCGTACTCGCTAGCGACGGCGTAAATGATTTGTATGGAGAATTGTGTACAGCGCCTCTAGCGGTCACTTACGGAAGTACAATTCTCCATACAAATCATTTACGCTGTCGCTAGCGAGTACGGTCACTGTAAACTAGTGTAACTCATGGTAGAGGTACTGCTGCATGTAGTTGAGTAGGTACTGTGGTTTGATTTTACTAAACTTCGCGCTAGATTACCTTAGTAGCACGATAATCCTTTTTATCAAGATAATACCAAATTTCCGTTTAAGTAATTAATTCATAAAGGTTGAAGCCTATTTTAGTAACAGTTCCCGCCAAAACCGAACCGGTACCGCCGAATTATGAATAATTCAGTTAAAGCTATCTATGTATGTAGTTGCAACCCTACCACATCGAGTAGCAAAATGCGACCATGTCATATCTATGGTGTTGCATATTAGAGATATCTTTAAATACAGCGTTTCCTGGGCCTGGAGCGCTTTGTACAGTAAGCAAAAAAAAAAAATTTTTTAATTTTAGGTTACCCAATACAGACTGTAAGACAGATCTTTTTAATACGCAACATTTTAGATAGATCTCATCTTGCTACTCGATGAGGTAGGATTGCATAAAGCTCGTTCTTAGTCGAAGGTATACAATATTCATAACTACGAGTATAAACTTTGATCAATTATAACTGTAGATCCACAGTCGCGCGCCCGAAAATGTCCGAGCCAAATGAGCGCCACTTTGATAAAAGTGGCCTTCATTTTTCTCAGAACGTTGCGTGAAATTGTCAAGTTTAGCTGTCAAGTGGAGTTTTGCCGCTACCGAAATTCGACTGTAATGAAGTAAAGACTAGGTTCAAATTTCTGTGTAGGTGATGATTTTATTTGTTACGCAACCAAATAAAAAAGTTCGGACATTCTTTGAAGGGGATTTTGTTCGGCAATGTGTATCTTCAGTTATAATTGATCAAAGAGTATAAATTAAAAATTTTAAAAACCCCCAACGCAATTATGTCACTCGTATGTTTGAACATTAAGTAAATTCCCATTATGCGTCTGAGATCCCTTCCGCAGCTAACAAAAGAGCTGATAACTTTGAAACGGCGTAGCCAATTTTGATGAAACATAATATCTAAGAACCATCGCCAAGAAACCTGTTTTCTATTAAAAAAACCGCATCCAAATCGATTCGCCCGTTTAAGAGCTATGATGCCACAGACATACACACATAGCGGTCAAACTTATAACATCCCTCTTTTTGTGTCGGGGGTTAAAAACGGCACTAACGCGAGATGACGCATCAAGCTTCAATGAATTACCAGTTATCAATCGCTATAGACATTGTTATCTGCCAAATATTTCAATCGAGCAACTCATAACCTGCATAAACTTTAAGAACATAACGAAAGACGTGATTCCCCTACATCGATCGCAGAAGTCCTAAGATGTTCGATCATTTGAAACAGAGCATATTATTGGCAGTAGACAATAACAATGGTTTTGTAGTAGGTATAGTAGTAGGCATCGATCCGCGCCGGCTTGTGCCAGGGGCCGGCCACTCACCTCGCACCTTAGGGCCCGTCAGGACACTAAGGAATCGTGTCATGTCTTAACACTATAAACCTCAATCCCGCTTAAGTTTAAGATGGCTTCGGTTTAGCACCAATGCCAAAACTTTCGCCGTTACCACGTCCACAAACATTTGATTGTCTTAGACATTTTGCACTGCGAAATTTACATGAGGTCGTTACACGTAATACTAGCCGATTATAGATATCTTTAACTGGAACATGTATTGTGACGACCTCCTTTTCAAAATCCATTTTTTAGGGTTCCGTAGTCAACTAGGAACCCTTATAGTTTCGCCATGTCTGTCTGTCTGTCTGTCTGTCCGTCCGCGGCTAAGCTCAGAGATCGTTAGTACTAGAAAGCTGTAATTTGGCATGAATATACATATTAGTCACGTCAACAAAGTGTCAAAATAAAAAATAAAAAATATTTTTTTTTTAGGGTACCTCCCATAGACGTAAAGGGGGGGTGATTTTTTTTTCTCGACTAACCCTATAGTGTGGGATATCGTTGGATAGTTCTTTTAAAACCATTGCGGGGTTCCAAACATGATTTTTCTATTCAGTGATCTGTTTGCGAAATATTCAACTTTAAAGTGAAAATTTTCATTAAAATCGACCGTCCCCCCCCCCCCCCTCTAAAATCTAAACTGTTGGGTGGAAAAATTTGAAAAAATTCAGAATGGTAGTAAATATATCAAATTTACTAGAAAAATTATAGCGGCTAAGATTCCTTGGAAATTATTTGCAGTATAAGAGTAAATAGTAGCCTAAGGTATAAAACATACCTAAACTTGGAAGATTCCGTACACATAGGAAATCCTTAGAAAAATATTACTTGATTTTTTCGTAATGGCTACGGAACCCTACCTTGGGCGTGTCCGACACGCTCTTGGCTGGTTTTTATTTGATGATGATGAGAAAACGAGCTGGTGGTACACGTAATGGAAAGCAGTAACCGCCGCCGACGGACGCCCAAAAAGTAGAATTAAAAAGAGTTGAAGCCCTTTGTTGTAAAAAAAAACTTTTTCTTACATTACAGCCACGTTTTCATATAAGACTAAACCATTTTTAAAATAACGAAAAGAAAAAGGCATGTGTCCAGTAGAGAACTATTCAATGTTCACCCTCATAATACGTAAGTATCATGCATGCGTGATACCAGGGCGCCGACGCCAAAAAGAGGTCAAGAGCCGAATAAAATTATACGGGATAGAAAAAGCGGTGTATGATTTCCGTATTCAATTTCCATCAAACTATAATACAACCGTGAAAAAAGGCAACTCGATGAACACATACGTACTAAAGAATACGTGTGTGAATGTAGTGCACAAATCATATGGCATGAAGCGATGACCGTGTTTTTATACAAGAAACATAAATGATTATTGAAAATTAGCTGAAATCTACAGATGGATTATGAAAAAGCACGGGGTCCTACAGTTTTTTAATCTTACCATAAAATTCTAGGAACAGGTTTTGCTTGCTAACACTGGGATCGATTTTACTATCGCAGTAACCTAGGTAACCCTTTCTTACGTAAAACCAGAGGTATAGGTTGATATAACGAGCTATAGCATGCATTAAGAATTTAAATTGGTTCATAACTCATGTCTTGCTGAGCGGACGTGATTAAACGTAGAAACAAAAAGAGGCTTTTAACTTGATAAATGTACAAACGAAACTTATACAACTTTTAACAAAAAAAACATGGTTACCTTAAATCCACATATAGCCTACCTATAGAGACGACAGCGACATAGTCCAAAACGAATATCAAGTTTAGAGCTTGTCAAGAAATCAATACCTCCGAAAAATGTTTTCAAATAAAAGATCACGGCGTTCAAGTAATAAAATAATAAAAGAGAAATCAATAAAAATTCGAACTTTTTAACATTCGCTGTTTATTCAGGCCGGAGAAATAATTGCATGCTTTCAAGTCTTAAAACAAACTTGGTAAAACTTTACAATGTTGATATCGACCGTTCTTATCAGAAAATCTTTCGCTTCGTAACTCTATGAGCAAATTTAAGTTTTATTGCCGTAATAGGGGCCATTAGCGAAGTTGAGCGTTCCCACACGGGCAAACCCCCGTTGAGCTACGGGGAAGTGCAGTCACCTTTCCGGCTTTCTAGGAGTTACCACATATTCCTTCAGGGAAAACATTCCTCAATTTTGTACAGAAAAGTACAGTTTAAAAAGCTAAATTCAAAATTATGTTCCAAAAAACAAGTGAAACAGAAATAAGGCAACCTGGCTGGAAAGATAATATGAAACCAAAATGATAATGATAACCTTTATTTTTGGGTGAGATTAAAACACAATCGCGAATATACCTAGCAATGTGCAGATATTACACCTCACAGCCATATGCACATGTAGTGTAGACGACGTGCAGTCTAGACATATAACGAGGTGTCGGCCCTCGCCTATAAGAACATAAGCAATCAGACACCGGGCAAGGCAGCATGGGGCAAAAATTATCCATAGCCATTATTAGGCTTTTTAAGCTAATTGAGCTGTAAACTAAAAAACATTTTAGAAGCTCCGATAAAAGTTTTACAGTGATGTCCGGTGACACTGAAAAAAGTTCGGGTGGTGAAAAAATCGACACGCAAAACTACAGCAAAGGTAAGTAAAACGACAGACCAATATAGTAGGTATAAATAAATAGGCAAAGTTTATTACTGTGCAATGAATTGACTCTTAAAACAATGGTTCAGTTCAGTGAAATGCGAACTTCGTAACGTGATTTATAAGGTCATGGAACCCATAAGCTTGGAAAATATTGATGCATTTGATGATCATTTTATTAGTTTGTTCATCGGCCCCTTGGAGAATAAAACACAAATAATCATCTTATACGAACATAAATGGGGTCTTTAAAAGTTTCGGCAGAAATATGCTAATTCGTGATGCCCTTCTGACGTAAACTGAAGAGATTTGGTGCGATCGAAGCATGATACGAGAAGGATAATAGTCTTCCAATGCCCAAAATATTGGGCTCTTGCACGATATCGTCGTCAGTTCGACTCAGACCGTCGCGAGGCCCGCAGGCTGCGTCCATTCCCAGCCACAACAACACGCCAGTTCCGTAACCATGGTGACAGTAAGCTTGGCTTACGAGGTAGCGATAAAAATCAGATAGCAATTAGTGACTACCAACGAACTTTCCGTTAGCAAACCCGTGGATGATTACCGACACCACCGTAAGATGTTATGGTGGAAACAACTGGAGAGTACACAGGAATACGTCATGATGATTGAAATGGAAGAACAAAGGAAGGAAGAGTATATAGATAATACGACAGTGACGTTGACACTCCCGATTCCCGTTAGAGATCCAGTATTGCAAGACAATCTGCTAATAGCAAATTTAGAACAAGTTAAATCTTTGCAAGCTACTCTGTTCCCAATTTGCAATAAAGGTAAAGTTTTTACGGATTCGACCAGCAAAAAGATTTGACTTGGCTTTAACGTTTTAACACGAGGAAAATAAGCTTTACATTTTACATTACATAGATACTGAAATAATAAATAACGATGACAACGCAAAAAACCTTTTTCAAGACAGTCATTGTCATGGGTATTCTATTCAGTAGTATTTTGTACTTTACAAGGATATGCATAAGGTTAATAAGTATTCAGCTGAGCGGGTATTACCTACATTCAATACTATTTTTAACCCCCGATGCAAAACGAACGCGTTTCATAAGTTTGTGCGAAACTGTGCGTCTGCCTGTCGCATACCTAACTCTCAACTACAAGAACTGATTAGGATTGTTTTTTTTTTCAATAGATTGCTACTTTAATGGCAATAGTTCTTAGCTTCTGTTCCAGCAAAACCATTTCAGCCATTTTTGAGAAAGTACTTATTGGAATTTGAAATGAAAATTTCGGTGTTCTCTTTTGTAAGTTTAAGTTATGCAATAATAGTACATTGTGCATCAAGGGCCGTAAGTAGGGGATTACTAACGAGAGTCTATTAGAAGCCCGACGCCGAAGGCGGAGGGTTTTTAATGACTCGAGTTTGTAATCCCCTTACTGCCCGTTATACACACAATGATTTTCATCACATTGCGAGGTAAAAAAATCCAAAAATAAAATTATTTTGTCTCTAAACACTTAAATTTAATAAAATAATGGCTACCCGCCAATACAGATTGTCAATTTATTCGAGTCTTCTACCATAGATAATGAAAACTGTGTTTAGTTGTTTAGTTTAGCATTCGAATGGTCATACGGCCAGATTCTGCCAACATGTTAAAAAAATACTTTCTAAAATTATTGCAAAACTATTTGATATAAATTTAAAATATAAAAATAACTAAGTTTCATGAAGCGTAGATAAGTTTTGTGTTGTAAAATTAGGTTCTATCTAAGTTTTAAAGATATAAATAAAACATTGGCTGACTTGAAACCTCCTTAGTCTAAAATGACATACCTACTAACTTCTTTGCAAATTTTAAAACTAAAGTTAGAACTCCCTTGGGTAGAAAAACTGTATGTAAAACCATAACTCCCTTAAGAACAATTTAGGCCATTGTCATTTAGTATACAGGCATGGAATAAAACCATTGACAAGCAAGTGTGATGAAAAATGTATTTTACAATGCATGTAGGTACTATTCGCCATTAAAATACTTGAATGGTAAAGAACACTATTACAATTTGAGATTTATAAGTCTTAATTTGGTTACCTTAACGTTAGATAACCGTTCGCCTGCGAAAAGTTAATAAACCATAGTTTTTTTTCTCTCACAGGAACTTTTATATCAAACTTTCTTCAAAACAATATAAAAACGAATCAATTTGAAATAAATACTGACATTAAGACGTTCCGCACTACAGCGAAATTAAAAGAACCACGAGATCTTTTTGCACTTCCGAAAGAGCTGGACTGTCCACAACAAGCTCCAAGGTGGCCAGCAGAATGCCAAGTTAGTAGTAACCATCAAAAATTTGATAAAACTTCATACTTCTTTTTCTCTAGCCTTTGTTTAACTATCATTTTTTCGCTTAGGTAGTTGACGAAAGAATACAACACGTAATATGGAGCCCAGCGTCACCAGAGCCATATTATGTTCCTACTGGAAAAGAATTACGTCCACAGCCAGTCGGTGAAGAAGCCGGGACAGTCATTTTTCAGTATTACCCAATGAGTGCCGTCAATTACGTGAGTATCTAATTGAGTATTGCAAAGGAAATAATATGAAAGAACTGAAAAAATTACTTTGCTCACTCGCGTCCTTACGATAGTTCAGTTCTGCATCAGCACGCATTTCTTACATATAAACGTAACTATCGTAAGGTCACGGGTGAGCAAAGTAATTGTTTCAGTTCACTAATATGAACCTCCGCAAAGTAACGCCTGATTCAATAAATTAAATAATATCAAGTAAAAATGACTGTTCCATTGTCTTTAAATATCATCTGGTCTCGTTTCAGTTTAGTCGCTCTACTGTCGGAGGTTCAAGACTTTTTATTTCTGCATGTGCCACCGCAAACGGTGATGATGAATTGAGATTCGAATCTCGATTCGAAAGTGGAAATTTAGCAAAAGCAATCAAAATTACATCTGCTTATTACGAACTTCATCTTAGAACTGATCTTTACACAAATAGGCACATGCAATGGTTCTATTTTAAAGTCACAAACACAAAGAAGCAAACGACATACAGGTAATTTATTTCGGAACAACAATCTAGGTTATGCTTTCCCAGTGTACAACCACATACTTTACATTTACCCAAACAAAATTTCTCGATTCTAGGTTTTCGATCGTGAATTTATCGAAGGCTGAAAGCTTATACAACGAAGGAATGCGACCTTTATTGTACTCTACAAAAGACGCAAACTTACATTCAATTGGTTGGAGGCGATGTGGCGATAACATCGCGTACTATAAAAATGACCCAACGTGAGTGCCTGAACTGATTCTGTGATCAAATCAAAATTAAAAAACCCTAACAGCTCAAGTTTTTGTTGTATTCACAGTTGCGAAGAAGAAGAACAATTTCCGAGCTACACTTTAACGTTCAACATAGAGTTTCCTCACGCAGATGATGCAGTATACGTCGCACATTGTTATCCGTACACGTACTCTGACTTGCAGGAATACTTATCTAGACTACAGTCACATCCAGTAAAATCAACCTTTTCTAAACTAAGACTGCTCTGTAGAACTTTAGCTGGAAATAACGTGTACTATTTAACTATCACCGCCCCTCCTAATACAAATGAAATTGAACAAAAGGTGAGGTCTCTGCCACTTATCGACACGTTTATCTTCAAAGCATCAGCACAGAATTTTAAGTACTTTGCTTTATTTTGCAGAAAAAGAAAGCTGTAGTAATAACAGGAAGAGTCCACCCCGGTGAAACTCCATCATCGTGGATGATGAAGGGTTTCATAGATTATTTGACTGGTGATTCAAATCAAGCCCGCGAATTGCGTGAAAAGTTTATATTCAAACTTGTGCCCATGTTAAACCCGGATGGCGTGAGTAATTAACCTAGATTTTATTCATTTCACACAAAACCTAGTGACATATTATTAACAGTTTACAAATATTCCAGGTAATCGTTGGCAATAATCGGTGCTCGCTGACCGGAAAGGACCTGAACAGGCAATACCGTACTGTTATTAGAGAAACATATCCACCAGTTTGGCATACTAAACTGATGATACGGAGGTACCAATCTAATATTTGTAACTATATTTATGATCAAGAACACATGCTTAATTAAATTCGATGGATGTAAAACGACATTTTTTACCTGAGGATGCGACAGTACCTCCACCATATCGATCCAAATCGAGTCAAATCGACCTCCTTTTCTTTGTGGAAACGTTATATTCTAATAGCTTATTATGAATTATTGCAATCCTACCATTTTGCTAGTTTGCGAGCGACCGCAAAGGACCTGCACAGGCACCGTACTGTTATTAGTGAAACATATCCTCCAGTTTGGCATACTAAAGTGATGATAAGGAGGTAACATTTTACAGGTTATTTTATCCGTGATCAGGGTTACATCCTTAATGCGATGGAAGATTAATGAATAATTCCATTTAGATTACAGGAAGAATGTGGTGTCGCAATGTACTTAGATTTACATGCACACTCTAGAAAACATAACATATTTATTTATGGATGTGAAAGCAGAAGAAATTCTGACAGGAGACTGCAAGAACAAGTCTTCCCACTGATGCTTCACAAAAATGCTGCAGATAAGGTATCAAATAAGTAGTTAATTTATTCAAATTATTTTCTACAGTAAAACACCTTGAAAAAATTTTCATTGATTTCAGTTCTCTTTTGAAAACTGCAAATTCAGAATTCAACGTAGTAAAGAAGGAACCGGCAGAGTTGTCGTATGGATGCTAGGGGTAGCAAATAGCTATACAATGGAAGCGTCATTTGGAGGCTCTGAATTAGGAAGCAGACTATCAACGCATTTTTCAGTTCAAGATTATGAAAGTTTGGGCAAAACCTTTTGTGAGACGTTACTCGATTTTTACGACGAAGATCCAAGCAAAGAAAGACTTAGGACGAAAATCGTAACGAGATTACTGAAAGAGGGTTCTAATGCTGATGAACCTACTAATATTGATCTCTCCGATTATTCAAGGTACGGATGAACTAAAAGAAAATATTGGTAAGCATATTTTGAAACATTTAACAGAGCCTTCTTTAAAACTATTTTGCAGTGATGAAGGTGATACGTCAAGCAGCAGTTCGGAGTCTGGAGCTATAAGGGGGCCTCTTGAAATAATGCAACCTGCCCCACCTTCTTCTCCAATCTTGCCCAATATCAACAGGGATATCTGTGATGTAAGTGGGAAAACACCAGTATTTATTTTTGATAAGTCAGCGCTCACAAAATATACCTAATGCAATCAATCGTTGTTTCCAGCAACCAAGACGACAAAGAATAAAGTTAGAAAAAATAAACAAAATTGAAAAGAAGAAAACAAAACGAGAAACTTTACAGGTAGACAAAGTTTCTAATTCTTATTTCTAAAAATTTTGAATTAAGTGCGGATTAAAGAAAACTATTTCCAGGTTTCAAGAGCTACTATTGATCTCACATCGGATGCAATGACGGATGCGTCTTCAGATGCTGAATCGGGTGAAGAAAATCTTAGTCCAGTGAAACGAGTACAACGATTGCTGCAATCCTCTAAATCCAAGCCTAGGAGAAAGAAGAAAATGCCGCCAGAGCTCAAAATTATACCAGCGCCGGTAAGTAAATAAACTCATTAAGTTAGGTAAGAAAATGATTTGACTAATTATTCAAATCTAATTACGCATTTATTTTCTAGACTAGTGATTCCCCATATCATTCCGACAAAGAAAAGAAATCTGCTCTCAGCAGACGGCCTCGAAGCGTTTCTATGTTCAATGAACCTATTGAGAAGCCAAAGCTAAATCCAGCCTCATGGCATCAGTTCAGGTGTTTACCTCCACCAAAGTAAGTCAAAACAAACTAAATTACTTAAGTATATGAGACTCGGTGTTGTATTGTATGTACCTAATGTAAGCCAGGGAATACCGTCGGGAACATTTTGAACTGGACAACCGTGCAACTCGTCACAGTGTGATTATGATATGATATGATAAGGTTCATGAATGATTGGCTATGTATGACTTTTCGCGACATGTAAATCGCTTTCAAAGCAAAGTAGTATGAACTGAAACAATAATACTTTATAGTTTACTCTGTTTCAGTTCATTGATATGGACCTCCGCAGAGTAACGCCTGATTCAATAAATTATTGGAAAGTAGTATCATGTCTTCCTTATTAAGAGTTTTACCACTACGAGCCAATCTTTCAATGTACATTAACATCGATCAAACGATTTTTCTCGTAGACAGTGTACTCTTAAATAGTAAAATCAAACAAACAGTTACATCATCTCAGTATGGCGTAGGCGTATTTTAACTTAACAACATTCTCGTTTCATTAGCTCTTACATTAAAATATTTCCATAATCAGGTATCTATCAGAAAGTAAGAACAGAAACACTCAACCTGCAGAACTACAGGTCAAATTGAACTTACTGAAGAGGAATGTTTGGACAGGAGTCCTGGCCGATGATAAGGGACCACTGTCCTGGGGTATCTCCAGCTTCGCCATGAACTCTTACTTTACAGACAGCGAAGCACTATTAAGGTAATATTACGATATTCCGCTAAAAAAACAATTATTTAAGTACCGAACAAGACTGTGTTGAGAATAGTCATATTACTTCGATAGGAAAGGAACCTAAGAAACAGTTAATTAAGCCAGTTTGATGTTTGACTTTGCAGTAACAAGAAAAAACGTTCTTTACAGATCATGTTCTAAAAAATTGGAAGAGCTAGAACGCGAGAGGAAAAAGATTAAGGATGATAAGAAAAAGAAAAAGTCTAAAACGAAAAAGATTTCTCTGAAGGTGCCAAACTCCATTGACGATGTGATAGAATCTACTAACAAGACAAATAAAAACTGGAAGAAAAAGGGGAAGTAAGTAATAAATAATAAAACGTACTTGGGTGAGGCCGTGAAGCGTTTCAACCGCCGTGTCCCGTGTGTCTAATAGTACAACCGTCAGCTAAAAATGTTAGTGACCACCACCACGAGTGGTGTGATGTGTGGTCGCGGAATTGCAATTGGTTTTAGTTCATGGACTATAACCTGCTTAGATTACGACACCGGACACGGCGGTTGAAACGCTTCACGGCCTCACCCAGTACTTACTTCTATGCAAATGGGCCAATCAACTTTTAAACCGATGTTTTTGGCGTCTCCTGCGTTACCAAAATTGTCTCTGGCGTTACCAAAAAATCGTACTTCCAACAAGATATTTCACGGTTTAATAGGTTAAACTTACGTAGGATGGCATTTATTCATGCTATTCATCTATTAAATTACAGAAAAAACATGTTTACTTACAAAAATCTGCAATTGTTTGAAAAATGTCGCGGACAGATTAGTGTCGGTTTAAAAGTTGATTGGCCCAAATATCGAAATTTAGCATATAAAGCCTTATTTATGCGTTTTTCAGACTCAAGCATACAAAATCAGAAGGGTCTCCATACATGAATAATCCAAGTTTTACTGATATACCCCGGAACACAAACCAGCCTTCTCAAAAAGCAAATATCCCTGATAATAAACAAGCTAAGAACCGCTTTAGAAAGGGTGCTTTTGTAACTACAGCTGTACAAAATAAAAAGATCACAAAAGTTAATAATTCGATATTGTCTGACAATTCTGATACAGATGACTCTACTCAATCCACAAAGAAGGTGAAGAAAAAACCGAAAACTGCAAAACCTAGATTACGAAAGGCTGCTACAGAAATCAAAAGCAGCAAAAATTGAACTTTTGTGACAGACACAACTTGGCGTTAACACTGTTATACCAATGGTCTACCAAATCTTTCAACTGTAAAGCACAAATGTTGTTAAAAGCTGGCACCCCCTTAAACTTGAATAATCAGTTTCACTAACTGGAAATCTGTTTCACTAACATCTAATCTAATATTCTTCTAATATATAGAAACTAGCTGTTGCCCGCGACTCCGTCCGCGAAGAATAACAGGGGTATAAAAAATAGCCTACGACCTATTCTCAGACCTACCCAATACGGAGACAAAAGTTTCACAATAATCGATCAAGCCGTTTCGGAGGAGTTCGATAACAAACACCGTGACACGAGATTTTTATACATATACTAGCTGACCCCGCAAACGTTGTTTTGCCGTATATCACCTAGGGGTATAAAAAATAGCCTACGACCTATTCTCAGACCTACCGAATACAGAGAAAAAAGATTCATAAAAATCGGTCGAGCCGCCTCGAAGGAGTTCGGTAACAAACACCGTGACACGAGATTTTTATATATTAGATATTAGATCTCGTGTCACAGTGTTTGGCTCGACCGATTTTTTTGAATTTTTTGTCTATATTTGGTAGGTCTAAGAATTCCTATTCCTATGTTGTGTGTCGGTGTGATGGGGTGCCCTTAAAAAATCTTGATCAAGTGCAGGTAGTTCGAGATACGGGTGCTAATTCTAATCGGAACCAAATGCAGGTAGACTCGAGCGCCTAAAGGAACTTGACACCCTACACTTCAGTTAACTCGTGCCCACGGCTGCTGCAATGTAGCCGAAACGTCGAGGTAAATATTATTTGCGTGATAAGTCCAGTTTATTAGGAGAGAGAGTGAAAATCACGAAAGTTCAAAACAGTATACAAAACAAGTGTTAATATTTTTTGGTAAACTGCTAATCATGTGACTTAATAATTGGAATTTTAACTATGGGGCCAATCAGTAAGCATGGTAATGATTAGGGACCATTTGGTTATGTTCACACCTCATTAGTGATTCTTGGTCATATAAGCTGTATTAAGAGCGCACGCACACAGAGAGCGGTCTGGAGTTCCGCGTTCTTTCAAATGTACTGAGTCCCTTACGATAACACACACAGCAATCGTAAGCGACTCAGTACATTTGAAAGAACGCGGAACTCCAGACCGCTCTCTGTGTGCGCGCGCTCTAAAAACAAAAGCAGCATGCACAATGTTTGGCTGAGCATTACATCTTTTTTCCTTGAAAATAGGCTGGCTGCTTCAATTTTTTATTTTGTCTTATATGTTATTATGTATTATTCTATATCATCAGGGTTTTCTTTCAAGAGTTATCTTATGATTTTATTATTGATTGATTTGATTTTTCATTAGTCATGAGTGAGTTGAAAATAATTAATAAGCAGCCAAAATTAAATTCAATAGGTGAGCTCTCACGCATTCACCTCACTGTTTAATTAGTTAGAATTTGTGATATTGTGAAAACTACTAATCACTGGATAGGTGGCAGAATACAGAAAAATAAATTAGGTTCCATGTACATAAAGGTAAATTTATTTTGTTACTTAAATTCACCAATCTGTTATTTGTCATAGTAGCCGTATGATAGAATGCAAGAGGAAAACCTAGGAGAGGAGGGTATATCTTAATCTGGCGTAGCCATCCTTCTCTCTTAATATTATGACATCAATGTTAGTAAAATCAACTTCTGATAAGAATTGATATCAAGACATGCAGCAGTGTGTCAAGCCAAGTTTATAATATACAAATATTCTAGTCAAGTTCAGGAAATGAGAAAAATACCATAAATTGACATCAAACAAGAATATGAGAGTTAAAAGAGGCTAATAATTGCTAAGAATGATTTTAATAGCTCTTTACTTCCCTATTTTCATTTGTCCGTAGATGTATAGTTCATAAGAATTATAGAATGCTGACAGCCAGTTGGAGAAACCTTATAAAAAATAAATTTATTTTGTCTTCAATGCTCTGCCTGAAAATTATAATAGTTTTTAATATCTCATTCATTTGATTATTTAAGGCTTACTTCAAATATTGTAGAATGATCATACCAATTATGAAGATGCTTTTATCCCTTAATAAGTGAAAGCTGTGCATCCAATGACTGCAAAATTATGGCAGCAGCACAGAACTAAAGGAAAGAGAATTTATATATACAATTCCAGGCAGTGAATGTGTTAATGTCAGAGTAAATGTTTTACTACAGTAATTTAAGCCATGAAGAACACAGAACACAGAACTATGATTCTAATAATAGCCCAAAGGTGTAAAAAAAGCTGTTTGCTTAGAGTATTTTCTGCATGGTTCTGCTGACCTTCCAACAACAAGAAACAAGATTGATTAAAAACATGTATACAAGTCATATGTGATCAAATTCTGATATAACTTCAATGGGGATTTACACATTTGCATAGTATTTTTTTTTAATTTTCAAGTTATTTTTTCCCCATGCATGCATGTGTTAGAAAGGTCAAATTCACATAATAAGATATTAACTATATTCTCTTATTTAGCGGGGCCAAGAGTTAACGGAGTATGAAATAATAAGTTTATGATGGGTTAAGATATATATATTTGGTAAGTAAAACAAACATGTCTAATCATGTTTCAAGAAAAGGTTTATATTGAAACAAATCTTATCATCCAAGGAAATAATAGCTTTTGAAGATAACCAATAACAACCACACATAAGATACTCGACATATATCAATATAATTATGACACCTACATAATTTAGTATACATTAATATATATTTATACCTTTACACGTTAACATATAAGTTATAAGTTTTATGTCAATTATTAATATATTTATATATGAAGGATATAGCAACAAATTATAGCCATTTATAAGTATACAGGCAAAGTACTTAACTGTCATGTGACCACGGCGACGGCTCGTAACAGAGTGTTTTCTACCTGGCCTAAGAAGGCCTTTTATAGGTTTGCCTTGCCGTCTGGGTGAGTCGCAAACAACTGACGTCACCAGTGTAAGACAATCGGAAAGTATCTTAATTATCATTTCGCTTGTCTTTAGAGCCAAGCATTACCTAAATTATCAATTCCATAATTATATCTCATTTACTTACTTATTTTAACAATATATTTTATCACCTTACATATCTAATAATATTATAACAGTTTCTACTACTTAGTATATCTAACACGGCCATACTGACAGTACTTCGCTCTCGAAGTACATTTATAATCTGTATGTTTGTTACCTGAATTCCGTATACAATAAATGATTATTTATTTATACATTATCAATGTCATACATGTACATTATAATGAAGATATTATTAGTAGAATAAGTCTATCCATGACGCCCTGTAAGGGCACACAATGATTAGTAACTAATAAGTCTAATAAAAAAACAACTAAACAAAAATAAAAAATAGTAAGAAATGGCAACAAAGTAGTAAAAAATGTCAATAATACAATAATCATAAGGATTATGATCATGAATAATAATTTAGTAAACATAATAAATATATATACACAATAACGAGAAACATGTCGAGTTAAACTCGTTTTAAGACGTGAGTGATCCGTTTATTTTCACTATACACAATTATGTTTTTACCAATTACCTAGACATGCCAAGTCCCCTCCACCCGCTGCCTGGTGGGATAGACAAGACACCAAGTAAATGGTCGACCAGCTGTTTTTTTTTTTTTTTCTTTCTTTTTACCAATTACCTAGACATGCCAAGTCCCCTCCACCCGCTGCCGGTGGGATAGACTAGACACCAAGTAAATGGTCGACCAGCGGTATATAAAGTATAAGCATAATATGTACATGATAGTACCCAAAATGAAATAATCATAATCATAATTCAATAATATCTCAACTATACACAATTCGATCAATTATGATCAGTCTAGGTACTAAATACCAACAATTCCAAAAAATACTTTTCTTAATTAATCACAGGACACATGTAATCAGTTACTTTGAAAGATGACAAATTTTACAATATGGCATCATGTCTATGCATCAACACTAAAATAAATATTAATTTAATAATGGCATGGCATCTTCCATCAGCACTGTTCTATTGACTCTTTATTTATTGTTTTTATTTTTTTTTGTTCTTAGCGATATTTATGATTTTAATCAATACTCTGAAACCAGATATCTCCATGTGATAAAGTCTGAGATTTAATAAAATTATATAGGTACACTTTTAAATTTTCTAAGGATATACATATAAATAAATAACTCGGCCAAACTGACACATCAAGAAAAATTACAAAATATATATTTTAAAACAACACGTATGTTAACAAAGGGTTACTGTCACAAGTTCAAAGATTTAAAGAAAACTACTCTATATATATTTTTTTATTATTATTATTTTATTTAATATTCTGAACACCACGATTGCAAATATCGAACTATTTTACTAATTTTAACAATTAGGAAAGAGACGCCCAAACAATAACATAAAATACCTACCTAACCGTGTTTTTCATCGGTGCGAGATTCCTCATTACTATCCTTCATAACATTTTTTTTTTTAGGTTTGTAACTGGTAAGTAGGTATATATATATATTTTTTCAACGTATCAACAAACCCTTTTTTTACCCTTTCAAATATCATTAAATCGGATCAAAATTTTACAATGAAGGAATTATACAAACCATAGTACATTGTGCATCGAGGGCCGTAAGTAAGTAGGGCATTATTAACGTGAATCTATTAGAAGCCCGACGCCGAAGGCCCTTACTGCCCGTGATACACACAATGATTTTCATCACATTGCGAGGAAATAAAACCCAAAAATAAAATTATTTTGTCTCTAAACACTTAAATTGAATAAAATAATGACTACCCGCCAATACAGATTGTCACTTTTTTCGAGTCATCTACCATAGATAATGTAAACCGTGTTTAGTTTAGAATTCAAATGGTCATACGGCCAGATTCTGCCAACATATTAAAAACTACATACCTAGGTACTAAAATTATTGCAAAACTATTTGATATAAATTTAAAATATAAAAATAACGAAGTTTCATGAAGCGTAGATAAGTTTTGTGTTGTAAAATCGGGTTATATTATAGCTGAGTTTTAATGATATAAATAAAACTTTGGCTGACTTGAAACCTCCTTAGTGTTTGTAAATTTTAAAACTAAAGTTAGGACTCCCTTGGGAGGAAAAACTGTATGTAAATCCATAACTCCCTTCAGAACAATTTAGGCCATTGCCATTTAGTATACAGCCATGGAATAACACCATTGACGAGCAAGTGTGATGAAAAATTTATAATAAAATAGGTAAATCAACAAACCCGTAGATAGACGGCCAAGTACAATACGAAACCACGAGGTGTCAGTATTTATCGGTTATCTCTGAGCTTATCATTTAGTAGAAGTTACGAAAAAGTACCCTCTTAACTTAACTCAACCTCTAATTAATTAATCTTTCGAGACCCGTGTTGTGTCGTCAAGGCACTAATAACCGTAACCAACTACCCTAAATTTACTGACGATAAATTAAAAAAAAAAAAAAAATTTAGAATCAAGGGTAGATTAAAGTTAAAGATCATAATTTCTCGGTTAACTACTTCAAGTTTTTTTTTTTTTTTTTAAATAATTGCAACTTTAGCACTGTAATATTTGCAACGAAGAAAATAAATTTGGTGAGTCTTTAAAATACTGTTAAAGGATGCCATATAGTTTTGAACATTTATACAAGACCGATCCTATAATTCTAAAAATATAATTTATCAGCACAGTACAGATGTTTCGATCACTTAAACCAAAAGCTTCCCAGAGTAAGTTTTATTTGTTACTTATTAAAGTCATAATATTATGTGACATCAATTGGAACATACGATTTTCGTAGACCATAATTGTTGTTTGAACAACCATAGGATAAAACCAAACCATAACCCTAGACAAAACCATAGGATCGACTTGTAAGTGTCTAAATTTTAATTTCGCCTTAGTAAAATTTATTATTTTTTTTGTTGTTTACCTTAATTTGACTTTCAGACTTTTGCAATCGAACCAACAAGTTTGTAGAAAATAAGGATATCGCAAAACAAACTACACTAGGTAGCTTAAATCGTACTGGCCTTTGTTAAGTAGGTAGCTACTCCTTTATGGTAGCTGCTCTTCATCCTTCCTTATGGAAGCTTTTCAATACTGGAACACCACATCCCGATGCTGCCATTGTTGGTAGCGGGTCAGCGCGATGGCGATGTCAACAGGATGTTGAGTTTTACGCCACACCAGTGAGCTGCCGTTGATCACAAATTTCGTGAGTGTTGTGTCCATGAAAAATAAAAATGAATATTAGACACTAATAAATAACTAAGTTCTATCCCACTTCTGATGTTAGAAAGGTCAAATTCACATAATAAGATATTAACTATATTCTCTTATTTAGCGGGGCCAAGAGTTAACGGAGTATGAAATAATAAGTTTATGATGGGTTAAGATATATATATTTGGTAAGTAAAACAAACATGTCTAATCATGTTTCAAGAAAAGGTTTATATTGAAACAAATCTTATCATCCAAGGAAATAATAGCTTTTGAAGATAACCAATAACAACCACACATAAGATACTCGACATATATCAATATAATTATGACACCTACATAATTTAGTATACATTAATATATATTTATACCTTTACACGTTAACATATAAGTTATAAGTTTTATGTCAATTATTAATATATTTATATATGAAGGATATAGCAACAAATTATAGCCATTTATAAGTATACAGGCAAAGTACTTAACTGTCATGTGACCACGGCGACGGCTCGTAACAGAGTGTTTTCTACCTGGCCTAAGAAGGCCTTTTATAGGTTTGCCTTGCCGTCTGGGTGAGTCGCAAACAACTGACGTCACCAGTGTAAGACAATCGGAAAGTATCTTAATTATCATTTCGCTTGTCTTTAGAGCCAAGCATTACCTAAATTATCAATTCCATAATTATATCTCATTTACTTACTTATTTTAACAATATATTTTATCACCTTACATATCTAATAATATTATAACAGTTTCTACTACTTAGTATATCTAACACATGCATTATTGTAATGATATTTTTATAATTTTTTGTAAAAATTTTAAAGTCTAATAATTTAAAAGCCCAATTTGCCGCTCATAGACTCCAGCCTATTCAGCCTGCGGATGCTGGTAAAACCGCCACTGCATATGCATAGCTTACCATATAAGAGGCAAGAATTGAATACACAGCTTTTCATACAACATATTGTATAGAGACCACAGAAATATATCAAGATAGAAGGAAAATGCTCGGCAATTTGTAGCGAGACCGAGCCTGTAACATCTTGCGTAGGTACTTTGACGTCACGAGTGTAATTTAGTGATGGGAAACATAAGCCGCGCGAAATCAATTCAAAAGCATCGATTCACAGATCGATTAGGGAACCGATTCTTATGCACAGAGGAAATGATAATTATTTTCGACAGAGGAAATGAGAAAGGTCAGAATTTCAAATCGAAAAATATAAATGTAGGTAGGTACCTACCTAACCAATAAATTGCTTTACATTTGTCAGTACTTACTATAGCCGCTGCAGTTATTCATCATCATCATCATCATTTCAGCCGTAGGACGTCCACTGCTGGACATAGACCTCCCTCATTGACGCCCAATCATTACGGTTGAAAGTGACTTGCATCCTCCCTGAACCTGCGGCCTTCACCAAATCGTCCGTCCATCTCGTTGGTGGACGTCCCACGCTGGGCTAGCCAGTCTGTGGTCTCCATTCGAGAACTTTTGGGCTCTAACGACCATATATTCTGCATGCTATATGGCCTGTCCACTGCCATTTCAACGAGCTAATCCGTTTGGCTACGTCGGTGACCCCGGTTCTTCTACGGATCTCCTCGCTTCTGATTCGATCCCGTAGAGAAACTCTGAGCACAGTCCTCTCCATAGCTCGTTATTATAATCGTACCTATAATCGTGTAAGTACTACACACACACACACACACGCGCACATTTTTTAAAATAATATTTAGCCTTATGTAAATGTGTTCCTTTTCATCATATGACATCATCACTACATCAATATTCGGATAAGCTGTACTGATTACTCGTCGGTACTAAAGCCAGTAAAGGTGTCTTCGTGGAAATGTATAGAACAATTCTTGCTGTTTTTTGTAGGAAACCATTTTTTACGACCAGTTGTTTTCAATCCATTTATTTTTAATATGAGGATCATTCGGAAAACTAAAATAAAATTGCAATATAGAAGTAACCATAACCTGTTTGTTAATAATATTTGCTTTGCATTACGTACATTATATAGCTTTATAATAATATAAGATCGTAATTATCATTTCCTCTGCTTTCAAAATCGATTTTAATCGAGTAAGAACTGCGATAGTGTACTTGTACATCACTATTCTTACTTTTGACAGAAAAAATGATAAATTGACCTTGGACGCGACTCGATAGTTTGAATAGCTTATTTTTACATTGCTGGTTTTGAACGCACGCCATGTCTGGCTCGTCAAATTAAAGCCGCAATGGAAAGCTAGCGTGGACACACTATCGCCCGCTACTGTTCTGATGAAAATAATAAAATAAATCGTTTTTTAATTAATAACAGATATTTTAGGACAAATAGTAGTTACCAATGAAAGGAAATACCTCGACTAACAGCTCCAACTTTATCTGTAGTATTTGAACTGTTAATTACTGAACAACGAGTCATTTTATTTTTAAAACCTGACGTCGCACGCAGACCGCGGTCGAGAGCAGACTGAAGTTCGCGGCGAGCATTGGGGCTTATAAACTCCATTTGGCCAGTCGACGTACGTAAACTCTTTCCTTCTATCTCGATATATTTCTGTGATAGAGACAGAGTATCTCCACAGTAAAGATGAGAATAAAATTAAATGTATGATTCTGCCTTTCATGCAGACTAAAGATTCACCATAGCTGTGGAAGCATTCTTTGTAGCTTTGTCTTGTTGTTTTGGTTATATTGATGATTCATTAAGAGCAATACATTTTGGATGCGGATGGTGATCTGTTTGGCGAGCCTTGGGGGAGGCCTATGTTCAGCAGTGGATGTCTTTCGGCTGAAATGATGATGATGATGATGAAGAGCAATATTCTTGTCTAATTTCCATAATTTGGAAAAATACTGAATGCTATGAACTAAAACAATTACTTAAGTAATTGTTTTAGTTCATTAATATGGACCTCCGCAAAGTAACGCCTGATTCAATAAATTATTGAATGCTATGTTAAATTAGGTTGGAATCAGCCACAGGTATTCTAATCTTACTCCAAGATGATATGCCTGCGGCCCTCTTAACCTTTTGTATTCCGGTAAAGCTCGCACATTTGTACCCGTCATATGCCTAGTGCTGGATCCATACCAATACCTGTTGTACCTTATAATGCATACTTAAGAAATTTATTTGTACAAGTGTGTGAGCCTCTCCAGCATACAACAGGTATAGGTACGGATACGGCACTAGGCATACAAAAGGTTACTTGGCTGATTGGTGCAACCATGTAGAAGAAACTTATTAAATGTAGAAGATTAGAAGACGGCAACATTGTGTTGTATACCATTACAGATTTAGTTAGAATTTAAGCATTTTGTAGAAGTGTTACAGCATACATTACTGTAAATGTTTTGACTATTATTACTTATAGATAAGATAACATGTTTACAAAGCAAATACATTTAATAATAAAATTACAAAGTTACATAAGAAGTTTAATATTCAACATTCTTTTTTTAACTACACTGCAGTTGTACAGTCAACAGCATAAATGAGTCATAATTTAAGTACCTTGTCACTTTAACGTCATGTTTGAATTGTCAAAAGATTGAAAACAACAAGGTACAGAAATGACCACTTATTTATGCTGTTGACCCTACCAGAGCTTTTGGTTTAAATGGAGGAATTTAAATTAAGATACAGTTAGTTAGTTTTCAGTAAAATAACAATTGATTGTTTTAAAATGACAGTTAAAGTTGAAGTAGAAAGTTAAGAAGTTCACTGTTCCAATCAATGATTTTATAAGTAAAACAACCAAAAAACAAGCTGGACCAGAGACTACAATTGACTCCTTTTTTATGTTTCGTTTTCGGCGCGCTAATATCATAGCTACCTCTTTTAATATCCATCATCGTATCATTATTTTCAATGAATACTAAAAAATTCACTGGATTAAGATTAGAACTTCCTCTACCAATAAATAATAAGTCCTGATAAAATCCTAGCCCAAATTACTAAAACTAAACACATAAGTAAACAACGAAAAAAAAGCGTGTTAAAAAAAGTGTAAATACTTACATGACTACACGAGCAGACTGCGTATTTTAAAGGCTGAACATTCAAAGTTCTTTATTCTTTATTTTTCTGTATTGTTTCCTTAAAGACTAAAATGTAAAATATAACTTTTAAGTTATGAAACTAAAATAAAATCATAGCAAAAGAACTTGCAATAAACTTAGAACAGAATATGACAATGACAAAATTGACAACTATGACATTAAGGGTATGCGCGCACGAGCAACTTTGTCTCCGCGACTATTTCATCAAGTCTGTGTATTTGTACCCTGGGGGTCGAGAAGTTACGTTTGCGCACTTACATACTAACCCATAGACTTGATAAAATAGTCGCGGAGACAAAGTTGCTCGAGCGCGCATACTCTAAATTAATGACAGTGACAGCTATTTTACAACCAACCAAACCAAGATTTGAGTACGGTTAATGTACGCCCGAGTTCTTCTGGAAAAAAAATCATCATTTTCATTTATTAGGGTTCCGTACCCAAAGGGTAAAAACGAGACCCTATTACTGAGACTTCGCTGTCCGTCCGTCCGTCTGTCCACCTGTCACCAGGCTGTATAGGTAACGTTTAACGACAACACAACGTCAAAATCCCGCTGTCATTACATGAGATGTGGTTGTGTGCGTGACCTCAACTCTGATGGCGTTACCTATATCTCAGGAACCGTGATAGCTAGACAGTTGAAATTTTCACGGATTATTTTCTTATGCCGCTTTAACAACAAAAATACTAAAAAACGGAAAAAAATAAATATTATGGGGGCTTCCATGCAACAAACATGATTTTTTGGCTCGTTTTTGCTCGATTTTTGATAACGGCAACAGGTAGACGCTAGAAATATTCACAAAATATTTAGTTATTTCACTTTAAAAATAAATAATTAAAATAAAACAAATATTTAAGGGGGGTCCCAGATAACAAACGTGATTTTTTTGCCGTTTTTATAGATAATGGTACGGAACCCTTCCTGCGCGAGTCCGACTCGCACTTGACCGGTTTTTTAATAAAAGCATGTAAAGGCATTATTATAGCTTGGCTCATGGACTTAATACCTAACCAGGACTGAGTACTGCGACAAAAAAATGAGGCCGTAAAAAAAATAACTAGTGGTTTGCATCTCGTTCTAATTAGGGTGATCAAGTAATGGTGCGAGTGGGACACAATACACTAATTTCTCTAGTTTGTATGTAATCTCTCGGACCGCTGTCTCTAGTTGCCATTATTAAACTGTATGGCTTGGTAATATGGGTCACTTTTGATTGACTAATAAAAGTTAGTACTCAGTCCTGGTTAGGTATTAAGTCCATGGCTTGGCTTCAAATGGATTGCTTTGAAGCTAATGAATGATATCTTTTCTTTATTACTCAGGAAAAACTGGTCTTTTTTTACTTAAAAGTAAATAGGGCTATCTTTGCTTGCAGAAATTAAAACTTTGAGGTCCCATCTCAAATTAATTGAAGGGTAAAAAAAGCGAGTATTATTCAAAACAATATTTATTTTTACCTATAATGTATTGTATAAAACTACGAGCACACAAGAGGCAGTAAGTACCGGAAACGAAACCGAGTGCCGTATTGTTCGATTACATCCAATAAAAATGCCACAAGAGCTTTTAACATACATTAGTAAGCCAACTTGTTTGCGTTAGATTTGATGACGTCGAACAAAACGAAGCAGTTACCGGTGTTGCCGCTGAAAATGCTAATATTCTCAGCTCGCCGGCTGCAGAAATCTGTAAAGCATTACTGATTCTAGCTCCGCTTGATGTATACCCAGGGTTTTGAGGATCTCCAGTGATTGGATTGAAAGTGCTACAACGGGCTTTGGCTAACAAGCAAGAGGTCACGTTTGTGTAGAAACGAACATTATCAGCATCAAGCGTAATATTAACTCCAGTTCTTGCTTCTCGAGTGCATTGGGTAATCTGAAATCAATTAAAAGTTACATCGTTGCTGCTATGCTAGAATTCAAAATAAGAATTTCTAAAAAACATGTTTTATCCATCCATGGCATCATCAGATACTTACCAAGTTGATTGAATTAATTCGTCTTAGACATCGTACAAAATCACAATAACCCATAAAGCAACCCGAAGGCTGAACGTTTAAAGCAGAAGTCGATAATGTCTGAAAAAAAATTGACACTGTATCAAGCATCGCAAATTTAACACAAATACAATTTTTCGAAAAGTATTTATTTACACTTATTATAAGTGAGAGCATTATGAGTACCTACCTAGTACTTAATAAACTTTACTGTATAACAGAACTAGGGTTTAGTATCGAGTTAAATCTTACCGCTAAAGCTGTAGCACAAGCAGCGTAAGTCGTGTTAACAAAATATTGAGAAGCACAGGTGCTTAACGCATTTAATTCTTGTGGACCCTGAAATTTAATGATGTTGTTAGTAATATAAGTAGGTAGGTAGGTTTGAATAAGCCGTGGTGACCTAGTGGTTTCACCTATGGCCTCTCAAGCAGAGGGTCGTGGGTTCGAGTCCGGGCTCGCACCTCTCAGTTTTTCGGAATTTATATGCGAAATTACATTTATAATTTACCATGAGCTTTATGGCGAAGGAAAACATCGTGAGGAAACCTGCATACATCTGAGAAGAAACTCAATGGTGTATGTGAAGTTCCCAATCTGCGCTGGGCTCGCGTGGAAATTACAGCCCAAGTCATCTCATTCTGAGAGGAGATCTTTGCCCTGCGGTATCCCCTTGAATCGTCATGTAAGGACAAAATTTTCATTGAATTTCGTTTCATCGAAAATGATGTATAGAATATTCAGTTCCTATAATATCTTTAGCAGTAATCTGGTTTCATCGATTATAGATTACAAATTTTCTTAATTCCTAGAATAACTGTATAAGGATTATTGTTTTTTAGAACATACGTTTCCTGAACTATTCAAAAAACAGAATATCTAAATATCGAATTTCATTTCATCGACGTCATTACAAAAAAAAATGCAAACAGCGAGCAAGCTTGACGGGTCGGAGCGGTAGCGACTCGGAAAGGTTAGGTTCAAAGGCTAATGCGGGAGCGTAGCGTAGCAAAGCTCCCGCATTAGCCTTTGGTGTTAGGTACTTTTTTTATGTCCACTCCGGATGTCTTGCGTTTTATACATATAACTACAATTATTAGTGTTTCATTGATTAGTGAAATGATCACAAAGTAACTACCTACAGAAAGATAGAAAAAATTATAATAAATCTTTTGTAAAATAATGATAAATTTAGTTCACCATATTAAACATACACATAATAACTCAACACATAATAATTCAACAAAAAAATGTATTTAATAAACTAAAAAAACATTAAACATTAGTTATTATTAATACAGATGTGAATAATTTTCTATGTAACATTATTAATACGATTTTGAAAAAACATGAAATGATAAATAACGATATAAAATTCTGTAGAATAAACAAATCATAAAATAATTATTCTACAATTTAATAATCGGTGATTTCAAAAACCATGATTTAACCGTTCGATGACATGAATAGTCGATGAAATGAAATGCGGGAAACGTTGTCTATGAACTAATAATCGGTGAAAAGATTGTCTACGATTCAAGGGTAAACCGTGCCCTGCAGTGGGACGTATATAGGCTGGAATGATGATGATGTTAGTAAATATATAAATCTAAAATAGGCCTTCATTTCTACGGGCAAATACTTACTTCAGGCATAGAAGTAACACTGGAAAAACAAGTGATACACGCATCTCTCAATGTTACATTGGTTGGTTGAGCTGTACTGCATACAATATTTAATAGGTTTTGCAGTTGCGCCCTGTATGTGGGGAAAAAAGTGTATTAGTACATTAACTTGTATGGTAAGAGTCATATTTAAAAAAAAACAGCCAAGTGCGATTTGGACTCGTGCACGAAGGGTCCCGTACCATTTTCTATTAAAACGGTAAAAAAATCACGTTAGTTGTATGAGAGCCCCCCTTAAATATTTGTTTTATTTTAATTTAATTATTTATTTTTATAGTAAATATATAATAAAACTCAATATTCTGTGAATATTTCAAACGTCTACCTGTTGCCGTTATCAATATCGAGCAAAAACGAGCAAAAATCACAAATTTATTTTATTCTGTTTTTTACTATTTGATATTATAGTGGCAACCGAAATACATCATCTGTGAAAATTTCAACTGTCTAGCTATCACGATTCCTGAGATACAGCCTGGTGATAGACGGACGGACAGCGAAGTCGCAGTAACAGGGTCCCTACCCTTTGGGTACGGAACCCTGAAAATATATATAATTTTAAACACTTACCCGTTCGAAGGACAAAGTGCCGCCAATTTTTGATTTTTCCATTGCAAAATTTTATTTTTCACATCACTAAAGTCAAATATGCCACTAGCAGACGCACCAATCTGTAAAAATAAAATCGTGTTAAGTACAAACATTTAATGAAATAAAAATAGAAATTCAAAAATGCATGAACTGGCACAAATCTACCTCGCTAAAATTTAAATGATTCTGTTGCTTCCATTGCAATATATTGTTCTTGATTTCGTTTATATCAACAAATGTGGCGCTTATTTCAATCTGTCAGATAAACCGAAAAAAATGTGATGAAAATTCAAATAATACATACTTAACAAAAACAAGTTTGTTAACTACAATGTTTTTTTTAACAAAAAAGCGGAAGGCAGAGATGCAATACTAAAAATTATACCTAGTGGCTGTTATTTATTAGAGTTTGAAATAAAGTATTACTTACAAAAAATATTAAACTCCAATAATAGTGACTTTTTTTCATTTTAAAATGCTATAGTATTGAGTGCAGTAGTGTTAACGTGTCACATGTTCAGTAACATTAGCGAAAGTGAATAAAGCATTTCATTTCACAGGAAATTAAGTGTGACACTATTGTAGGTGCTAAATTGCTAATACAGTCATAAGTAGGTACTGACACAATAACACTAGTGGGGTCATTCCACTGAACTATTTCGACTGAAAGCTTTGGAATTTAAAATTAGTTACCTGCTTGTTTACCTATCTGGAGGCTCGGTAGCGACCTCATAGTCTGGTCAACATGTACCTTTTTGCATGAAATTTTTGTATATGCACCGAAAATTACGTTTAAGGTGTCATTCGATTTGGAATATTATGTAGAAAGTTTAAAGAAAGGTCCCAAAAGGGGTCGATAAAAAATAAAAAAGTTATAAACAATTTCAATAAAAAAAAAATAGGGTTTTGTTTATTTACAAATATCTCAAAAACCATCAAAGATATTTGAAATTTAAAAAAAGATCTGAATAGAACAGGAAATTTCCTAAAACTTAATCCGAACTCGCGGAACTGTATCTCTTATATTTATAATTTTTACAGAGCCCTGAAAATAGCGACTAAAGCGGGTAGTCTAGCTTCCGCGCGCGATTCATCACTCGGACACAGTAGCAAAAAAAAACATTTTAACATATTAAATTTGAATATCAAGACGTAAAAAAAATCCAGTACTATTGGAATACGTATGGTTACAATAATCCGCTGGCAAAAAAATTTTATCCCCATTTTTCCATTAGTTATGCATTTGTTAATTAACAACTTTTTTGAATTGAATGTTAACATAAAAAACCCGATTATTATTGAAATACAACCCTAGAATTTTTTTCACTTCGCGGAGTTATTTTTAAGAGGTATAAAAATAGATCCCCGTTGGAAAAATTCAAAAATGTTAATTTTCTGCTTTTTATTAACAATTGAAAAGATAAAAAATAAAATAAAAACTGTATAAAGGTAATAAATAAATATATTTTTTTTAAATATCCCTAATGATTTGATTTCTAATGGTTAAAAGTTACATAATTTTTTTTTTTATTTTTTTACCATCATTGTTTAAATAGTACTTCCAATAGTACTTGAATTTTTTTACGTCTTAATATTTATATTTAATATGTTAAAATGTTTTTTTTTGCTACCGTGTCCGAGTGATGAATCGCGTGCGGAAGCCAGACTACCCGCTTTAGTCACTATTTTCAGGGCTCTGTAAAAATTATAAATATTAGAGATACAGTTCCAGAAGTTAAGACTAATTTTTAGGAAATTTCCTGTTCTTTTCAGATCTTTTTTTAAATTTCAAATATCTTTGATGGTTTTTCGAGATATTTGAAAATAAACAAAACCCTATTTTTTTTTATTGAAATTGTTTATAACTTTTTTAATTTTTATCGGCCCCTTTTGGGACCTTTCCTTAAACTTTCTACATAATATTCCGAATCGAATGACACCTTAAACGCAATTTTCGGTGCATATACAAAAATTTCATGCAAAAAGGTACATGTTGACCAGACTATCACCAAGACGAGCCAAGTGAAGCGCAAAGGTACTACTACCTATTTTCGAAGCTCTTCGTCGTTTTAGGTTTCCGTACCTCGGCGATTCAGCAAAGCAAAGTGCGGCCTAGGGCGATGGTAGAGGGCGTACAGTTACCATCGGCCAGACACAACACGGTTCATCATTATGCTGCCAAATATCTTATATTCTTCCGAGACGTGGTGCGTATACCGACGTCACATACGCACTTTGGATCGATTCCACCTTAAATGCCTCCGGACTACTCGTATCATGAAGATCAGATGGTTCGACCAAGTACGTTATACCAAAATTTTGCAGCGAGCTTATGTAGGTGGCATTGAAGGGTATTTAATGCGTCGGCAGCTTCGGTGGTGCGGCCACGTATGGTGTAAAGCTGCGTACGGACTGCGCGCACATAACCATGTCCGTACGCTATGTACGCGTACACTGTACGCGTAGCTGCAAGTACGGACATGGCGTTCCAGGCCCTATACTACGAAGCGCGAAATTCGAACTTCGTTTCATGCCGTTCCGCTCACGCTAATGGTATTTATTACGAGAGTGAGAGGGACCGCACGATCCGAACTTCGAACTTCGAATTTCGTAGTAACCCCCCTGGACACGCGTACCCGGGTACGCGTACTCGGGCTCGCGTAGGGTACGCGTAATGTGCGCGCAGTCCGTACGCAGCTTAAAACAGAGTGGCGAAGCGCATTTCTATTTTTTTAATTAGAAATCAAATAAAATATAAATATATTTTCATAAAAAAATCAAATTGAAATTGTCGATTCGGTTAGTACGTCGTCCGCTTAGTACGAGGTAATATCGCCGGTCCCTTGGACGTCGTTATAACCGGATTATATTGAACAATGTACTGCCACCACGTGGGATACTTAGCGGATAGAAAAATTGAGACTTGACTTGACTGACATCTGTTTACAAAAAAAAGGTTGCATTGCCCATCTAATAATGACTGTCTTTGAGCCATATTATAATCACACTGGCGATTTGTGTTGTGAGCGTATTAGAAGCGGAGTGAACGCGCCATGGGGGTTACTACGAAATCCGAAGTTCGAAGTTCGGATCGTGTGGTCCCTCTCACTCTCGTAATAAATACCATTAGCGTGAGCGGAACGGCATGAAACGAAGTTCGAATTTCGCGCTTCGTAGTATAGGGCCATGTTCGTGGCCGCGCAACGTATTCGCTGATTTCGCTGCGAATGCGTAACGTCTTCGTCGCGACCGCGCGCATCGAATTCGTTGCGTCTATAAGGCTGGGACGTTTAAATGAGTGACTGAATCGAACTTTTCATTGATTAAATTATCACTGTCAAATTTATGTTGCCTACACTGTCAAGTCATTCTTTCATTTCATTTTCTTTCGCCGATTGTCGGATAAGAAATTGCATTGAATTGATGTATTCTATTTAGAGTTAAGCTTACCACATTTTTGTTCTTTTTATTTATTTTTGGATCCTATCATGATTGAAGGTCGTGCCAATGTAAGTACATAAATATTTTATCCATTGACATTAACTTTTCATTCATGTTTTAGGTAATTTCTTATGTAGGTATCTTCATAACCTGTTATGTTTCAGGAATTACCCGACTTTCAAGTGTTTCGGACGGTAATTAAATACTGTCTGATCATTATCATCGTGCCGATTATTTCGTTCTTCGTTTCGAAGATTGTACTTTTCGATGGCTTACTTCGACTGGACGTAACTACGAGTAGCGTTTACTCCGCGGTTGTAGCTGTGTTAGTTCTGCACGTAACCCTCGGTCTGTACATCTACAAGGCTTACGGCGAAGGAGAGGTGCCGCCATCGAAACCAGTGAAGAAAGATTAAACTTATCATACTCATATTTTTTACATCACTCACATATCAAATATTTTCAAAATGGACAACCTATATATGAAAGGAGAGTTATTGCAAGTTCACACTAAAAACTGTGAAGTGTTTGAAGGCCATTTCTACAGTATCACTAGTGACAAGTCTAAGATATCCTTGTATAATGTCAAAGAGTTGTCTCAAGGCTGTGAGAATGGTGGTATTACACATTACTATAATTCTGAAGTCAGTAACATTGTGAAACTACATAAACCTGATGTAAAAAGTAATTTGAAGATCTCTGAGAAGGAATGTGAAGTGATTGTAAACATTTCTAAGAAGTACATCTTTATAAATCAAGTAGACAATAGTTTCCATGAGGCATTGGAGGATTTGAATCAGTACAGCTATGTTAGTGTGAGCTCTGATGGTGCTGCAATGGGTCGCAAATGTAAGATGCCGTTTCTTGTGATGGCAACTCCGCAACAAATATACATCTTTGATATTGAAGTCATGCAGTATCATGCATTTGATGGAGGACTAAAGAAGATTCTAGAGAGCGAACACCCGAAAAAGATTGTTCATGACTGCAGGAAGTTGTCGGACTGCTTGTATCATAAACACAATGTCAAGCTGACATCTGTTTTCGATACCCAGGTTAGTTTTGTTGGTATCTAAGCTTGTGTGATGATGATGATGATGGAAAAGTTTGTGTGGTTGCATATATGAATATTTGTTACTCCTTCATGCTAAAACAGCTGAATAGTTTTGGATAAAACTAGCATATAGATATTATAGACACATAGTTTACAACCTCAATTAACATAGGATACTTTTAAATCTTTGCAGACAGTTGTGAGCAACAGTTAGTACTTGCATGATTTTGACTTAACTCTTCTTTCCTTTAATAGGTGGTGTATCTGTACTTAAACCTGTTGTATACCGGAGAGGCTCACTGACAATATCCTTTTCAACGCCAACAACAGATATATGGCCCAAAGTCAACTTCATGCAATGACATAAGGTTCATTTGGCTAGGCTTGGTTTGGTGTTGAAAAGGATATAGGCAGGTATGACGATGATGATGGTGATCTGGCTGGTTTCAGCCATGGCAACAGCTTCAACTCCGTTAGTGTCTATCATGTGTTTGCAAGTGGCTCGCATATCCAACTTTGTTAGATCCTCATAGAATATGGGAATACAAGCGCACCATTTACAGAATTAAATTAGAATGCCACAGGTGCCCGGGCTTTTAAATGGTCACGCTTAGCATCTAAGTCACAGCGCCGTCTCAGTTCAAAATCGTGGACTTTGGTCTTCACCTGAGCCCTCCACTCTTGCCTGATTCTTACAGTGAGACGGCACAATGTCACACCTTTTCATGTGCCTCTGTAGCACATCCTTATACCTCAGAACTTGTTCTACAGGCATATTACAGATATGGAACAGGGCATATGAATTTTACAGAATGTGGCTCTATAGTGAAAATGGGGTTATTTTCTATTTTATGTGTAAAGGGGGCTAAGTCGAAATCAGCTGTTCAACTTCTGAAGACTTAACCCCTTTTTAACTAGAGCCACAGAATATAAATATGCCTTTCCAGCATATGGAAGAATAATGTATAATTGTATCTCAGTAATAAATTTGTTAAATTTCTTCTTACAGGTTGGAGATCTTATCATTCAAAGAAACAAACTAGGTCGTTTACCGGACACACTTAAATCTTTGTCTGAGTGCCTCAATACTTACCTGGGCTTGCAAACAAATACTATTGAGGAAAAGGCAAGTTCTTTTCTATACTCATACCCATATGGCTGACTAACAGGCAATCCGTAGCACCTCTTGAATGCCACACATCATTTTTGTTACAAATAAAATTGATTCTTATGCAGATGTGGGTAGGTTAATTTGTGTATTACCATATTGTCGTCTATAGACGACACTGGCGTTCAAAAACCACTGGAGCTAGAAAAGGATTTATTGAATCAGGTGTTACTTTGCGGAGGTCCATATTAATGAACTGAAACAATTACTTTGCTCACCCGCGACCTTACGATAGTTACGTTTATGTAAGAAATGCGTGTTCATGCAGTTCCTCCACTTCCACACTGTACGAACACACACAAATTACACAAACCCAACCATCACCACCACCAAACTACACTGACGCGTTTCGAACTCAACCAGAGCTCATCTTCAGAGTAGGCACCACAACCGTACGCATGCTACCAAATGTTATGTGGAGGTGGAGGAACTGCATGAATACGCGTTTCTTGCATAAACGTAACTATCGTAAGGTCGCGGGTGAACAAAGTAATTGGGATGCACCAAAAAAAATAACCTATAGTTTTTATATATTTTTTGGAAAGAATAGGATATTTTAAGACACCATTTTCATCGATTTTGAATTTGGTTGAGTATTTAATTTTTTATATATTTTTTTAGAAATACGTTGGATGACGTCACAGTGAGAGAGCCACGTTCCATAGCCTAGAAAAATTCAAGTCGTACATAACATAATCTGTGGCACTACCACGGCACTACTGAGACCCTACTACGAAGTGCATAATTCGAACTTCGTTTCATGCCGTCCCGCTCACGCTAATATGATTTGACACGAGAGTGAGAGGGATGATACGATACGAACTTCGATTTTTGTAGTAGTGCCCCTGATTTGTCTTGTCACTGTCAATATTACAAGCACGGCTTAGGGTCCTAAATGAACCATGACAAAATAGTTTTATTTATTTCTCTTCTTTTAGCTTCGATTATTCCTGTTTGTTTAATGGTGTGATAAAAAAATAGATATTTTTTTATTAAAATCTGATATTTAAATTCTTTCATATTTACTTGTAAAGTAGTAATTTAATAATTAAATTTGTAAAAATACATTGCGAGTATTGTATACATTTCGGACTTTATGATAAATGACAACTGTTTAAAGCCAGGTGTGCATCATGTGATTAAAGTTCTGTCTTTGTCACTCTTTGCTATTATAAGCAGGACAGCAACATTTCAAACTGTCAATTTGCTTTAGAGTGTAGACCTGCTTTATATCTGCCTTTGTGACAATTCACTGCAGGGGTCAAATAAAGGACATTACTTAAATTTTCTTTATTTAATTTAGATTATCATATTTTTGGAATCTGATTTCTGAAAACGCTTCACAAAGCCTATTTCTCCAAACGGTTTTCGATTTATTATACGTTGCCAAAAATTGGGACATCCCAATTGTTTCAGTTCACTAGAAAAGGATTTTTCGAAATTCCCATGGGATAGGGAACTAGCCTATTTTATTCTACTACTTTGACCAAGCCACAGGCATAAGCTAGTATTGATACAAAAGATTAACAAAGTACTTGTCCCAAAAAAACTAGTTTACTTATTCATGACCTTACTTTTCAGCTTGATATAATCCAATGCACAAAGAGGCCATTGTCAACATCTATAAAAGAAACTCTGGCTAAGAATATAGCCTTCATTCATCGTCTATCAGAAATAATCAATGAAGAGTTGATGCTGCCCTTTGTGAGAGGTGTAGAGTGCTTTGTAGAAAACCTTCGGTCCAGCGATGACTTCAAAGCCTGGGAACTATGTGGCAAACATCACCAACTGCCAAAGGATTTTAAGAGTGCAATTGAGTATTAATTTATCTGTAAGAACAACACATTCCTGCGAGAAATATAATGTAGTTGTAGGCTTATGTTTTGTTTTCCTGCACCTGTAAATCCTTTCCCTATTTTATTTGCATTTTTGACATCCAAGGGCCTTTTTCACGTGGAAAACAAAAAATAAACTCTGACGTGGGTACGGTTATTGTACGACCGCTTATTTATCGACCCTGAATGAACAACCAGGGGCTAAATTCAGGAACGGCCCAACACGGCTTGCGAGCGGTAATTACAGATGCGAAGCCGGTTATTAACGATTTTAACCAAGCGGTTAAAAACGCATTTTTCGTTATTAACGGTTATTTAACCGCATTTTATTACGGCTAAATACTCGCACAGCGTGGTATGGACAACCAAAAAATAATACGGTAATATAGCACGGTATTGTTTGTATTATGTTTATTTTGTTATGTTTAGGTTGTTAGTGTTCCATTAAGGTCAATTTGTATCAAGTCAGTACTTTAGTATGTCGGTCTTTGTTTACTAACACATAGACATAATCTCAGCGCTTACTAACGACTTTTCGTGTAAATAATTATTTATATTAATAAACAATTTGAATTTGAATTTGAATCAGTCAGTATACTTATGTTCTTTAAATATGATTTATAAAATCTAAAATAAAATCTTTATCCTTCGGATACCCATTTTTCACTTCACCTAGGAGTTGACTGCACAATAAAAAAACATTATTTACCCTTTTTCGTTGTCGCAGTCGGATAATTAACCGTTAATAACTGCATTTTATCGGTAGCTAACCATAAATTTGGTTAATTAACGGTAGCTAACGGATTTTTACAACTATAGCGGTAATTCAATCGTTTGGGAGAGGATAGGAATGGGTTGAGCTTGGGATGAGGCTTATTTTCCTGTTAATTCGCTTTGTAAATAAATAAGGCTCATCCCAAACCTCTCGCAAACCAGTGACTTTTCGCGTTCCTGAATAGCAGTTCAAACCAAACCCAACCCAAACGATTGAATTACCGCTACCAAACCCGTGAAGGCCTGCTGTTCCTGAATTTAGCCCCTGATGATACCCTTATGGCAATTCATTCACTCTGGGTCGACAATTACAGGTAGTTTTTTAACCGCATCCGTATGTTTATTTGTAATACTAGGGTGACAGCACGCACCAGTTTTGGTCAAGGACCAATTATGGACATTTTTTTTCTGTAAATCCAATTTTTAAGAAACTGGCCACACTACATTTTTTAACTATCAACACTGTTCAGATAACTGGTATAGTCCATGAATGGTGGGCTATAATATAAGGCATTGAATCTTTGCTGTCCATTTCTGGGTAACTACTGTGCTTAACATGTCCATGATTGGTGCCGTCACCCTACTACACTGTCGCCATTGGAAAAGACCCTTGTCAAATTATGTAAGAGTGAATGTGCTTCAAGATTTGCTGCACCACAAGTCCAAATGTAATGGTGCATTTTGTTTTGTACTTGCAGTTGATAAGATATTAAGGTAAGCATAACGGACTTAAATTGAGTTTTAAAGATATATTTATAATCCTATCATAGCCACCATAATTATTAATTAAAATAGCTTGATGTAACTGTGATTGCTGAATGCAAGTGTCTGTTTAGTAGCTTTTCCAATCTGAGTACCTATTCTAAGTTATTTTTGCATTTCGTATTATAAATTATAACAAGAGTTTGCTATGTATGATATTTAAAGTGTTACAAAATAAATGATAGATTTGCAAAAATCAACGAAAAAAAATACAAAAAAAACTCGGAATTATTAGGTAATAAAACGAATATCATGACATAAACATAACCATAAGTATAGGTATAGTACGAATTTTTTGAGGTGTCCCGATCTCATTAACAGCCCACCTTTCGAACAAAGCCATTATATGAAATACCGACTATATTAATTACAGTAGAGTTAATTTTAAATGAAACTGTTTGTTTTGGCTGCATGTCTACGACGCATTTAATTTTGAAAAATATTATCCGCCAACAAAGTTTCATTTAAAATGAACTCTCTACTGTAAATAATAAAGTCGTTATTTCAATGAGCTATTTTATCTTATATTTCCGTTCACTTTATACTGAGGATTATTCACTTGAGGACATAATAGAATACAATGGCCTTGTTCGAAAGGTGGGCGTTAACGAGATCGGGACACCTCAAAAAATTCGTACTATACACCATGTTTATTAACAATGATATGTGGCACTAGTGTTTAAGATTGAGATAATATTTTATGAGATGGTTTACACAGCAGAATGAAGTCCAATATAAAATGGAGAGTTATGGATAATAAATGTAACTCAATCATAGTCCATAGTTTGGAGCTACAAGCTTATGTGAATCAAAAATGGCGGCTTAATAAATAAACAATGCTTATTGATCTTTTATTTATATTCTTAATAAAAATAATTATTTGTAAATAACATAAATTTCATTTTTAATCACATGGTTATTGCTAGGAGGTTTCCCTCAAGAATAAATTAGGATAGAAAGCCAGTCCCTCTATGGACTCGTCTCGACAGGCTAGTCCGAGGCGTTCTGTGGTGTAAAGGCGCTCCCTTGCTAGTAGAACAGAGACATTAGCTATCTGTGACAGCTTCACGGGCGTTAGGAAGCCATTTTCTTCAAGCTGAAAAGATAAATAAACAATTAAGTACTAATGATTATTTTTATCCAATAGGAGCACAACGCGTCGATCAATCAGCTGACACATCGTACTAATATCCTTATTATATTATAGTTATTATAAACGCGAAGTTTGTAAGTATGGATGAATGTTTGTTGCTCTTTCACGCTAAAACGGTTTGACGGATTCTGATGAAATTTGGCACACAGATAGTTTATAATCCGGGTTAACATATAAGGATACTTTTTATCCCGGAAAATTGCATAGTTCGCGCGGGATTGCGATAAACGAATTCTTTGCAGACGGAGTCGCGGGCAGCAGCTCGTTTTTTTAATAGTTAGCGTGATGTGTTCGTCAACTGTGATGAGACTCGTATCTTGACTTGGCGATATATATACGGGCAATTAATGCTAATGAATGACTGTGATTAACTGTACATATTATGAGTGCGTGTTAAGCCGTGGTGGCCTAGTGGTTTGACCTAAGGCCTACAAGCAGAGGGTCATGGGTTCAAATCCCGGCTCGCATTTCTGAGTTTTTCGGAATTTATGTGCGAAATTACTTTTAACCTTTTCAACGCCAACGACACATATATGTATAGGTCACAAAGTACAGTGTCAAAGTGACCTTGACACAATGACATAAGATTCAAAGCAGGTTTACGTTTTGTCGAGGCGCGGCGGTGAAAGGGTTAAATTTACCATGAGCTTGGGTATGTATTACAATACCGAAGTACGAAAGACCGAATGTATTAAAACATCGAATGGGTCAAAAGACCGACACGATTTTTTTCTGAAACCGTAAACTTTTCAGAATTTATTAAAACGGCATCATACAGAACCCATTAGGTTAGGTTAGGTTAGGTTTGTTTTATAACAATCTTAAAAAGTTAACGGTTTCAGAAAAAAAATCGTGTCGGTCTTTTGACCCATTCGATGTTTTAATACATTCGGTCTTTCGTACTTCGGTATTGTAATACATACCCATGAGCTTTACGGTGAAGGAAAACATCGTGAGGAAACCTGCATACACCTGCAAAGAAATTCAATGGTGTGTGTGAAGTTCCCAATCCGCTCTGGGCCCGCGTGGGAACTATGGCCCGCGCCCTCTCATTCTGAAAGGAGGCCTGTGCCTTGCAGTGGGAGTGGGTGGTTGTTTCATCAGTTCAGTGTGTTGAGGTGAGGTTTCTGTGACAGGGGAAGTAGAACTAGTTCGTTTGACTGATTGACCAAGATCGGAGCGCTCCCTGTAAAGACCGAGCGGGCGCAACAACCTTCATTGATCGGTGGCGTCAAATAGGTTATTGTGTTGACCAGTGTCCCTTTTATATAAAAATGTCCTCTCCAGGGATTTACTTGTGTGAACGTTTCGAGTGTGGTCAGGTCATGTACCCTTTGATCAATTATAACTGAAGATACACATTGCCGAACAAAATCCCCTTCAAAGAATGTCCGAACTTTTTTAATTGTTTGCATAACAATTAAAATCATCACCTACACAGAAATTTGAACCTAGTCTTTACTTCATTACAGTCGAATTTCGGTTGACACTTGACAGCTAAACTTGATAATTTCACGCAACGTACTGAGAAAAAAGAAGGCCACTTTTATCAAAGTGGCGCTCATTTGGCTCGGACATTTTCGGGCGCGCGACTGTGGATCTACAGTTATAATTGATCAAAGCATGTACCATTAAATAAATTTTTAAATATGATGAAAGTTGTACAGTCCCCAATGTGCATGGATTGTAATAGGATTGAGGACTTAATACATTTTTTGGTGGAGTGTATACTGACTAAGGATAATCGTGAGACATATTTGACTGATTTAGACCTTTTTAACCCTTTCAACTTCAACGACACATATAGGTGTCACAAAGTACAGTGCCAAAGTGATCTTGACACAATGACATAAGATTCAAAACAGGTTTACGTTTTGTCGAGGCGTGGCGTTGAAAAGGTTAATGGGGCAGTGAATATTATTTTGAGTTGTCCTGTATCGGAAGATGCAGTACGAATATACAGGTTCATCAAACATTCCTTTGCAGCCAGAGAATCTGGACATAGCGGGAGAAGTGTTTGATGAATTTGGCCATTGAGTCCCCCAATGAGGCTGGCATAGTCACACAGGTGCACTTAAGCCTCGGAAAAAAAATAAAAAAAAAATGTTACATACCATAGCGCTTGTTGTTTTCGCCACCTCGTCATCTCTGTGACTGTTCAGCTGAAGCACACAAGCTCCGCTAGGAAACTTTCGTAGAGACATGGGAGCTCCAATAGTTTGTAGAAGCCTAAAAAGTTAATTTTTTTTTTCTAAACTTTGAAACTTTCTAGCTTACTGTTTGTCGGTCCGATGCTAAATGCTCCTCTCATCCACACGGTAGAGATCTCTTTAAGGGATAAGTTCGACTTTGAATAAGTACCTATCTCGAGGGTTATAAACAGTGTTTTTTCTTTATTTTTGTACAATAAAGGGATTATATACATACTTTTTTGGTGTGATTATTATTATTTTAATATGTAAACCCATGCTAAATTACAGCTTTCTAGTACTATACCTTGACAAGCTCGTGCGCGGCGCTCGGCGGAACCCTGTCGCAGGGAGCCTCTGCTGTCCTTAACGAGATTGTTTTTAATAAGTGCGGCAAATGCTGACTGCGACAGGGTTCCGCGGAGAGCCGCGTACGAGCTTGTCGCACTATAAGAGACTATGAGCTAAGCCGTGGACAGATACCATTTTGACTATGGAACCCCAAAAAGCGACATATCAAATTTCTTACAATTCAACTTCTAATGGCTAGATATGCGCCAAATGTACCAAATATCTTACTTGCAAGCATTTAACAAATCTTCCGGCGATATAAGTTCCAAGCCTCTTGCTCTATTCACTCGACACCATACGTCAGACAACGACATTATGCCTCCACAGTCCTGCAACAAACTTGTTAGTTATTTTATTACTGCAGAAGTGCACCATACAAAAATATTGCAAAGTATTCAAGATAATACCACTAAAATTATCTCTTTGATTGGAAGTGGAGGAGGGCTGGTTCTACATCTATACTAATATTATAAAGCTGAAGAGTTGTTTGTTTGTTTGCTTGAACACGCTATGAAAAATTCTTTCAGTGTTAGATACACTAACTACTTTAGGCACGCTCGACTTGGGAGTACGGGGGGGGGGGGGGTGTCATGTATGTGTGGTACTTTTTAGCTTATTATGAAAGGAGAAAGATAAGTTGGCTAGATCTGTGAAAACATGTTTTTGTGAAAATTTTTGCAACAAAAGACAAGTGGCAGACAAGTGCCTGCTACTGTGGATGGCCAATGTAAGTACAGAGGTGCATAGTGCCCACTCTAAGATTGGAGTATCGACTCTGCTTCGCCCCTATGGTTACGGCGTCTTAAGGGCCATGCCATCCCTGGAAAATAACCCTAGTCATGCTAATGTGTAAGTACGAGGTGCAGAATGAGACCTAAGGTGAGAGTAGGGAACCAACTCATGCTACACAGTTTTCGCCAATACTATCAATAAAAATCACTACATAGTATAAAACAAAGTCGTTTCCCGCTGTCTGTCTGTCCCTATGTATGCTTAGATCTTTAAAACTATGCAACGGATTTTGATGCGGTTTTTTTTAATAGATAGAGTGATTCAAGAGGAAGGTTTACATGTATAATTCATGCATAATTGTACCCGTGCGAAGCCAGGGCGGGTCGCTAGTATTAAATAAATTACCAATAACACAGCAACCATCATATCTGAGATTTGTTGAGCCAAACCCATGTAGTAGTCAGAGTCCGATCTGAACGCATCTCTAGTTACAGGGTCATCAATACCTAAGCTCATAAGGTATGCTTTGAATCTCACTGTATCATCCTCTGATATATCACCTTGTTTTTCCTGTAAATAAGAATATTTTAGGTCATAACACTAAAACATGTGATCATAACATCGGGTCCATATTGGTTTGCATAATTGTTGAAGGTCATTATGTATCCTTATTCATAACTCTTTTTACTTTAAGTCCATTAATTGTACAGAACTGTTATAAAATAAATCTAACCTAAACTATAGAGTTGTACAGGATAATTTAAAAAAATCTGAAAAATTTACAATTTGGATGGGAGAAAAAATTATGACAAACATAACAATATGACTAAAAATTCTATGCCACCAGATATGCACCGCATGGCATCAAATGAGATGATAAATATCAAACTCCAATATGTCTGCAATAAATGACATTGAGATATGAGCCTTATTTTTCATTATTTTATTCTATTTTCACTAAAAAATCAAGAATCACCATAGGATGGACAGATTTGAGTTTGATATTTATCAGCTCATATGAGTTTCCTTTTAACTTTAGTTTAAAACCATACAAAGTTATGTTTTCAAGCAATCAACTATTGAAATACTAGGCCATAAGTATGGAACATTTTCACTGTTCATTGATTGAGCGGCCGAGATGCTCACTGCACATTGTATCCCTGGCAGCACACACAATGAACATAGAAAACACCCACCACCACACTGCTCGCGCATATTCATGGCCCAATGGAAAAGCCTCCTCCTACTACAAAACTATAAATAGAAATTATGCAATTCAGTGGATTCATAATTTAAGATCACATACCCGAATCTTCGTAGAAATATTTTTTGATATAACAACCATATCTTTAGCTTTCTCCATAAGTTTAGTCAGGTCTTTGAAAGCAACAGTGATGCTCTGATCTGTTGCTCTATGCTGTTCCTCAATACTTCTTTCTATGCCTACAATTCCAGATCGGATTTTGGAATTGACCGGAGCAACGGAAGGCTTAGGACTGGCATTTGGGGTTGTAGCCAAGACTGGTGAAGCGGGAGATTGTTGTTCCCAAGCTTTGGCACTAACTGCGTCTGAAAGTGCTTTGTAGAAAGACGAGTCAATGCCATCTTTGAATGACAGTTTTATGAAGTGATACGGACTGACAACTGCAGGCCCCGGTCTTTTACCTGTAAATTTAGAAAATATAGTTGAGACTAAAATAAAAAAAAAAAATATGATTTATAGTTGGCGCCATAATTCGAGAGACAACTTTGACAATTCATTTTGCTCAAATGTTGCCACAGACAGGGTAGTGCTGTTTGTGTTGATAATTAAAAAAAAAATTACAGCTACCTGTGGTATTTATTAATTTCTTACGGTGATATGATTAAATTAATGAAATACTTTACATTTCAATGTAAGATATCATTAAAGGAAGTAAAAAAACCCGTCTTATATCAAATCATATAGTCCAGTCGACACTGATTATCAATATCGGCCACATTACTATTTAATTTTGTCTAACCCTGGTAACCCTTTAATTGTCAAGATTGTCTCTCGAATTATGGCGCCGACTATATAACAAGTTTCTTTATGCTACTAGAGCTTTCGGAAAGACGATCATTGCTAAAGAAGAATGTGCCGCACACTTTGCAGAAAGTCATTTAAAATCAAAATTACCAGCATTAAAAATCAAATATGAGAAAAAGTTTGTTGTGTACAATTCAAGTGACAGACTAAACAAACAGCATGCTTGTTGTTAATAACCTTACCAGGTAATGCAGGTCCTAAGTGTAATATTATTCTTTTCAATCCTCCAAGTCCAAATACTCCACCACTTTCTTCCTCTATGCAAAAAACATAGTACAAGTGCAAAGACAAGCAAGTCAGCCCCTTTGGTATTTCACCCGGTTTGCCCCACAATATTCTATGTGTTGTTAGGACCACTTCTCCATCTACAAACTGAGTCTAAAACAGAAATTTAATGACAATCTATCTACATAGTTTTTGTAGTCAAAATGTAACCAGTAAATAATCAAAAATATACCTTGTCTTCACCGTCGTATATTTTAACATTCCTGTCTCTCTTTATATAATTTTCGCCATCAAATAAACGAGCTTCCATGTACTCGAATCTATCCATGTTTGTGCATTGGATTTAGTAGACGGATTATTGTATTGGTTGTTTAGCTTAACAAACAGATGTAAAGGCAAAAAATCAGTAATTAAAGCAACAAGTTGAAGTAGTCGTGTACTTATTTTATTTAAAAATAGGAACAATAACTATTCTTCCATAACAAGGATAAATCTGAAAAATGATCCTAACTAAACTTCCATCCAACCAAGGACAGCTGAGCGAGTTTCAGTTCAGTCAGTTGACAAGTACAAGTTGACACTTTGAGACTTTGACAGTGTCAGATAGAAAAAAAAAGATATCAATTTCGAGTGCGTTCGGGGATAAAAACCACAAACCGAACGCATTTACATTATGCTATATTTTAGTGACGTAATTAAAAAATAAAACAGTCAACAATATCGGTTTTTTTTTTGTATACTGGACATGGATCGGTTGTTTTTTGTTGTTCAAGTGTTCTCTTTTTGTTCGTGAACAATTACAGTTTTGATTTACTTAAACAGTCAACTTTGCACTTCGCATATATAATAATTTTTATAACTTTAATATTATATCGATTCGGACAACACTACGAGATCAAAATGTTTCAGGTACTTGTAAAACCGCTGCAAAGCTTCTTAATCCTTGACCCCTAGCTATTTAAACATTGTCTTAAATCTCATAATTTATAACCTCTTTTTTTGAAGTTACGTGTTGGTTGTTGCAATTGCATAGTAAAATGAAAGGTACAAAAGCGAAAGGCTGACGGCAATTATTTTGTTATATTACACCTAGAGACCTAGCCTTGACGGACGTTTTGAATGAAAGAGTATTCCCTGTGCCCTAGTTTTAAATATGGCAGATACTCAAGAATTACTGCTTCAGCAAATTAAAGAACAAGGTGAACTAGTACGTAAATTAAAGGCTGCAAAGGAATCTAGTGAAAAGGTAATTCTTTAAGTCCTTATATGTAATTTACTGCATTCCAACGAAGTCAAAACTATAACGTGTTGTATTGCATCATACTTATGATGATTTAACGTGAGTTTTGTATTTATTCTGTAGGCCTGTGTGTCCAACAAGGGCAGAGAGCAGTATGATCTCGTTGAAATTGACTCGCACTTTTCACGATACAGTTACATATGCGGCTTTAGACCTAGCAATTGTGATGTGACACTTGCCAAAAGTTTGTCCAATGTAGATTTTCCTAAATACATTTATATCAAGAGGTGGTGGGACCATATGCGGAGTTACAACGCGACCGAAATATCACAATTCCCTGTACTTGAACCTCCTGATGTAATGACTCGAAAACCTAAGGGCAATAGTAAATCTCTCGAATCCCAGGTCTGTGATTCTGACTAATTTTTTCACTGTAAATACAAATCAACACAGTAGTCAATGTTAATCATGTTAGCATGAGTTTTAAATGTTTTTTTGGACCTCCACATATGGTTCCTTTGTCACCACAAATTTGAAAATAATTTCTATGCAAATTTTAAACATTCTGTATATCTTTTGTTTCCGGTAAAATTAATAGTAAAGCTGTGGTGACAAGGAACTGTAGTGGATTTTGGGTGTATTGGATATATTAAAACCATTCAAGCATGTCATTGCAAGCGCTAAGGCTTGTAAAATTCCACAAGTCTGTGTTGCGGTTGCACAATAGAAATGGTGTTCTTGCTAAGAGTATTACTACAACATCTTGCTGCAAGGTATTGGAAAGCATAGTAATTGCTTTAATTATTAGAAATTTATTACCAATAAAAGTGCTTATTAAATGGTTTAGTTATTAAGTTTATAATTGCATTGAGTTCATAGATTTACTAAATGCAAAAATGTTCTTATATTGCTTGAATTGCTAAGTTAGACTTTTTAGTTAGAAGGTGAATTTGTATAAAATTGTCTGTTTTATATGTATACTAGTATTTTTATAAAATATTAGAGTTCAAAAATTGGACCATGTTTAGGGTATCAAGAGCCGGTTCTTGCTGTATGGGAAGAACGGTTTTTTCGGGTCCCTCCAAATAATAAGATCTGGTTCAAGTGCCCTAGACATGTTCGATGGTAGTTAGCCAAACAAAATAACTGACTGGAAATAGTTCTGTTGTGACATGAAAAATATTTGGTTAAAGTGCATGGTTAATTTAATATGTTAACTACTGGTGCTAAATGTCCAAATTTATGAACTTGTCCCTCATAGTAGAAGTAGAAAATATTGGCATGACTTATTGTTTCCCACATTACTATATAGTACCTGGGCAACCGATCTCCGCTCGGGCTGAAACTCGGTACCAACTGTTTTCCCAGAGATAAGACCAAGCTAGATCAATTTTTCATCCCTGAAAACCCCCACATACCAAATTTCATCGAAATTGTTGGAGCCGTTTCAGAGATTCTGATTATATATATATATATACAAGAATTGCTTGTTTAAAGGTATTAGATAGTTTAGATTTTGAGAAAAAAACTGTTCACAATGTAACTAGCAAGCTATCCTAGCTATCCTATATCAATGTTCAATTATCAGTACTTCCCTAAATTTCATAAAAGTTGCAATCAAGATAAAAGCTTTTCAAAAATCCTGGTTTCTCCTTTTGATCACTTCCTTACATTTTAATCTTCTATTATTAATTTATCAGCCATAATACTATTCAAAACTAATTTACAGATAAAAGAAGAAGTAGCTAAGCTTTTAGCACTCAAGTCCCAGCTTGCTCCAGAAGATGCTGCTCCTCAGAAATTCACCCTCAAAACACCAAAGGGGACCCGGGACTACAACCCACAGCAAATGACCATCAGAAATGATGTACTGGATAAAATTATCACAGTTTTTAAGAGGCATGGAGCTGAGTGTATTGACACTCCAGTTTTTGAGTTAAAGGTTCGAAGAATTGGCTGCTTTACATTTTTACTTCATTATTTTTAATCATGTATCTCAACTTTTTTAATATACATAGAGCATTAATGTTCCACATTGAATTTAACTTTATATTTACTTTCTTGCTTGGTCTTTAATTACATTTTGTCTTTACAAATCAGTGCATTTGCACTCTTGAAATGTCACACTTAATCATTTTTGAGATATGACCAACCATTGTTTTTATAAATATAAATGTGTTGTTATCGAGAAATGGTATGACATTCATTCAACAGTTGGAAAATATCCATTGCTGTCAACCTTGTGAAAGAACTTATACTTAATTTTTTTTTTTTTAAATTTATGCACTTTTCGAATTCTCTCAGAATGAATTCTATTTAAATAATTTTTCTGAACTTTGATAATACAATTAAATAAGAATAATTTTATTGTGTCTTGTGTGAAGCCCTCTCATTTTGAGAGGAGGCCTGTGCCCTGCAGTGGGACGTATATAGGCTGGGATGAGTAATTGTCTCTGAGTAAATGTCATTTATACTCTTCTAAACTTTTGCAGGAAGTATTAACAGGCAAGTATGGTGAAGATTCAAAACTGATCTATGACCTGAAAGACCAGGGTGGTGAGATCCTGTCACTGAGGTATGATTTAACAGTCCCTCTGGCTCGTTACTTGGCGATGAGCAAGATAAACACCCTGAAACGTTACCACATAGCCAAAGTCTATCGGAGAGACAACCCAGCAATGACTAGAGGGAGATATAGAGAGTTCTATCAATGTGTAAGTATACTAAACCAAATTTTATGAATATTATCTTTATCTAGATGCATGTACGCGAAATCGACGCACGACGTGAGTGCAATACGCGGTGTAAAAGCCAGATGAACGTAACATCAAAAATTTTGAAAATGACATTTGACATTTAGAACAGTTTTATGAAAAAAAAACAATTTTCGAAATTTTTGATGTTACGTTCATCTGGCTTTTACACCGCGAATAGCACTAAGTGATGTGATAGACAGACATCAGTGTCCATATCTGCATATATGTCTGATGGGGGTAAAGATCCAGATCTGTTACTTTTAACTAATGTTTTCTAAAGAATAAATAAAAATAAAAAACAGCGGTATAGCAACAAACTGTGCTTAATTCGAATTTAAAATGCATATATTGATGCCGTCAATTGTTTGTCCAAAGTCACAATACATGTAGTAGTAGTATTGTAGTTATGGGTAGTATGTATGTTTGTATGTATAGTCAACCAAGAAATTCCTTTACCACCCTTAGGTTCAATGTTAGTTGTACGGCTTAAAACATCAAAGGCCATTTTCACTTCAAGTCAATGTGACAATCAGCCTTGTTGTTTTTCTTCTGATGTAGGAACTGTCATAAAAAATGGTAAAGCACTTACTTGGTCGACTATACTAGTGCCGAGTAAGAACTAACCCGTAACAGTTCCTGTGGATGTGCAACGCTAATACTAAATAGTAATAATGAGAAAGTGCACAGTCTTACTAATTTGCTGCATGTGAATGTGGGACAGTGCAATTCTTGGCCCACTGTTTCTGCAGGTTTCAATTTAGTATTTCATTGAAACAAGTTTTAATAAACTAGTAATCAGGCCATTTTAGACTGTCTGCAACATTCGTAATAATCGTGATATCCGTGATATTTACGTTTATCTTAATAGTAAAACGGAACTCGAATGAAATTAGCTGGAATTTGTGTTCTGTTTCTTCTTAAGTTACCAGAGTATTTGTTAAAGTATGTTCCGCTTTGTAATGAATAATGATGCATATGGCATAAGAAAAAAATCCACAATTTGTTGAAATAGAACAAAACCAAACACTCAATTTATACCCATCCAAAAGAAAAGCCAAAAATATGGTGGGAAAAATATTTCTGCTGCCTTAAAAAGGGTTAAAAATCAAGCACTGATGCACCCTTTAAGTAGTTTAGATTTAGAAAGTATGACTCGATATTACGCGTGCTATAAAGTGGGTCAGCGCTAGTAATGTATGTAGATGAATGTTGCAACCGTAACAGTGAACTGAAGTTGACTCGGTTAAGGTCATAGATTAGAACGAATTGGAATATGCGGTCATTGGTCATTATCACAACTGCTTGCTAATTACGGACGGCTAGATATGAGTTGTATTATTAGATGATTATTTATGCAGCGTGGAAATACTTAATTACCACAGAAATTGCTGCATTAAACATGAATACGGATGTCGGAATAATTACATACTGTGAATAAAACGAGGGGATTTCACGATATCCATCAGATACGTTTATGGTCTGATGCGACTTTCGTCAGATTCGCTAACCGTCAGATCATTTATTTAACAGATACTTTTTCCGTCGGATCCGTTTACCGTCAGATTTGTTTTTACTATAAAAAGTAAAGACAGAATTCGGCGAAAAATAATGAAAGTTGAGGAAAAAACTGAGTCTCTTCGGGTGTTGTTAGCTCTACTAGCATCTATGGTCTCTCAAGCAGAGGGCCGTGGGTTCGCGCACCTCAGTTTTTCGGAATTTACGTGCGAAATGACCAATTTACTATGAGCTTCATGGTGAAGGAAAACATCGTGCGGACCTGCACACATCCGAGAAGAAATTCAATGGTGTGTGTGAGGTTCCCAATCGGCACTGGGCCCTGCAGTGGGACGTATTAGGCTGGAATGATGATGATAATGATTTTAAGTAAACAAACGTTAATATTTTAGGATTTCGACATCGCCGGCCAATACGACCTGATGGTGCCTGACGCAGAATGCCTGAAAGTGGTTTCAGAGATTCTAGACGCACTGAAGATTGGGGATTATGTACTGAAAGTGAACCACAGGCGGTTACTCGATGGAATGTTCGAGGCGTGCGGAGTACCGGCCGACAATTTCCGGGCTACCTGCTCTACTGTGGACAAGTTAGACAAGGTTAGTATCAGAGCGTTTGCAGATTACGCGCTCTAGCAGTTTGCGTGCGTGGTCGCCACAGAGATAGATGCATATCTTCCCAACGTTGAGTCTGAATGAAATTCCATTACCATTTCGGCAAACCTTTTCAGTGATCTCTTAAGTTGGTAGTTAAAATGCTGACCAAATGTTTTCAATTACATGCTTTTTTTGGTCGACAACTTCCGAAACAGGAGAGATCCGAATATCACATTAAAAAAAAAAAAATAAAAGGTCAGAGAAATTGCATTTAAATTTTTTCTCATTATACACTGTATTGTGACCCATGCGTCGTATTTACCGAAGGCTTTATTCGCTTAATTTGGCTGTTAAGAGTTGTGTGAGGGTATTATCAAAAAATAACATAGACTGATCGTGACGATATGCGGCCTACCTCCTTCGTAGCTACAGAAACAAGTGACCATGTTTTATAAGGGTCGATCAACTTTTTTTTGTCACTCGTTGCTATAGTGGCGGTCTCCTGGGTCACTCTTTAAACCGTAAGTTTATCTGATTAAAATTTGCCAAACATGCAATTTTGTGGTAGTTTTTTAAACCCCTTCTACAATTGGTCATCTAATAAGCATGTTAGTTAATGTGCCACAACATTTCTTCTAATTAAACTATAGTACTTTTGTCCCCTCGCTGACGGGACAGAATATCAACAAGAAATAGTTGATCCACCCAAAAAATAGCGGAAATATTGTGTAAAATTTAAACAAAAAAAAAAAATTTTTTTCTAGCTACCTTCATAAATATGTACAGTCAAGGAATTTAAATAAAAATAAAATAAAATATAATAAATATTAGGGGGCAGTCTTACACAAATCGATCTAGTTCCAAACTAAGCAAAGCTTGTACTATGGGTACTAGACGACGATAAACATACTTATATATAGATAAATAAATACTTAAATACATAGAAAACATCCATAACTCAGGAACAAATATTCGAGCTCATCACACAAATAAATGCCCTTACCGGGATTTGAACCCAGGACCTCTTGCTTCGTAGGCAGGGTCACTACCAACTAGGCTAAAGCGGGTCGTTAATTTAATTTCCTACCCACCTAAGTTTGAATATCATACAGCAAACTGGCACCATAAGAGCTAGTTTCGATGTTGCTTTGACGTATGCATTTCGACCTTAATGCATTGCGAATGTTTAACGACATTTTTACGAAATGGGTAGGGAATTAAATTCCTTGACCGTATAGTAAACCCCTATTGTGGAAGTTGCTGACCGAAGAAATATCCTGTACATAGGGCTTGTCATTGAAGTAGCATTTGTTGCATCGTGACTCAATGTATTAGTGGCCTCAATGGTGACGTCGTCTACATGACAAATACTTTGAACTTTCCTTAATCAATTGTTTATTATTTTCAGTCCCCATGGGAAGAAGTACGAACGGAAATGATAAACGAGAAAGGCGTTAGCCCGGACGCCGCAGATAGAATAGGGGAGTATGTGAGGTTAAACGGTGGCACTGAGCTGGCAGAGAAACTCCTGAAAGATGAGAAACTGTCTAAAACTCAAGCAGCCGTTGAAGGCCTGGAAGGCATCAATGTGTTGCTGCACTATTGTGAACTCCTGGGCATCAAGGATAAGATACTGTTTGATTTGAGTTTAGCACGAGGATTGGATTATTATACTGGAGTTATTTACGAAGCTGTTTTGACGCGTAAGTATTGGACATTGTAAAGTTTTAATGATTTATGATTTTTATGATTTCCGCCTTAGCCTAGTTGGTAGTGACCCTGCCTACGAGGCAAGAGGTCCTGGGTTCAAATCCCGGTAAGGGCATTTATTTGTGTGATGAGCACGAATATTTGTTCCTGAGTTATGGATGTTTTCTATGTATTTCAGTATTTATTTATCTATATAAGTATGTTTATCGTCGTCTAGTACCCATAGTACAAGCTTTGCTTAGTTTGGGACTAGTTCGATTTGTGTAAGATTGTTCCCGTAATATACACATATATATATATTTTTCAACCAGTTACAGCTCAATGATTGCCAGGATCTAAGGTGGACTAGAATGTATGCAAAATAACAGAAATTACAGAAATAATCTTAATTGTTCTATTTTAGGATATCCAAACATATTTCCCAAAATACTGTGATGTAGTCTTTTCTCAGTCTTTTAAGCAGGACCGAGAAAGACATTTTCTCAAACATCCAAGGAAAAGTCGTCCAATAGAACGCGTAGTAATCATTGTATAGCACTTATTGAAGATTCTTTCTAATTTCTAGAGGACAATAATTGAATTTCATACAACATCGCTGGCTTTCATGAAACACCTCGCAATAAGTGTACACAACCTTTGCCACATCTTAACAGGCATCAAGTAAAAAATTAGGCAATCCGTTGGAATCAAGTTGTTACATGAGTAGTTCTACATCATAAACAAAAAAATCTTTGTTAGAGTAACCCCCTGTTTCACCACCCATTGATCAAATTTATTTGACGGATAAATGTGATGCCATCTCTGTTTGTTTTATTCGAATAGACGGAGACGGCATTACATTTATCCGTCAGTTAAAATTAATAAATTGGTGGTGAAACAGCCCCTTAGTGTATCTAACTAACTGATAACATAAAAATTAAACATTTGTGGCAACATTTTCGGTAATCGTTGCCATCCGTACATGAGGTTGAGACGTTCGAACTTGCGTGTAAAATTGACAATGGAATTGATTACAACTTGCCTATTATATTACAATCGCTGTGTAATTACATTTGATGGGAAAGGGAAGTCAAATTACAGATTTTTTTTTATGTTAATTAGGCTTTTATCGAACTACGCACACCGGAGTTCTTAGCCGAATATAATCGCGGATACAGTCAGAATAATGCCAACTAACGCTACTTAGGAACTCTGCAAATAGGCTATTTGACATCGCCAATCAATCTACATACTTTCTATGATCTGTCAAAACGCTATTCCCTGTAGATTTTGTACGGTAATACTGAACTGTGACGTCATTTGTTAGCCAGCTATTCACTGTTTTTTTTTCAAAGTTATTAAAAATCATATTTTACAGTTAATTGAAAGTTAATGGTTAATCTAGTTAGCCTACAGGCTGGAGTCTTAAAGAAGAAGGAGAAATAAAAAAAAATACGTACACACGGAGAAAAGAAGTCTCAAAAATTTTACTAAAATATCAATATTTTAGTATACCAAATACTCCAACGTTCGTATATGAAAAAAATACTTAGCGCTTTGTAAATTAAATTTTTGTGAACATGAGTTTTTTAAGCGTTTCAATGTAGAATTTAAATTGAGGGTATCGAATTTTATTGCAGAGGTTAGTAGGAGCGGCTAAAATTTAATAGCTTACCTTATTCCCAATCCGCACCGCGGCCGAGTAGGAACTGCAGACCAAAGCCTCTCAGTTTGAGAGCTTACCCTACCTATGCCTGCGTGAGTCTGCGTATTTAGGCCAGATATGATGATGATGGTGGTGGTATACTTTACTGACGCGCGATATTTACAAATACATTGTTTGTTTATTTTTGTGTTAAAGTTTTGTTGTGTTAAGTTAACTAATACCAAGGATGATATAGACTGGATTGGCAGTCGCCATAGTACGGATCGGCCGCGGTTTTTGTAGTTCGATAATTAAATCTAGATGGCGCTGAAATATAGCCAGAGGCTTTGAAGGCAAAACAATAAGACTACAGATATTTCATATCACTGCAAATGTATTATTATGCAATCTTTTTGAAAAATAATATATTTGTAGTAATACCGTAAACTGGGGTTACTTTCAAATGCAGGGGCTACTTTAGAAAACAGTTTTTACGCCGTGTTCTTATTTTTTTAGGCCATCTGTGGCAGTGAAATAACTACCTTGATAAATTACCTACTTAACTTTTTACGTCATTTACTCAATCGAGCTATGAATATTTGCGTTTTTAACCATTTTAAATCTATCAAAGTAGCCCCAAAATTACCTAAAGTAACACCAGTTTACCGGTATGTAGTCTACAAAAACCGCGGCCGATCCGTACTATGGCGACTGCCAATCCAGTCTATATCATCCTTGCTAATACTTTGTTTTTATTTCAGAACCTATCAAAGTCGGCAACGAGGAGCAAGCAGTGGGTTCCATTGCTGGCGGTGGACGATACGACAATCTCGTTGGGATGTTCGATTCCAAAAACAAACAGGTATGTTGGTAACTTCTGGCAACAACATCGGTTCCGAACTTGAGAGTAGACACCCCCAAAAGGATAAACCACGGAACTAATTAGAAGAGGAATAGAAATGTCACTTGAGTCAGAAGCTCGGGCTCGCATCCACGACTCTGCTAGAGAGGCTATAGGTCAAACCATTGTGCTGCTACGGCTTTTTGACGTGACAACGTCTAATAAGTCGATGAACGCCGGCTGCATACACGAAAAAGGATGACGCAATGTAACGTACATGTACCTAGAGAGCAGCGAACGCCAGCATGCACAATCTTAGTACTAGCGCTCGGGTAATTTTCAATGCGGGGGGTGCGGGGGGGGGGGGGGGGGGGAGTGTTGCTATGGGGCGAGGGGGGTGCGGGGGTATTAAAGGGGGATGAAAATTGCATTGACTTTGCCGTAGGTTTCACCGTTTTTAAGATATTTGACAAAACACCGGTTCTCGTCCGATCACCGAGGTTAAGCAACGTCGGGCGCGGTCAGTACTTGGATGAGGGACCGCCTGGTTTCATTTTTGTTTTTTGAACGTTTTGTTATGACGTTATCACGTTAAACTATCGTCCGTAAACCGACATTACAGACAACCGGTTTTTTTATTGTATTTCAAAATGTTTTCGCAGGTGCCCTGCGTGGGTGTTAGTATCGGCGTGGAGCGCATATTCTCCGTGATGGAGGCGCGAGTGGCTGCCGGCGACATGCGTGTACGCACCACTGACGTCGAGGTCTACGTTGCATCAGCGCAGAAGAACTTCCTCGATGAACGTATGAAGATATGCGCTGAGCTCTGGAACGCGGGGATCAAGGTAATCTTACTGATTTCGCCTTGCATTCAGCGCCCTGCTGTTTTATTTCCTTTTTAAAATACATTTTTGTTTTATCTTAGAGAGTTAATCTATATACTAATATTATAAAGAGGAAAGATTTGATTGTTTGTTTGTATGTTTGTTTGTTTGCATTGAATAGGCTCCGAAACTACCGGACCGATTTCAAAAATTCTTTTGCCGTTAGAAAGCTACATTACCACAGAGTGACATTACGGGAAAATTAATTTTATCGCGGGCGAAGCTGCGGACGGAAGGCTAGTCTGGGAATAAGAATGATGACGTCAGACGTCAAAAATATCTATACACCTCTATGTCACTAATCATAAGGTTGGTGTATACTTTTTAGCTGTAAATGTCAGTTCCATAGAACAAATAAAAATATATTATTGCCATTATATTCCATAACAACATGCAATACTGCAATCATTTTGTTTCATTGCATCACAGTTCTATAGAACAAAATAATGATAATCTAAAAGCCTAAACGTTCTATGGAACAATTACGAAATTAATATTTATTTTGTTATATGACGTCACTGTTCCATAGAACAAATGGGAATCAGTCATTAAAAATAATTCGAAGACACGACTCCAGTAAAAAAGGCTTTATTTTAGCCATGAAAGCCAGATTAATTTTGATTAACTGCAAAATTAGATTTTTTTGTTTCTTTAAAACAAATAAATAGTTGATTGAGTTGGCGAACAAGTGACGTCATAAGTTGCTATTGCCATTCAAACTATGGGAGAATTGTGTTCGGACAGCTCATAAAAAATACGTCAGTTGATTGGTGGTGTTAAAAAGTTAAAATCAAAATGACGTGTCAAAATCCCTATTGTATAGATAATTGTTTGTCAATGGTGTTAAATGTTCAGTATCTTGAACACCAACGAAATTAATGTTGTTCATATTACTTACAACATAACATCACATAAACTTGTCTCTGCATTATTATAATAACTCCTAAAATTTTTTTTTCAGACCGAGCAATCCTACAAAAAGAACCCTAAAATGCTAAACCAACTGCAGCACTGCGAAGAAACCGGAATACCCCTAGCAGTCGTCTTAGGGGACTCTGAACTCAAACGGGGCGTCGTCAAAATAAGGAACATTGCTTCCCGAGAGGAGAATGAAATACCTAGAGAAAAGCTAGTAGAAGAACTAACGGCACGGATAGCAGCCTTGAACACCAACATGAATGGAACTAAATAATACTTATATTCAATTTGTTAGCCCCTTTTTTACGTTACTCGGAATTGAAACAATTAACATGAATCACGGACAATGGTGTGACCTTTCAAGGACGGAACAGATACATAGCGTAATCATTTATAATAGTAAAGCGCCAGGGCCACGTCTATTTTGTTGTACCCTTTGACTTTTTTTTTAATTCTGAAAGTTTTATGTGATTTCTGCTCAGAATCACGAGCTTTTTCGATCCTACTAGGTGTCACAATGCAATTGGGACAATATAATTCTTTGGTTTTGTTTTTGGACTTAATTAACAATATCCTAACGAAGTTAGTTCGATTCAATGCAACGAGCCTTACCCCGCGAGCACTAGATGGCGCTATTATCAAACTTTCCGCTGCTATGATTTTTGGGCGTATTTATTTAATATAATTAAATAAATACGGACAAAATCTGAGCTCTTGTCTTTCCTAAATATTTAATTAATTAAATAATGAGGAAGGCTAAATAAATTAAGTACATCGTTTTGTTGCGCAGTGTCTTCTCTGTGGCACGAACTGTCAAAACACATCACACAAATTACGGTTAGCGTTATCTCGAGGGGCGTGACCTAATTTTGTCTTTAAAACCCAGTGCCGCCAAAAATTTGGCACATTTTGAATCTGAACACCACTGTCAAGAAAACAGTCTACCTATACTACCAAAATAAATCAGCTCAGTGGATACTCTGCCCGATATTGGTAAGTTCTCTCCAAAAGCAAATATCAACATTTTACCTTGTCTAATTTTATGTGTTTATTTCTAGCTTTCTATATACAAAATTATTCTATTACTATCTCCTGTTTCTTTACCTAGCTAACTCCAACGGTCTGCATTTATTGTAAATTAGGTTTAAACTTCTTAGACCGTTAGGCAGTTTCAGTTAGTTCAAATTTAAATTTCAAAAAAAGAACAGTTTTCGTTTTCACTAAATCATTTTATTCTTTTGTATTACATTTAGCTTCATCTTTCTCTTTTTGTAAATTCCGTATGATTGCTCTGCCACACAGCCAGCGTTTAAATTCGGACCTATGGTCAGGGACCGTTATGGACGTTGGGCCGGTGGACAGAGCAATTGTATGGGCCCCTGCTGACATTAACCAAATTCCAGGGCAACCAAGTCGGGGTTAAACCGCCGAACGATACTGCAGTCTCCGCCTCTTGGCTCCACGCCACCAGCACACTCCGAGCCCTGAAGCACCCTGGCCTCAGCTCTGCAACACAGCAAACGACCTTGAAGATCCACCTGCGACGCCCGCAGCGCGTCCTACGGTCTCCTGAATCCAGGGCAGTGTCTGTCCGGGGAAAGCGTATCCCACTCAAGTGCTTAAAACCTACGACCCTCTCTAGTCTCTTGCTTGTTCACAGTTAGCGTTCTAATAAACGTCTAGACTTGTTTTTTTTATGTTTTAATTCCTCTCCGCAAGGCCTAAACCTAAACTGTGACAAGTGGCGCCTCTTAACGTGGTCTTGAGTTGGGAAACGTTTTTTCTGGTTTTATTCGTTGTGTTTGTGTTGGTATTTTGTGCACTTTCCTACTACTTGTGTCTCGCAGTAAGTAATATTCTTTTTATCACTTTTCTAATCACCGTGTGGTTCCGGTTAAGAATAGTGCCACCCTTTTGCACCTAGGTTTCGTAAGAGGCGAATAAAGGGCATTTCGTTGCCCAGTGGTTGTCATCTCAACGGTTTTTTTTAAATTTGTAACGTTTTTTTTTCAAATTTAACTGCCCAATTTTAAATTGAACTACCTACCTAATTTTTAACTTAACTGCCAACCGTTATTCTACAACGGAAAATTTCATACAAAATCGGAAGTTAATAACCAACGGTTATTTAACCTACAACCACTGCATGCTAAATTTCATCCAAATCGTTCTAAAATAAATATAGGCAACAATACTCTACTTATTTTTCTTTAACTTCTATCTACTGCGAGGATATAATTGAGTGGGAAGGTACATACTTAGATTACTCCTTGTTTGTAACGTACGGAATAGTCAAATTACTTGATATTTGCTAGTGGAGACTACCCCAGTAGGCATTTTACTTAATCACCTAAAACTATACCTTAAATTTTAACTATCACTATCACAAAGTATCGTTAAGACTGTTTTTTAGTAAATTTAACTGCAGTACAGTACAACATCCTTTTTATAAGCGGACGCTTAGAACGCGCCTTATAATTTGTTTTTTTTTTCTAAATTTCATTGTTACCTATTATTTAACTTCAACTCTTGACACTTAATCTAATAATCTAAACATGTACAAAACCAAGTACTTGTCACTTCAAAAGAATGAGCTAACTTATGAAGTCTTAATTCGTGTTTCTAAGCCGGCAGATTCTGTGCAACAATTTCGTAAACAAATATTTAAGCTAACGCCATCTATGCTCACGAGCGATATTCCAGAAACAGGCCTCGAAATTTCCTATTATTATTATTTCTTATTATTAGTATATTTATTATTTTACCTACCACGCGATGTTTACGCGCAGAATGCAGGTTTCCTCACGAATATTTTCAACAAAGTGCAACATTCATTATACTACGCGCACCAAAAGAATGTGCGTCGCTATAACTTACGACGTAAGCCTGCAAACTTTGAAGTAGGAGACATTGTATGGAAGCGAACCTTTTATTTAAGTGATAAATCGCAGTATTTCAGTAAAAAACTTGCACCTAAATTTATAAAATGCCGTATTTCCAAGAAAAGGTCACCGTTAATATTTGAACTACAAGATATGTCTGGCAAGGATTTAGGCGTATGGCACATAAAGGATCTGAAATTAACTCCAGGCAATAAATAGTAATAAACTTCAACATAACCTTTAAATAACGTACGAATAAATAACCTCGTTAAGAACGATTTAGCAACAATTAGTACTATTCCTACACAGAAGACTTAATTTTCATCATAATCATAAAATGTACTTTTATTATTGTAACAACGTTGCACTCTTACTACGTTAATGTCGTGGGCTCGGTCCATGATACCTTAAGTTAAAAAAGAGGGTGGCAGTAATTGTCGCGCTGCGCTAACTACCCTGTTTTATGTTCTCAATCGTATCGTCAAGTTTGTTTACCTTAAACAACGCTACTGCATAGCAAGGTCAACGACTTAACATTACTTATAAATATTTTGCGCCTACTCGTAAAATACTCTTCCGTATGTTTTAATCTAGTTTTAAAATGAAAACGCATCGACTCGTTCGTGATCGTTGTGACTACCTTAGCGTCTACCTCGACAGAGTGTGACGCACTAATTATAGTTAACTACTTAAATTTAACATTTACTAGCCGCGTGTTGGGAATAAACTATACACATGGTTCCCGTGTTTAATATTATTTATCTCTAAGTTATAAAAATTCTAGTTGCTTTGTTTACGTACACTAGTTCCTTAGGTCGACACAATTACTTCACTACCAATGCTAGTCTTAATCCAAAGCCTTTGCCGGAGCGGTCTTTACTAATTTCAACTCCTTAAAAATGCCTAATGAAAGCTATATCTAGCATTGCGCGGCCAGGCAGCTAAACCTTGCGCGTAGTGCTGGATAATCTTATAAGGGCGGTTGGCAACCCTTGTCTAGATTGGCGGCTGTGTCTCCTAATTACTACCTCTTTACCATCTCGCCATTTTCTCGTAGCGTAGGGTCTTGCAGTGTCTTAAACGGCAGACCTGCCTGTGTTAGGTTGAATGAATGAAGTATGTTAGGAAGTATGATAGGATTGATAGGTTATTTTGAATGTGTTACGTTAGGGATTTTTCTCAGGCGGATTTTTTCGCTAAGACGAAAAAATCCTCCGCGGAGAGGGAGGTACTGTCACAATGCAATTGGGACAATATAATTCTTTGGTTTTGTTTTTGGACTTAATTAACAATATCCTAACGAAGTTAGTTCGATTCAATGCAACGAGCCTTACCCCGCGAGCACTAGATGGCGCTATTATCAAACTTTCCGCTGCTATGATTTTTGGGCGTATTTATTTAATATAATTAAATAAATACGGACAAAATCTGAGCTCTTGTCTTTCCTAAATATTTAATTAATTAAATAATGAGGAAGGCTAAATAAATTAAGTACATCGTTTTGTTGCGCAGTGTCTTCTCTGTGGCACGAACTGTCAAAACACATCACACAAATTACGGTTAGCGTTATCTCGAGGGGCGTGACCTAATTTTGTCTTTAAAACCCAGTGCCGCCAAAAATTTGGCACATTTTGAATCTGAACACCACTGTCAAGAAAACAGTCTACCTATACTACCAAAATAAATCAGCTCAGTGGATACTCTGCCCGATATTGGTAAGTTCTCTCCAAAAGCAAATATCAACATTTTACCTTGTCTAATTTTATGTGTTTATTTCTAGCTTTCTATATACAAAATTATTCTATTACTATCTCCTGTTTCTTTACCTAGCTAACTCCAACGGTCTGCATTTATTGTAAATTAGGTTTAAACTTCTTAGACCGTTAGGCAGTTTCAGTTAGTTCAAATTTAAATTTCAAAAAAAGAACAGTTTTCGTTTTCACTAAATCATTTTATTCTTTTGTATTACATTTAGCTTCATCTTTCTCTTTTTGTAAATTCCGTATGATTGCTCTGCCACACAGCCAGCGTTTAAATTCGGACCTATGGTCAGGGACCGTTATGGACGTTGGGCCGGTGGACAGAGCAATTGTATGGGCCCCTGCTGACATTAACCAAATTCCAGGGCAACCAAGTCGGGGTTAAACCGCCGAACGATACTGCAGTCTCCGCCTCTTGGCTCCACGCCACCAGCACACTCCGAGCCCTGAAGCACCCTGGCCTCAGCTCTGCAACACAGCAAACGACCTTGAAGATCCACCTGCGACGCCCGCAGCGCGTCCTACGGTCTCCTGAATCCAGGGCAGTGTCTGTCCGGGGAAAGCGTATCCCACTCAAGTGCTTAAAACCTACGACCCTCTCTAGTCTCTTGCTTGTTCACAGTTAGCGTTCTAATAAACGTCTAGACTTGTTTTTTTTATGTTTTAATTCCTCTCCGCAAGGCCTAAACCTAAACTGTGACATAGGAGAAAAAAGTGTCCCAAAACTTTCATGTCATTTTCGATTCTTCCATTCCGTTACGGTCATATAAAGTCTATGAAAAATGGTAATGGAACGGAAAAAAACTTGAGACACTTTTTTTCACATAAAACTTTCCGAATCAAAAAAAAGTCAAAACGTACAACAAAATAAAAAATGGCCCGCCTACTGTCTACAATCGGCCAAGTCCAGAGGCCGTACTGTCTAACACGTGGACGCTTGTGATAGCATTCACTATCTCTCTATGTTCCAGGTTCATCCTAAACCGTTTGTCTGAAAGCAGTGGAGAATGCGTTTGTGATCCCGAGTTAGACAATGAGGACTGGTGCGCACTAAAAGTCTGCGAATTAGTAATTGTAGCCTTGTACTAACGGCCGAGTTAACTCACTAATTCTTATTATTACGCTATGACAGATGTCGCAAATCGTTGTAACGGACTATAATGCCATTCTGCGAGTCTAAGGCATACGGAAAAACCAGCAATGACCAAATGTTATCTCTGTAAACTGTATCATTGTCATGTAGTATCGTGTTTTAGGGTACCTACTATGGTAAAGAGTGACCCCCTTGTAAAGTTACTGATCTGTTATATCAAAGTATGTTTTATCTTTGTCTGACAAAAGCAAATGTTAATGTCATCATGTAAGCTTTACAAGCGGTTTTTTTCTTGGTCGTTACATCCAATATGTCGTTGTAATTGGTGTCGCTATAAACGGTTTTGACTGTAGTATGATAACAACATAGAGTTCAGTAACCTAGCGGATGAAAATCTGGGTTTGAATATTCCGCATTCATTTTTACACTATCTGTGTCACTACTTTGAAAAAGCTCAAATCTAAATTCGATGTGTAAACTAAAGTGAACCTTAAAGTTAACATTGTAAAGTTCACTCAGAAATATTAATCAATTTTGAGATAAGAGCTTTTTAAGTAGTGACGGTATTTTAAACTTGTTTGAACGTGAGTGTATGTTATTTTATTTAGCCCTATTATTCATCGAAGCAATAATTATAACCAACCTACTGTACTTATTTATTTAGCACTTGGGTATTTAATTGTCACTTAGCATTTTCTTTTCCATTTTGAAACACTTGATGTTTCATTGTTTTGTTTAAGCTTTCCCCTGGTTTATAATTTGTTGTTCATTCTGTTCCACTGTTTATATTTAATTGTTTGATTTACTATTCGTAAAATTATAATAAAACTGCTCAAATGTATAATTCTTGTAACATGCTTGAAAAAAATCAAGAAATGCATATCTTGCATTTAATAGACTCACGAAAGCATTTATAAATTTTATTTATAAGTATAACTGAGTTACTTAGACACGCATTTCTAGATTTCTACTTCTAGGTTATTTTTTCTAAATTATCTGTTACATTTGTCTAGTTTTTAAATAGAATACAAAACATAGTTACTGCAACCGCAATAGTATTTTGTATATGTGTGAATTAAAAATAAACAGGTTTTTAAATTTCAATTGTGTTATTTTAAACTACGAAGCCTACAGCTTAGCACCTATATCTTCTTGTAGTGCCCTCTCCTAACGGAGTTCGGCGATCATAACTTGTCAAATAAGCTATTAAAACATTATCTTTTAGAATTTCGATCACAGTGGAACCTTTTCAAAATAAAAGAATGACTTCCTGATGGCATTAAAGTACCTTCCTATTTATTTAGGGTGAAGCCAAACGAACATAATTTTTTGAGTTACCCTACTCCACCTCACCTAGGTATGTGGCAGAATTGCAGGACCGTGTGGAGCTAACGATATACTAACTCCTTTGTTCAGAAAATATACAAATCACTATAGTATAAGAATTATGTTTTTTCTCTGTCTGGCAAAGGCCCAAAACTTGACCCTTCACAGATCGCTTGATGGCAGCGCTGATTCTACGGACGAGATTTGTTTAGTTCGTTTGATAACACAACAGTACCTACTTATAACAGATAGATCGAGCGCCACCAAATGCGTATTTTTTTTTTAAGTAGGTGGAAAGTAACAGTTACTATACAAAAGTCACAGTGGATTACAATTAACCTTTTCAACGCTCTGTCAAATACAACAGCTCTCACTCATACGCCATGACATCGGAATGGCAAACGCGAAATTGAACCCTACAGAAATGCATGTAGGTAGATATCGCTCTGCACGCCGTAACTGATATATCAGTCGTTGGCATAGAACCTGCGGTGCTGATATACTTAGTGTCGCTGGCGTCGAAAAGGTTAAAACGATCGATTCACACTCGAACTTAAATGTAGGGTATCTAATAGAAATAAGATAATTGTTACGAGTACAGTAATAAAGTTCAAGTTACGAAATAGAAGAAACTTAATAACTTTTAAATCTAGTCGATGGCTACATGCTTTGGGACAAGGATAGGGCTGCCTGAGTGAACCATGATTGGGAAAATGTTTAAATAGAAGAAATAAAGATAGCTTATTTTGGGTCTCTGTATAGGGAAAAGGTAGGTAGATCATACTACGCAAGCAATTATGATCCTCCTAGCTTATTCTGTCTTTAAATACGGGGTCTAAAACCTACCTAACCTAGTTGATTTGACGAGGATAGGTACTGAACTGATTTATACACAGAAATTCGGACTGTTACATATAGGTATACCGTACGAATCGTTTGATACTTATTCACCAAAATTAATAAAGCAGTTTTGTTACTGTGGTAGAATATAAGTAAGTATTATGTAAATACAATAATACACAGACTGCTAAAATTCCCCTTCCTTTTGGCTTTTCCGTAAGTAGTTGGTTATAAGATTTCTTTATATAAGTAGGTATAATAAGGAATACGTCCCTACCTATGTAAGTGCCCGATTGTGTAGTATCTATGTATCTTAGGGTTCCTACATATTCTTTTTTAACGAATTATACAATCGAGCGTTTTGACGCCTCAAAATATCAATTATTAATTATATAATTGTGGGAGCCTCAAATATCTACCTACCTGAATGTAAGGATCTACGTGAAAGTACCTGGACCTCAAATCGGTAAGAAACACAAAATACGTAAATTAAAAAAAAATCGCCAAAGACGCTCACAATACCTAATTCCAAGATAAGATAATCGTGTATCAATGACCTTATAGTCAACGCCCTCAATTGGGTTCTATTGACCTCGATTGGTCTACCCGGGACTCAAAACTGCCGTGTCACGGACGCTCCGATCTTGGCTCCGCTCGATTGTTCCCCTCAGCCGCTGTGGTTCCTGTCATTGTGCCCTAACTGACCGTGAAGACCGTCAACACGATTAGCACCGATATAAAACTGTTTACTCAATTGGACTCCTACTCACTACATCGCATCACGCTTCACCATCAACATCCGATTCACTGTGATGAGATGATTCCTCATAAAATTTATATAACTCTATCACTATCAGTGCTCCTGTTTATGTTAGGAAGTGGTTCAGTGCTGAAAGATGCCCTAGAAGAACATTTGAAGGACATATCCCACAACGAAGGAGCGGAATCCATCAAGCATGATAAGCAGAAAGGCGAAAAAGTGCATCAAGTAGAAAGCCGGGTCAGCGACGATCACAAGAATCAATATTCTAAAGCCAGTGACGAAGCCAAATATATAAAGAAGGATCACGATACTAAATCGTCGTCGGATAGTGACGCTTACCAAGGACACACATCAAAACAAGATAAAGCTGAGGACAGTCATGCAAACGGATATAAAAGAGGCCACAAAAAAGGACATCAGAAGCAAGGATTTCAAAATTCCTATCACAAAGATGAATCTTCGAACAAAAGTACGTTCTTTGATGATTTCAATGACGAAGGTGATGAAGCAGCTTATAGGAGCAAATTAAATAATCATGATAATAAATCTGGTCGGAATTATCAAGGATCCCATAACAATGGACAGGAATACGTTCGTGACAATCACCACCATGGCGGCTATAATCGATACGCAGACAATGGACATAAAAATGTTGGTCATAACGATTACGGGAAAAAGTATCATTTAGATGATCAATCGAACTACAACAAATACCATGACGATCGTAATAAATACGATAGAGGAAAAATATATGATCACCATGAATATCGTGCTCCCACAGTGCATCGAGATCCAGGATGGGACTGGCAGAACGAACGAAGAGGTTGGGAACGCCCCGATTGGGAACGCGATCAGGGATGGAACCGAGATCAGGGATGGAACCGAGATCAAGGGTGGAACAGAGACCCGGGATGGGATAGAGATCAAGGATGGGACAGAGGTCAAGAATGGGACAGAGGTCAGGATAGGAACAGAGATTATGGTGGTCCTGGATACTATGATAGCCATGGTTTACGTCATGATGGCGGATACGGTTATGGTCCCAATTATGGATACGGGTATGGTGAAACACGCACTGCACCAGTTGCTGCTGCTGAGGTCCCAAGAAACGCGCCTGTAGTGGCGCATAGAAAACAAACAATAACTATTTACGAGGACCCAAGATACGATGGAAAAGAGAAAGGACAATTAAGAAAAGAAGAAGGTGACTATCTACAGTTGGAGTACAAGCCAAGTAGTCAGCGATACGCTAGTTACGATGACACCACATATTACAACATGCCAAGAGAAGGTACGGAAACAAGTAAAATCAATAGATTAGTTTACAACTACAGGCGACATTGAGGACATAAACAAAATTAACCCTTTTAAGCTTTGAATCAATAAAGCATTGATGCTTTCTCGATACTCATTAAATCAATAGGTTTTCCGCTTGAACTAATTTGAAGTCAAGTAAAGCGTTGTTGACTCGGGGATTGGTGTTGGGTAAATTTACTTAAATTTATTAATTTATACTGTAAAATATTTAGAGAATAACACCCTAAATACCTTTACGATGCATTTTATTTTCCTTCTACGATACCTTACAAATTCTGGATATGCGAATATTACATTCGTATGAATGTGAGGTATTTGCCGATGTGTAGTGAGCCGTGGAAGTCAAATATAGGTAGTTTGAAAGGGGATTCTGGAGAGTTGGTACGTGACGGACAGACGGTCAGTCGGGCGGCATATTTCAATATGGTACATCTGCTACAGTCGAGCGAGTTGCGCCTTGGAGCGGAACGGGCGACGGGCGTGCAAAATCGGTGTCGGACACGGCACCGGGGTGCCTCGCTTTAAAGTCAGCTAAATCAATTGTTAAAATATACTACTAATTATAATTAAAACTGGCCTTTGACCGAGATTTCGCTTGCTTGAACATTAGGTCCGGCAGTTGAATTTAAATTTCAAGATTTTACTAATTTTCCAAGGGTATCCCTAAAATAGTCACATGAAAAAACGTCCGTAGAAAATTTAATGCCTTAGTATTAATGTTGAAGTTTTACGTGTGTAAGTCTCGATCGCGTGGGAATATCAGAAAATTTCTTCCAAATCAGTCTTAGTATTAGTACCTACTTAGTCAGTGTAAATCGGGGATACTTAGTGAATTTTTCATAAGTAAAAGAATTTTCAATTCGATTCAGGTCAGAACGTAGTTAAAAAGAGTAGGTACTTTATACATAGAGACAATTAGTATGGATAGATATCATTGTACTTAATGTGTTGCGATAGCTGTTGTGATAATCCACACAGTGGACTGATGATCTGGTGACGGGTGCAGGAGTCCGTTGGATGCGGGCAGCGCAGTACCGGTCATTGTGATTTAAGTCCAGAAGCCATAATACTGTCTAACGAACGAGCGCTCGCGGTCGCATTCACCTTCTCATTCTATCATCATCCCATACCATGTGTCAGAAAGAAGTGGCGAAAACGATTGTGATTGCGAGTGTGTTAATGAATAAGGCCTCAGCGGCGGACGTTTTTCATCCGACGATAATGATGATGAGATTTATCTGTCAAATTTCTAACATTTATATATAGGTATGCTAAAGCACCGAATCCTAATAGAAACAATAGATTCAGCAAGTCCAACTCAAATTTGTTTACTAAGGCGTAAACTCTGGCAACATTCGGCAAAGTTGAGTGTCTGAGGATAATTTCCAACGAGCTTCGGAATTAAGTCACTTTATTACCCCACCCGCTTTAATTAAAAGACGTTATTGAGGTACTACCCACTCGCAGATATTTTTAGTGCTTTTATTTGTAATTTAAATTTTGCAACCCTTCGCTGTGGTTCCGCTTAAAGGGGATAAACTAATTTAAACGTAAGCTTAAACAATGTCGTATTATAATATGTGCATCGGCGACCTTTTAAAATTGGATTAAGCTGGCAACCGCTTAGGTAAACCTTTTTACATTTTTAACTCGGTTTATGTGTATGAACAGACAGTTCTGCTGCTTTCATATCTCGGCATAACAACGGATTATTTCAAGGTTTTATAAAGAATAACAGACGGGGAAGGACATGCATATTACCAGCCAATTTGCAATTTTGGTACAAAAATATTCAAGCACTTGTCTTTGTGGAAGCTAGTGTTTGAGTTATTTACTTGGTGCTGAATTAATGTGATGATTGAGGGTAGTTTTTTTAAAGTCTGTAGACACCCTCGTTGTGCCTGGTTAGGTACTTTAAATTCATGAAACCTACGTGAATATTAATAATTAATGATTTATGCGGAATAATTATTAATTTTCTTTGGTGAAGCTACGAAAATGCAAAGTAAGAACTTGTGAAATATAAAGTAAGTACGGAAGAAAGGACTAATCGTTTCTGATCCCCTTTTTATTGTACTTGGAAACGACTTATCTTAGGATCTTAGGACTCATAGGGCACTAAAGCAATTTGAAAATGGCACCCGAATAACACGCCAATAATCGTTAGCAGCGATTGGAAAACAAAACTGTGATTATGGGGGTATTATCTTGGGATTATGTTACTCTGTCTTCCCTATTCGATATCCTATTGCTATCCCTTTTGGTTCGAGGAGGGATAGTCCAGATAGAGTGTCATTACTTTAACGAACTTTCGATGGGCCGTGTCGACGGGATGGGGTTCGAATGAGAGTTCTCGTGTTTGGTTTCGAATGTGGGCTTTGTAATTTGGAAGAAAAATACCTACGCTATAAATCGGTAGAAAGTGGAACCTAACCCGACGAAGAACACTATGGCTGTATTTATTATACAATGCAATAAATATTACGCAAACGTTCTAATATTTATTACATGAACATGATTTTTAGTTATTTTAGATTTACTGCAAGTTTTGTTAGTAGGTACTATATTATTACCCATTCGAAATTTCGTTTGTTTTGAAATTTTATATGTGTGTGTGTGTAAATTTACCTACACCTGTACCTATCATCGATCAATTTTACTTACAATTTATTTCTTACCTTACCTGTTAGAAATAAAACAATTCATTGGCCATGTATCTAATAATTAGCACATTCCCTATTTCATGACAAATAGGGAATGTATTTCTCTGTTTATTTAATCACTACATTTTGGTGGTCTTTAGTTTAGGTAAGCTTATTTGTTCGTGTATTACCTGTCGGCGCAAAAACAGTAGCATGGATGAACTCTCCACATGTCATCGATAAAGCAAATCACACATTACGCCAAGTTTAGCGAGCAGTATCTGTCGGAAACTTATTTTCCAAACGCCTCCCCCATCGAGCCGAACAATGGAGTTACCAACTCCGTTATCTACTCTGTTTATTGTCTGAGTTGGCTGGATGGCCGTTTTGTTGCGTTTCCCTTGATTCGAGCAAGTTGGACGTTTCTTTCGCGATTTATGTTTATATCACACGATGTTTAAGGCTACGGAAACGGAAAACAGGCAATGTAGGTAAGTAGTTAAGTCTGTTTTTTTTTTCTTTCACCTTTGACTTGTTGGAAAGAAATCTAGATTTAGCCAATAACCTAGTTCAAGCTTGATAGCTCGTAATGGATTTTGACATTGCTAAATAATTGAGAATAACAACACCTCGTGACTTTTTTTCTAGCACGTCATCAAGAAAACATTTTTTAACCCAAGGAGTACCAACGGACCCTATTACCTATTACAGGGGTCTATTTCTTGAGCCCGTAATAGCTAGACACTTGAAAATTTCAACGATAATGTAGGTACTACTGTGACCGCTATAACAACAAAAACTAAAAATAAATATAAAGTTCGAAATTAAAGTTGGTTGTCTGAAAGAGATCACCTCTGAGCGATAAGACCACCTATTGTCTGCCTGTTTTTAGGGTTCCGTACCTCAAAAGGAAAAAACGGAACCCTTATAGGATCACTTTGTTGTCCGTCCGTCCGTCCGTCTGTCTGTCAAGACCCTTTTTCTCAGGAACGCGTGGAGGTATCAAGCTAAAATTTATATCAAATACTCAGGTCTACTGTACCTTTAAGCTGTAACAAAATCAAACTTCTATGTCAATGCAATCAAAAGAAACAGCAATTTAAGCCGCATATTTTCAAACTCGCAACTACTCGCAAGGGAATCAAAATCTACAGGGTACTTCCCGTGAACTCAGAATCTTGAAATTTGGTACGAAGCAATGTTTTGTAGCACAGATAAAGGAAAAATTGCGAAAAACATATTTTTTTTTATCTATCTGTCTATATCAGTAACCAATCTACAATGATCCCACACTGCGCACATTTTGCTTAGGAGCAGGGGTCTGCTAAGACTGGATGTTCATAGATAAATATAAATTTGTACGGAACCCTCGGTGCGCGAGTCCGACTCGCACTTGGCCGGTTTTTTTTTCTGTACTGTTTTTGGTGTTCGACAAAGAATATTTGTATTGTATTGTATTTTAAAGACGTCATACAAGAAACGTGTTTTTTAACCTATACCAGTTTCACTAAAAACGTCAGACAAGCACCGCAAAGCACATAAAAATCGTTGTCCTATAATATGTAACTTAGTTGTTAGATATAAGTATGAATTGTGTTGTATCTATTAGTGGTGGCAGTTTTTAACTCTTCTAGATTGTTCTAGATTGGTTGTGGCGGGCTGGTATTCTACCGAACATGGACAGCTCTACCGTAGTTGACCAAAAGTCGTCTGGCAGTGTCTTATCCAACCTCGACATTGGCGGAATCAGCGCACCGTTTGATGGGGCTATTATAATCCCAAAAATTGAAATATAAAAATCGTACCGTCGTGTCGTTCTAGTCCCGTGTTCAGTAAGGCCAGTCAAAGGGGTACCCGTTCACTCGTGACGAATCCACTGCCTGTAGCTAACTAATTGCTATGAAATGAACCGCTCCCATGGGATTTGCACCCCGATTTTGTTTTAATCGAAATTTTCTGAGCGGCGGGTTGTCGACGAATCTCGTTCGTTCGTTATTAGGGATAATAAAAGATACAACATGACAGATGTATTTAGGTTACCTACAATAGTAGGGTCGGTTCCCTAACTTAAGTATCCACTTTTCTATACTAATTCCATATTGTTTTGTTTAGGATAGATCTTTATGATTTTACTTAGTAATCCTGCCGTCAAGTTGGTAAAATTGGGGTTGTCTATTTTTTTGTAATGTATGTATAATAAATCGAAAACCACTTCGAGATAAATGCATTTTAAGTCGTTTTCTGTACTTTTTAATTTTTAGTACCTATGTATATTGTAATGTAATGCATTTATTACATATCAAATAAGCAATGACCTTCATTTGACATTAAAATATATGTCGTGAAATATAAGTTGTACTTTATTCTGTGTGGAATGCAAGCCGCATCCAACAGTAATGTAATGATTGGGTATCAATGAGGGAGGTCTGTGTCTAGTTGCGGACGTCCTACGGCTGAAATGATGATGATTGTGAATTTAATTTAATTTTGAGGTAAACTAAATGAAAAAATATTGGATTTAGTTTCTCATTTTTGGTTTTTTTATACCAAAAAAATATAAAACCATTGGTAATTTTTTTTGGACAATCCCAATTACTGACACACAAGTTAAACATGAAACTACCGTGAGACTCACTCATAGTGAAAATAAACGGATCACTCACGTCTTAAACGCGTACGTTGAGTGCGCGTTTGGTAGCCGCCGTGACGTGTGACTCCAAGAAGAAGGGCTACGGAATAGCCCGAAACAGTCAAATTAAACTCGTTTTAAGATGTGAGTGATCCGTTTATTTTCACTATGTACTGACACACAAGGTTACGGCTGGTAATGCATCTGAAATCCTCTGATGTTACAGATATTCATGGGTTGTGGGTAAGGTAACAATTGACAAACTGGGACGTTAGGCACTCTATGTCATAAAAATCGAACTTCATTAATTATTCACTTAGGCTAAGTTATACGAGCAATAAATAATGATTCTAGTAGCTGTACTATTTTTACAAGCGTCTATTTCCCTTCCCACGTTCAAAAGTGAAATTTTCTCACCTCCAGTGGTCGGATGTTCTTAAAATTTATTGTACATAATAATAATAAGGTCCGATAATAATGATAACGCAATAATCGAATACCGCCACCGAAAAAAATCTTTTATTTATTAAGAATAATACTCTGAGTAGGTAAAACAATTTAAATACGTAAAATAATAAGTACCTACTTACCGCTCTTCGTATCACTTTTTTAATTTTGGCAGCTTATTTCTGGACTTAAAAGGGAAACCATCGCAATGCAAAAGTATTCCACGGACGGAAAAGAGTTATAAAGGCTTGGAAAGAACAATGAAGAAATTATAACCTACGGTTTCATTAGCCAGAAATTCTTTTAATTTTTTATGAACAGACAGTTGCTAAAATCGTCCGAAGTTTACTGAGAAAGGAATTTAACTTAAAAATTTGTGCTCGTAGACTCTATTGTAATGTTTCAAGTAAAAAAATCAGTAGGTATATACACGAGAGAATGAAAATGAAGTTAACATACAACTTAATCTAAATAATGTACCTCTAACGACCGATCTCACAAAACAAGCCTGAATTTAAATAAGTTTTTGTTAAAAAATTCCCTTTTAATATGCTTTTTTGCTGACTGAGCTTTTTATTAACTGTACTTGCAATGTCATCTAACCTACATATGTATGAATACAAAATTCCAAATCAATCCGAGTCGACCAAATTTGACTTGCAAGATTTGACTAACACAAATATGTATAAACAAACATTAAAATAAAAAAATCTCGTGATGTTTTCTAGGCCAATTTCTTTTTATTGACTCAATAGTGTCTATTGATCGACACAATAATCATTAAAATAAATTTATTTAAGGCATTGTATTCTAGCGTTCACTATTTCTGACTTTTAAACTCGCTCTTTGTCGGTCCCTGACTTAATGCTTCTCTCATCCACTCAGGTTCTCTTAATAAAGGTATAAGTTCGCCTTTCTACATTCAAAAAATTCAAAATTCAAAAATATTTATTTTCAACAAAGTTTTATTTAGAGGTGGTATCGCATCCTCCTTTTAAGTACCTAAAACACTTGTAGTAGGAGGAATTCGCTCCTTCATATACAGGTTGTATCTTATGCTAAAAATAATAGAGCTAATACTAGTACATGTAACTAAATTTTGTCAATTGTGCTTCTTTTTTTTATTTTTGTAAAATACAGGGTTTACGCCATTTGATTCCGGACTCTCCATAAAACGTTCTCACAGTAAGCTTCATAACGAATTCCCTTATCCAGCAATGCGATGTTACTATGAATTTTCATAGAAAAAGTCCAAAGTTCCACGGTGGGTCACGATTCACTTGGCTTGATAGTACCATACAATATTTGATTACATAATTAGATCAATATTTCCCTAGCCATAATTTTGTTCGGTAAACGGGGCGCTCATAAGTTATTGGTCTTAGTGTACACAGCAAGTGTTTGCTCATGGCGCAGCAGTGTGGCTCAGTGTTGCCCACTGAACAATTGTACACTCCCTTAAATAACCTATTTTCCCAACTAAGCTGTAGGTATTGTCGACTACAAAGAGATTGATACGACCAAAGTTATAAAAAAAAACTTCACACAAGCTTATGTTATGGGTATCAGGCAACGGATAAACATACTTATATATATAGGTACATAATTAAATACATATTAAACACCCAAGACCCGAGAAAAAACATTCGTATTTTTCATACAAATATCTGCTCCGACGCGGGAATCGAACCCGGGACCTTCAAGCTTTGTAGTCAGGTTCTCTAACGATTAGGCCATCTGGGCCCAATTGCATAACAAAGTACAACTTATATTACAAGCGGAACTCCCTTTCTAGTTAATACAACTGAAGCAAGAGTTCCGCTTGTAATATTAGTTGTACTTTGTTATGCAAATGGGCCCAGGTCGTCTTATATAATTCACAATAACCATTTAATAAAAACTCCACCTACCTACATGTGCAATTCCCACAATAATGAAGCTACTTACTGAACTTAAGAGGTACCTAAATCAACTAACCTGGCAACACTTGTCCAAACAGCCTTCAGGTAAGTTACGGCGGCGTTGTGTGCAGTTTTGCTTATTAACGGGACCAACATGGCGGCCTGATAAGATTTCGGTTTGTCTTAGCAAGCGTGCCTTGAGGCGGCGTCCGGGCATTTCGAGTTGAGGCCACTCTGTTCGACGGGGTGTATGCTCTACTTCATTTTCATGCTTAACCTTAAGGTTAACCCAGATCCGTTTTTATTTAGTAATGCTTTCATATTTTTATTGTGACACAAACATTCTTTATTACATCTCCTCTAAAACTTAAATCAATACAAAATGCTCGTCATACTCTACTAGTACTTATCCTTACTAGTGAGAGCATTCGTGGCACAAAATAAATTATTTTAAGTGTAGGTACTAATTTAAGAATGTTGTAGGCGTAGTAACATAACATGTGATGTGACCGAACTACCTTTTACTACTGAAATTTTATAAAAAGCATAAAGCGCAGATTACGTGCACTACAAAGCAAAGTCAGAACCAGCAAAAGAACAAGCAAAAACGTTATAAGCATAAGTAGTATAGTTAAATACATGAATTAATATCATAGGACAAATTTGATAAACCCAATCTGCACTAAGCCAAATTTGAAGACACTAGGCATCGCACGAACCAATAAAAGCAAACCTTGTGGTTGCTGGGCAATGAATGGACATACTTATACGTACTATATAGATAAATAACACATAATACACATCCAAGACATATAACAAGCAAGAACAAACATTTGTGTTTTTCATATAACTACTGCCCCGACTGTGGATTTAAACTTGTTCGCATTGGAGATCTGTTTCTCTTGTTATCTGTTATTTTTTCGTGTTTTATATACAATAAAGAGTTTTACATATTATGTATGTACATGCATTACGTCACAATATGGCCGCAATACGGTGGTATATATTTTAAAGTTGAGCACTTAACAAGTCGAACCTATGAGAAATTTCCCCGTATCGTGTAAAGCGCGCATAACTACGAGCTAAGGCACAAATCGCCCGACAGCCTCGGATACCTTCGTGGACCGTTACACACCCTGTATACTAAACTGAATTAGTTACCGATTTACAAGAAGAAACATACATTTAGACACTACCGGCGTTACCCCAAAAACTTAGGCATTGAACATGGTGGTTTTCAGCTCAAAGAAAACTTCAAACTTTAAATTTTTTGTGATAATAATATACTTAATAGGTATTAAGTAGCTTTGTTTGACTCACTTATACGCAGCCCATATTCTTTGACTTAGATTTATGAAATTTTGCAAATAAGTTCCTTTTATAATGTAGACAAAGAATAAGGACGGATTTTTCAAAATTTCTATTGCATACGAAATTCTACGATCCTTTGCTTGAAGAGCAAGAGGCAATTTCTTATTTCACGTGAACGGATTCGCGGGGTAAAACTTGTAACAAACAAAAACGTCAGATCCGTGAAAGTGTAGCGTGCAGCTTTAAAATATCAGCATTAATAGGCGATTGGAATTTTAAATCGCCTGTTTCTCAAACTTTCGCCGTTATCGTGTACTTAAAATTCAGACACTGCCAGCTCAGGCTTAGTCTTATCTGTAAAGTTTGGAATTTGTACGCCCCAGGGTAAAATATGAGAGGGCTTTGTATCGCGACAATGAGATACTGACGTCTTACTCGCATTATAACTTGAGATAACACGCGTGCTTGCCATAAACATTCCGAGGTGTTAAGGGTATAGGAATTGTTGTGTTGTCTACTAATCCCGGATTGAAATTCTGCTGAGGTATGAGATTCCTGAAGCTATTAAGTTACGCAAGATTAAGATCATATATATGATTTTGACGTACGATTTGAGTAGATTTGTTTAGAAGGTCGACAACCTAAGGGAGAGAGACAGTAAATTAAAAAATAAATTAATTTAGTAGGTTCGAATTTATAAGCGGGTTAGGCCGCACATGGAGTTGGCACATGGGCTGGGGCACCCAAGTAGGTACCAAATTCTTCCATTTGACCACATCCAACGTAGAGCTGCTCGATTTGTCGGTAATCAGGCACTCTCTGGCCTACTCGATCCTTTGGCTTTGCGGAGGGATGTGGCGTCTCTCTGTATTTTATACCGTATTTATCATGGGGAATGTTCTGACGAACTATACGAATTGCTGCCTGCGGCTAAATTCCACTACCGCACTTCGAGGAACCGTTTGTCTTTCCATCCTCACCATCTTGATGATTGGCAGTCTAGTACCGTGCGTTTTAAGCGAAACTTCTTTCCTCGCACGACAAAGATCTGGAATCAGCTTACTGCGGCAGCATTCCCAGAGCGTTACAACTTAGGGATCTTTAAAAAACGAGCCTACCAATTCCTAAAAGGGTCGGCAACGCACCTGTGATACCCCCCGTGTTGCGGGTGTCCATGGGCGACGGTGATCGCTCTCCATCAGGTGACCCGTCTGCTCGTTTGCCTATATATAAAAAAAAAACAATCGTATTGAAATTACGGCATAATAAGCTTTTATGGAAAGTTTAATTATTAATGCAAGATTTTTTACTAGCTGTACTTGCATTTTCATGTTATCTACATTTTTGTACGAAATTTTAAGTGATCCCGAAGTAGGCAAAAATCGACTCGCAGGGTTTAAAAAATTCCGTAGTTGCAAAAGTTTTTGTAAAAACTAGTTAGTTAAAATATTGTAAAAACATTCAAAACACACCACATTTCCACATTTGTGCATATAGAAAATTAGTTAGTATAGATATTTTATAGTAGATTGTTCAACAAGGGACTAAAACAAGCCATAATGACACGAGATATTTAGCCACGCGAGCGATAGCGAGGGAGGCTATAATTCGAGTTGTCATTATGGTAGTTTAGTCCCGCGTTAAACACTCTACTTTTCACTTTGAATGCGAGGAAAAAAACGACATACAAAATTACTTTTTAACAACGTATGCTCAATACGAGCAATGGACATCTGTTCAAAATTCAAATAGCAAAAAAAAATACCGCTGTCTTTTCTTTTCTTTTATATTTTTTTGTAAAGTGACGCTTTAAATGCTTGCATAATTAGCCAACAGATTCTAACTTAAAGACTATGTTAAAACTAATTGGACTATATATGCATGTAAGAATGATAATTGTTCATTCATTAGAATCGGCAAATAAATTAACCGAATTGATTTAGATCACACACAAAATATATTGTTAACTGAAACAATTACCCGTGAATAAAGAAACGACTTTTTAAGTTTATTTTCTATATGCCAATTCTTTGTTAAATTATATCTAATTATACTTTCTATTTACTATTAAATGCAACTGATTTTGAAGTCACGCCATATTAACTTTCAAACGTAACTGCTCTATCTACCGACAGCGTTTGCTGACAGCGTTTTTTAAAAAAAAACAAATTAAAAAACACCTAAGCTAAAGGAAATCTTTCTTTACATGCAAAATAAAATGAATTCATCTTTAATATTTTATAATTAAATAGATTAATATTCGTAATTATTCAATGTGTTTCACGAAATTATTATTTTTTAAATATTTTTTATACAGTTGTCATTTTGAGGTTATTTCCACGCCCTAAAGGCTTCCACAGACCGAAGCGCAGGGCGCTACAGTGCGTCCGCAGCGCGCTTCGGTCTGTGGAAAGCTTTAAAATTGTCTATACCCAGTTACTGAAAATGGCGATAATCCTCCATTCACAAACACCGTGATTGGCAGTTTAGGGGTTTCCATAGTCAATTAAAAAAATTTTACTTTAATCCCTAGAGATCAAAAAAGAGCTTTAGTCCCGATATGCAGAGACTAAAGTAACATTTTAAGAGCATGAGAAGTGAAAAAGAATTTTAACTTCCAAATTTTTGTCATGGATAAACATAAACACAACGACAAAGAAACTTAGAAATAATAAACCAAACAACAATGTGGAATGTTAGCAATCTTACCTTCCCCAATTCTGCTTTAATTTCTATGCTAACTTAACTGTTCATGTAAAATCAACAGTAACTGATGAGGAATTGACAAAATACATCGTCATTGTTTCGGGTATTGAACGAGGTACATTATTCGAATAAAATAAAGTATGTAAGTAATACTCCGTAAATAGCGCCTGCTTTTATAAATTACTTCTTAGTCTTTAAACTAATTATGTTAAAAGATTATCTGAATATCCCCTGATTAACAAAGAATAAATAAAGAGATGGTACCACCGACTGATGGAGCGATCAACATCGATAAAGATTAGTTAGGCGATTAATTACATCCGTAATTTGTCTCCTAATCTGCTCCGTACTGAGAGTACCGGAAATAGTGAGTTATGGGATTGGAGATGTATATCCGATGTCAGTTTGTAGAAATACAGTGAGGTAACGAGACGTGCCTTTATTCAGATGCATCTTATTGAGAGTGCTTAGAATAGGGATGTTGACACCACGAATCAACTGACGTACTTTTTACGAGCTGTCAAAACAGAATTCTCCCATAAAGTTTGAATGGCAATAGCAACTTATGACATCACTTGTTCACCAACTCAATTAACTAACTATTTATTTGTTTTAAAGCAACAAAAATCTAATTTTGCAGTTAATCGAAAATTAGTCAGGTTTTCAGGGCTAAAATAAAGCGTTTTTTTTACTGGAGTCGTGTCTTCGATTTATTTTTTAATGGTGTCAACATCCATATTATTGGTCACTTATTTTTAATTATACAGTGTGTCCAAAAACCCAACGATAACCTGGTACCGGCTCATAGACCAAGTTATAACAATGCGTTAAAGTAAAAAAAAACCATCTCAGTTAAGCGATCAAATATTTTTTTCCAAAATATCTAATACTAAAAGTGTTATATTATGTTACGTGACTCTGTTATCGCTTAACAAAGCAACATGGATTTTTTTTCTTATTTTTTCCAGAACTGGTATAACTGGTATAACTTTAGAAAAATAAATTTTGTAAGATATAAGTAGTACTTAATTAAATTTAATAGCGTTAATAAAACTTTATATAAGATGTAGTATAGAAGTGTAGCAAGCCAGATTTTACAAGAAACGTACCTAATACCCGTAAATCAAACAATAAAATGGCAATAATCCCATCTGAATGCAATCGCGCCAATTAAATTAATAACACCATAATATCGCCACGTAAAATTAAATTTCCAACCCTTCGCTCAAAGATATAAACTGAGCATCGAATAAATGTAGCCATTTCTCATTTTAACCGGAGCAAAACTTAATAACCTAGGAACGTAATAATTACAGGAGCTCGGTGCGAGATTCGGCCAGAAATAAATGAGGGCCATTAAGAGAGTTGTGCGCGGATATTTCATCCCCCTTGAAGAAGACGTTAGCGGGATAGCGGGGCGGCGGGCGCGCCGGTGTGTGGCGTTCCCACGCAGTGCGCCAAAGAAAAATACGATTTTGCTCACTTGTCTCTTTTTAAAATTTAAAGTAACACTTATTGAATAATTATAAATTAAAAAAAATAAATACCCCAACGCAATTAGGTCACACATATGTTTGAAAATAAAGTAAAAGCCATTATGCGTCTAAGATACCTTTCGCAGCTAACAAACGAGCTGATTACTTTGAAACGGCTGAATCAATGTTGATGAAACATGTCTAAGAACCATCGCCAAGTAACCTGCTTTCAAATAAAAAAACCGCATCCAAATCGGTTCTCTCACTTAAGGTGGAACGGCACGCTCTAGGCGCGAAATTCAAACTTTTTACAGTTTTTAATTTATTGTGGGTAAACGGTGTAACTGTTTAACTTCATATGGTATTTGCGCTTGTAAAACAGTGTTTATATTATTGTGTAAAGTTTTTTGACAATAAAACTATTAGTTTGAAATAAAAGTTGTCAAAGCGTTGAAAGTCCGAATTTCTATGTTTGACAACTTTTATATCAAGCTAACAGTTTTATTCTTAGAAAGCTTTACACAATAATATAAAGAACACTGTTTTACAACCGCAAGTACCATATGAAGTTAAACAGTTACACCGTTTACCCACAATAAATTAAAACCTGTAAAAATTTTGAATTTCGCGCCTAGAGCGTGCCGTTCCACCTTAAGAGCTATGATGCCACCTACCCTCTTTTTGTGTCAGGGGTTAAAAAAACCTGCCATAACTTAGAAAAACATTACCAAACTATCAGTCCCCACTCTCTGCCAATGATGGGAGCCAATGTCTAGTTTTCTCAACAAAGTTTAAAAATGATATTTGACATTCCATACATCTGCTAAAGAAATCGTTGTGAAATGGTTCCATACCGGTACGCGATTCAGTTAGTATAGCCATCGTGGACGCACCTCTTGAGTTTTCGAAATAAATGTGTGAAATTACATTTTAAATTTACCATGTGCTTTACGGTGAAGGAAAACATCGTAAAGAAACTGGCATACACCTGCAAAGAAATTCAATGGTTTGTGTGAAGTTCCCAATCCTCTGAGAGGAACCCTGTGCTCTGCAGTGGGACGTATATAGGCTTAGATGACGCAATTCAGTTTTCTTGACCTGTATAAACAATATCAAATTTAACAATGAAACTTCTACCAATTTTATTCTTTTTATAAGCCGTTGCCATATCTGTTTAACAACGGTTAGTCTTTGCCCGTAGAGGTACCAGACAAATTATCACCGTTCAGTGGCAATCCCCACGTTTGTTTTTGCCGAGCGTGTGTTTTTGTGGCGGAAGACTAATGTCCACGTGTTTCCATTGTGTTCTTGTTAGGTATAACACTGATTATTAGCAGACACGTGATGAATAGGTAATTGGGTGGGGCTCTGAAGCGTTTCAACCGCCGCATCCCGTGTGTTACTAAAATCTGAGGATAATGTCCATGAACTAAAACAAATTGTATTTCTGCGACCATACACCATACCACGCGTGGTGGTGGTCATTGGGATTTTTAGTTGACGGAAATATTAAGTATTAGTACGTAACGCACGGTAGGTATACGGCCGTTGAAATTTTGAAATGATTCAAAGTTTAACCCAATAACTTACTTGTAGCTAAAAGCTTGGCATTTTATTGCCATGTTTCATGTTCCTTAAAAATCATAGAGGTACACATTAAGGTGGAACGGCACGCTCTAGGCGCGAAATTCAAAATTTTTGCGGGTTTTAATTTATTTTGGGTAAACGGTGTAACTGTTTAACTTCATATGGTACTTGCGGTTGTAAAATAGTGTTCTTTATATTATTGTGTAAAGCTTTTTAAGAATAAAACTGTTAGCTTGATGTAAAAGTTGTCAAACATAGAAATTCGGACTTTCAACGTGACAAGTTCTTTGACAACTTGTATTTCAAGCTAATAACTTTATTCTTAAAAAAACTTTACACAATAATATAAAGAACACTGTTTTACAAGCGCAAATACCATATGAAGTTAAACAGTTACACCGTTTACCCACAATAAATTAAAAACTGTAAAAAGTTTGAATATCGCGCCTAGAGCAGAGCGTGCGCTTCCACCTTAAGAAGAGATTTTTTGAAATTACCACAGAATAGAAAACTAGACTTTTTTGTCATGAGAGCGACGCCGCGCAATAAAGCTAGTCGAAATATATGATGCAAATATAGTTTTTACACGTTAATCTGTTATAAATTTATGCATAAAACTCACAATAATATCTCATATACCTACTATACTTACACTAACAATCTATAAAAATTAAAACTAATTTTATTAAAATAAACTAAACTAAAACTACATTAAATCTAATAAGGGTTCCTAGTTGACTACGGAACCCTAAAAATGGTCCCTGCGGCATGGTACCGAAGAAACTGGCAGCATTTCTTCGCTGAATCGTAACATCAGTCTGTTGAGCGAGGAAGCTGCCAGCTCTTCGGTCTCCTGTGGTATCTCTGAGTCTCTTTGACAAGTCTTTAAAGAGACTCAGAGCACCAGGGGCAAATACAGTTAATATAAATATCATGTTCTCTTAAACTATTTACATTAAATTAAAACTATTGTATGCCCTGAAAGGGTGTACTTTAAATAAAATTGTAATACCTTATTATATGTAGGTAACTAGCTAAAAACTTAGCGATAAAGACAGTCAATAGCTATTCGTGCTAGGTAGCCATCCTGAACAATGTGTTGAATGGTATTGTCATACAAAAGCGTGTTGACATCAATTGTGGGCAAGAGTAGCGCGACTGTTTGCCAGCGGAATAGCGATACAAATTTCGAACTAGTGACGGATTCTGCCTTTTTATTTAGTGATGCGATGGTTTAGCGTCGATAAAAAGAAATCCATTTTTCTAACCCCCAATACAAAAAGAGGGGTGTTATAAGTTTGACCGCTATATGTGTGTGTGTGTCTGTCTCTCTGTGGCATCATAGCTCTGAAACGGGTGAACCGATTAAGATGCGGTTTTTTTTATATTAGAAAGCAGGTTTCTTGGCAATGGTTCTTAGATATGTTTTATCAAAATCGGTCTAGCAGTTTCAAAGTTATCAGCTCTTTTGTTAGCTGCGGAAGGGATCTTAGACGCATAATGGGTATTTACTTTATGTTCAAACATATCATCATTAATTTAAGAGCTTAGCTCTTGTCGGTGGAGTAATCGCCACTCTTTTCGGTTCTCTGCCAGCGTTTTCAGCTCCTGATACGACATGACATTGACTTTTTCCTTGGCTTGGTCTATAAATGACCGTCTCGGTCTTCCCCTGCCTCGCCTGCCTTCTATTTGCCCTTCCAAAATAGTTTTTATATAACTGTCATGTCGTATCAGATGCCCCAGCATATTCCCTCTCCTATTTTCAATCGTCCTTAACAGCCGCCTTTCCTCTTCCACCACCTCTAAAACCTCCTCATTAGTTCTCCTTTCAGTCCAGCTAACCCCCTCCATTCTCCGCCAGCACCACATCTCAAACGCACTCAATCTGTCTCGGTCCCGCTGAGTCAATGTCCAAGTCTCGCTCCCATATAATGCTATACTCCAGATGTAGGTCTTAATAAATCTTTTCCGAATGTTCCTTGAGATTTTGCCTTTAAAAATGTGTTTTTTATCATTGAATGCTTTCTTAGCCATGGCTATTCTTGTTTTGACATCCGTGGTGCATCTGGAGTCACAGGTAATTACGCTGCCTAAATATTTAAAACTATTGACCTGCTCAATGGTACAATTTCCTATATGTATTTGATCTATGACTTGGGTATGCTTTGATGTTATCATAGTTTTTGTTTTCTTAATATTAATTTTAAGTCCAAATTGTCTGAATACGTTGTCCATTTCTGTTACAAGTTGTTCCAGTTGTGCGGAATTTTCTGCTAAAGCTGCGATGTCATCAGCAAACCATATGAAATGGAAACTTTCTCCATTAATTTTGATACCTCCCTTCCCACTTCACTTCAATAACATACGTATGACATAATTGCGTTGGGGGTTTTAAAATTTTTAACTTATGGTTATTCGAAGTAGTGACGACACAAAAGTAGCGAGTTTAATAAAAGCTTGTGAAAAACAAAAAAAAATCGTGGACCGAAGTGCATCACTAGTGAAATCGCGGTTCACGACACATCGCACCCCGAATACAGAGAGATTTTTTTCACAAAGCCCAATCGACATCCCTTTGCGGATATTCGCGCTATTTCGCAAAATTTGATACCGTTGCATTTCGAAACCTATAAAAACGCATGTTTTAATTACGGAAGATTCTGTTGGTTCAATTATCAGTAACCGGACTCTAGAATATGTTACCTGACGTGAAACTTTTACATTTTGGAGCACTAGGAAATAAAAACTGACAGAAAAATTAGCTTAGTGGATACATAGGTACATACCGTGGTCCTTATACTTACATTATGGGTGGATATTTAACCAATGATTAAATTATTCAATTTGACAAAATCAACGGTTTTCCGGACATCAACACGGACATTTAAAATTTTAAGGTTTATGTCACATACACTAACTGCGAGCTGTTTCATCTGAACACATATTTACTTAACGCATTCGCTGCCTGCTGTCAAATTCAAAACTTCATCGAGCGCCGTAAAATACATGAAAAATTATGACAGCGGCACTTGTCAAAAAACACTAAAACGCATACATGCGTCTCCGGAACCGAACGTGTTAAACCAGTTTAGTCCACGCTACAGTTAATCATATTAAGGAAGAAAGAAAACATTTATTCGTGATATCAAACCATTTCAAAAATAAAACAGGGATAAAAATATAAAAAAAATGCGCTTATCACGAAATGGTCCCTAATCAGCAAAGTGCCGGTCTTACGAAAGGCGCTGATCTTCCTTTGGGACCATCCATTCACCTTCCACCATTCATCCACCTCATCCATCCATTGAAAAAACAACAAACATAAAGTGAAACCGAATACATCAATTTTAATGTAGGTATGTTGATGGTTTTTCAGATGTAATTCTTAATTATATGAACCGATTTCAATTTTTTTTTTATTTGAAAGAAGATACTGTTAGCGTGATCTTACAGGTACTTAAAGAAAAAAAAATGCTAGCAATGACGGTTAAATTACAATCTTAGTTTAGAAATATTTTTTACAAAACTTAAAAACTGCTCAACTGATTAAGTTGAAAATAATTTTCCTAGAAAGTTTTTATTAAGGTTATCGTACGTGATTTTTTTCATATTTTTTAGACTTGCTGTTCAAAAGTTAGAGGGGGGGGGGGACACATTATTTTGACCTTTCGGAGTGAATATCTCCGAAAATGTTCACTTTATCAAAAAATAGTTTTAGCAAGCCCCCTATTTATTTTCAAAGACCTATTCAATGATACCCCACACTATAGGGATAGTCGAGAAAAAAAATCACCCCCTCTTTACGTCTATGGGAGGTACCCTAAAAAAAATTTTTTTAGTTTTGTTTATTTAATCACTTTGTCGGCGTGACTGATATATATATTCATGCCAAATTACAGCTTTCTAGTACTAACAGTCTCTGAGCTTAGCCGCGGACGGACAGACAGACAGACGGACAGACATGGCGAAACTATAAGGGTTCCTAGTTGACTACAGAACCCTAAAAAACAAATAAGAAACATAATTATTAATATCATCTAACACAATAATAATATTAATATTAGTGGTTGAGTAATTTCTATATACATAGCTAGGTACCGGTCAACATTGTTCAACTTTTTAAATTCCATCTAATAGATGTCCAAACTGAATGATTACTGTCTGTCGCAAACGAAATATATCATAGGTACTATTTTTAAGTAAATATCTGTGTGTTCAACTTCCTTACTCGTTGTCTTAATATGGTTTATCTTATACCTTTAAACGAGCAATTCTTTTATATATATACTTATATGTAATATTCAGAATCTCGGAAACAGCTCCAACGATTTCGACGAAATTTGGTATTTCGGGGTTTTCTAAAAGAAAGAAATAAAGAAAGAAAGAAATACATTTATTTACAACATCACAAGACACATCATCAATATTTTACAAAACAAAAGGCAACACTAAAGCTAAAGATAGAATGTGTCATTGCGGTTGTTTTTCTGGATCTAGCTTGGTCTTATCTCTGGGCAAACGCTTGGTACCGAGTTTCAGCCCGAGCGGAGCTCGGTCGCCCAGGTAGTCCTCCTTATACGAATAAAAACGAGGTCACATACCTTAAAGTTTCAGTCCTACCCTCGTAACTTTCGTCAGTATTTTTCGGGGAACGTTTTTTCAGCATGCTTGCTTCAGTCACGTTTCAGTCGCAAATCAAAACTCTTCACCACAATATCCGCCGGGAAAATGCGGGCTACATGGGAATTTGCAACAAACTAAATTATTCAAACTTAGGCCTCTGGTGTTTTCCAGAAAGCGCAAAAAATTCGCGTAAGCGCGGAAAACGTCGATGTTTTATTTTTCGAATCTCTATCCAATGTAAGAGCAATAAAGAGAGCGAGACAGCACTGCAATGAAGAGAGAGGTGCATTTTCTTATTCTGGGTGAAATAATAAAAAAAAACTAATGTAAATGTGGATTATTCGCGGTAGTTTCTGTGACTGTTCCTTCGAAGGAACTATTGCGTTCTCCTTTCTCACTAGTTCCTTCATAAGAAATAAAGTAAGAACTGCGTTTATTTTTTCGCCTTTGTTTCTTGTCGCAGTAGCATCTTAAGTTCCAGCAAATTAGAAAGAAAAAAGAAAGAAAATACATTTATTTACAACAACACAAGACACATAAAAATATTTTTACAAAAAGGACAATACAAAGGCTAAAAAGAGTGTGTCATTGCGGTTGTAAATTGGACACTGGCTCAGCATAATGCTGAGGCGTTTATAGCACCCCAGCGCTGATTTTCAGCCAGCACCGTTGGTAATACCCGGAACGCCACGGAAATTGAACAATGGCGAAAAACTAAACGCAGTTCCTCCTTCATCTCTTGTAAATGAAATAGTCCGAAATAAGCAATAGTCCCGTCAAAGTTATAGCCAAAGGCGGTAATAGCGGACCGGAAGACGCAGTGTAGGTAGGCCTCCAACATGAAGGAGCGACGACCTGGTTAAGGTGGCGGGAACGCGTTGGATGCGGATAGCGCAGGGCCGATCTGTTTGGCGAGCCTTGGGCGAAGCCTATGTTCAGCAGTGTACGTCCTTCGGCTGAAATGATGATGATGATGAATAGCCAAATGAACTACCGCGAATAATCCGTAAATGTAACCATAATACTACTCATGTTAAGGTAAACGAAGAATTTTTGAAATCTTTAATGTAAGAAACAAATTTATGATTTAAATATTCGCATCGATTACAGTCAGATATGACCAGTCTACCTTCCTAGGTCAGTTCTATCCTAAAGCCGTACCTATTGCCTAACTCGTGGGTGCTTGTGATCACATTCACCATCTCGTTCTACCCTTTTCCTATATCGTTCGACAGAAAGAAGTGGTATAAGCGATTGGGATTCCGAGTGCGTTGGACAATAAGGCCATAGGCCTACTTTGAACCACACTAATGTTGGCTACACTGCATCTAGTACGATACTAACTATGACAACTACTCTCAACAGAGTTGAACTAGGAAGCTAGAGTTGCCACATTGGACGGTATAATTCAAGCATCAAAAAAAATAATTCATCAGTTATTAAATCATTATCATTCCATGAGATTACTTAATAACACATTTTAACAACGAACGCAATCAAAACCATAATTTCTGGTCAGTTTATAAAATCCAGTGTTGCAAGTCAGGGTGGTAATTACCACCACGATAATTGCCAGCTATTGGTTGGGCCAACACAGACTCAGGGGTAGCGTTGAAACCTTTTAAATTGCTGGCAATACACGGCAAAATGTACTCAACACAATTTAACTTTAAAATTCTGCTTTCTGTTAATCAATACATTTGGGAATTTCAAAGGCGCTTAAACATTTTTTTTCAAGCTTTTGCTTTAATCCATCTACGAGTAGGTATAGTGTAGGTATATTTGTCCATGTAAACTTCGCGTATTTATACTATTATGTAGTTTCTATCTAGTTTTCCCTAAAGGTGTCTCAAACAACCAGACCGAGAGTCAGGCATTTTTTTTCAAAATATTACTGTGGGTATAGAATAAGTGGCGTTGCAATAGTCTCAGCTTTTTCGGCTTTAAGTTTATTAACAGACAAACTTCTCAGGTAGAAATACATGTAGGTAGAGTCTGGCTTGGACTTAAGAAAATCCATTTCTTTCCATTGGTGTAGGTATCTAATCGTAATGTATACACACACACGCACCCATGTTTGTTATTCTTTCACACTAAAACAGCTGAACGGATTTAAACAAAATTTGTTAAACATTGTGATCTCGGGAGTAAAATATAGGCTACTTTTTATTCCAACATTCTCAAGGGATCGGGATGCCGATACCTACACATGAATAATCGCAAAATCTGAACCGCGTTCTATAGGGAGATTATGTAATTTTGCATGGGATCCTTCATACCATACAATTAAATACCATAATAGATACAAAATCCCATGGGATTTTAGTAAAATCGCGCACTTTCAATTAAACTGACAACGTACAGATTCACGCAAGCAGGGCTAGTAAAAGTAATAATACAGATATCAAAAAAAAAATCTGTCTTTACTGCATGTTACTGCGCGCAAAAAGTCTTGCTCAGTATTGTAGTAACAGTCTCTTCAATAGTAAAATACAAGACGACGGTTATTTATAAAGGCGGTTGAAAAGCCTTGGGTTTATCTTCACCCTTTAATTGTTGGCGGGAGTACTATCTCGGGCTCCGATTGAGCTCGTAAAATGTAACAGCTCTTTTGTGGCGCGCCTCGAGAACTGTTTCGGTGTACTTGTCGTCCGCAGAACTGATTATGGTGATAGCTGACGGTGGAGTTGCTTTATGAATTAGGAGTGTGATTTTATTCATTTGGAAACCAAATTAGATTAAATATTATGTTTAAGAAGGCTGCATGGTAAGTTGCATTAGTGTATAGCTCTTTCTATGCGTAAAATCTTGAAGTATCTAGATGTTACAATTCATAGAACGTTTAGTGCATAAATGTAAAAAAACGGAATTTACAACAACAAAGAAACCAACCCTTCTTTTTTGTTTAACCGTTATAGGTCATTGAAATCATTAAGTACAACTACATATCGAGACAGAAGCATTTGAATGAGTGGACATTTGTTAATGCATAAAAAGTGATGTTAAAATGTATCAATAATTATTATATTGGGAACAATGAAAAGCATTAAATCAATTACTTATAAATGAATAACCACATTCGATACACACTGCGAGGGCTAATAATCGCTAATTTTCAGTGACCATTGTCCGCGTAATAAAATTTTATCAAATATGCCGCAACGATCCCCTGATTGTGCACACAAATGAATTTGATCAATACAAAAAGACTCCATCTCTGTAAACTGTACGTTGGGTATTGGCGTTCTGTTTTTGTTAAGACTATGTTTCAGTTAAATTAGTTAGAAATAGGGGTTTAGGTAAGGTACAACCTCTGTGATATTTATGATTCAACGTCTTAGCATTCATAACATTTTTTCATTAAAAAAAAGTTAACCGTGAATTTAGTTAACGAATACATTCTCATTTATACAGCCGATATTTCAAACTTTTAGTTTGCTATCGCTCAATTGAAAAAAACACTCTGCGTAGCGTAACTTCTACGTCATATCGTATGCAGATCCAGCAGGGGATTTGATAAATTAATTGACTCAGGCATAACTTTGCGAAGGCTCATTACAACCATTTACTTTGCTATTCTGCAACCTTATTGCACTTTTTTGATAGTTCATTGACTATTTGATAGACAAACTTCTTAGATTAATTGTGGGAATTTCCCTGGATGATCTTTTTCTTACCCGAAATAGTGTCTCAAACAAATGGCATGATCGAGAGCACGATTACAACTTTAAAGCTACAGTTTTTTTGAGATAATGCTTTTTGTCTGTGATTCCCTTAAGACACGTGTTATAAAACCAACAAAGGACTCAAAATGAAACCCCAATTAAATATTTTAGGTAAGCCACGCTTAACACTTTGCTTACCCGCACGTGTAACAATTAAGGACGACTGGGGAATCCTTTAAGCCATAATTTTCCTATGGGTTTTCCTAATGGATGACTTTCACGGTGACAATATTCCCGCTACGCTCCCTGTTAAGTGACACGAATTTCCAATACAATGACTGCATTATGTAGGCAAGGGTTATTCGGCAGGTCAATGGCCTTTATAATTAAAATACAGAGGTTGCACTCATTGCCAGCTGGAAAAACTATTTCATCTGCCTTTAGAAAATTTTAGACAAGCTTTTTTGCTAGTTGTACTTTGTGTTGATTCTATTTTGCACTGTCATCCAAATCATAACCATATTTTAAATCAATTCGACTACTAGAACTGCAGCTCACATACATACACTGCATACATATGACATTACATGCCATACATATGAGCGGAGACCATAAAGTTGTACCATGTTAAATCTTTGTTAGTCCTGACAAATAACTGATTTGAAAAAGTCCGTTGTGACACGAAAAGTATCAATACGATTGTAAGCCCGCACCAGTGGCGGGGCGTGAAATTTTTTGCAAATAAATCTGAAGCAAATAAAATTAAACCTCATTTAACCTCTTCTTGAAAGTGCAGTAATAGAAGAGAAGTGTTTGATAAGTTCGAAAGTTTAGTCAACCCGGTGGGAATCGGGTTGTTAGTACCCTTCGCCACTGGCATTGTGTAAGTTGCAGTACATTTCCGAGCACAGGCAAATACTTCCATCTCGTTCATTCACGGCCTCGCAACGTAATACGTACGCCCCTTCATTACTACATAAGATTAATTTTAGAGTTCCCCGTAGACGTGAGCGTCTTTGTCGAAGAAAAAATCTTTTCTCAATCTCACGAAGTAGAACCTGTTATGCTAGAAATGTATTTATTAGGCGTGCTTGTAAATACTTTGATGAAAATTAAACACTCAAGGACATTGACATATTTAACTGCACTTTAAAATCATTAAAAGAAGCGTTTAAGCAGGCTCTTCGGCCTGTTAGCTCCAGCTGTTAACGCTGATCAAATCGATAATAAGTTATTAATAGTTTTAGTAGGTTATTTCATTGTTAATAATTAAGAAAATTACAGCTTGGATTAGAATCGTTCACTCACATGTTTGAGTAACATTTATAATAGCAAATACATATGACACGCATTGTATAGTAATAATGTATTCCATCTCCATTCAGTTAATTAGTTACTGTTTGCGTTTGCTTGACTGGTTGCTGTGTCGCGTTTTTTTGCTAACGTTATTGTATCTATATAATTAAGGAAACTATAGGTCTATTTTCTACTCATTGTTTTATGGTTACTATTGTACCAATGTGACTGTTTGTTTCTTTCTGAATAAATAAATAGTAATGCAACTTAAGTAGGTACGTATTTTTTCTTACTAGTGTGAGTAGGTACTATGGACTCGTGTCACAACGGAAAACTTTTATATAAATTTTATTTTATCGTTAAGGTGTTCAACTCTTTGAATCCTATCCATTTGAAAGTGTGTATAAAAGTTGTTTGATTAAATGGTTGTTTTTAGTAGTTTTTAAATGGCAACAAAAGATGTTGCGTATTAATATATGCGCAGCGCAGTATTCCTTCGCGAATTTTCCCAACATTGATATTGATATTCGCCCGCCCAAAAGAGTTGGATGCTTATGAAAAAACTTTATCAAATTTTAATTGCATTCCCCACTAGCCGGTGGCGGGCAGTGACTTTGATATTTTCGGCGGCATTAATTAAAAAATTATAAAGCTTCCCCTCTCAGGCCTGGGGTATTGTTCGCCCCACAAAGCATTAATATCGCGGAAAAAGATAAATAAGTATACGAGTCGCAGGTAATTGCACGCTTTTATTGAGCCCCTGTTTGATTTCAAAGCCTTCCATTGTGTAACTTAGCTATTTATTTACATTTCGTTTATTAGTTAGACGGATTCGTTTAATTGTGCTAAGCGAAGTGAAGTCAAATTTTAATGGTTCTGAATAAATTTTTCCTCAAACAATTATTAAAAAATACTTATAATTAGAAAACTAAAACTCGTCGTCGTTTAGATTTTCTGCCACATGCATAGACCCCGAAACACTGGCTTCACTACATCTCTGAACTGCTTTTCTTAATCTTTGAGAGAGATAAGTGCGAGGCCCTGGGGTTGATGTGCCAAAATCAGACATGATGACTTGCTCTTTTACTCAGTGTTTTCTGATTCTGAATACGTGCTTTTATTTTGTTATTTAATACACAATGTGAAAGGCGACTAACCATAATTCAGGCATTCCAAAGAGTTAGTTTTATCTCTCCTTATGTTTTTATGATCCTACTTTAAAATAACGCTGACTGTTTATAGTATAAATCTTCCCAGGTGAATTTTTCGCTTCGAGCCCTTATCTTTCAAAACAAACGGTATCGTCATAGTATTAAGGTTCAAATTTAATGTAATGGCTCGAAGCAAAAAATTCACCTGGGAAGATTTATACTATACTCATTAATTGGACATCAATGAACACGAAGACGACAACTGTGACATTGTGCAATCAATTTCCTACAGCAGTGTTTCCAGACAATCATGACTTTCAAGAAAAGGGTTTACACGTTCTTTAAAAGCCGCCAACAGATCCATGATTCTTCTTGAGTTGTTGGTTTTCATGGGCGGTGGAGATTATTTCCTATCAGATGACCTGCTTGCTCATTTGCCTCCCTCTAATAATAATAATAAAAATATTTTTTTTAGAGAGGCGTCAGCAGTGATATTGAAGATATATCGCTGTATTTCGGAGAATACAGTCACGTGAATTAAAGCTATGGCAACTTTATTTTTCACATTCCAGTCTCAGCAGTTAACAACGGATAAGGTTATCTCAAACCCTTACAAATTTATTCTGGTTTTAACGCGAAGGTTTCTTGGCGTGATAATAAAACGTAACGGCTGGAAGGGTCTGATGATTTTCCGAAACAATGCGCCCCGGAGGAGCGTGGGTAATTATGATTGAGCACAAAATGGATAAAAATAAGTCCGGGTATTGTTTCAGACATAATTAGGGTTTGTGGTCCCGGCGGGCCTTATAAACCGCAAGTCACAGTTTCACCGGGATTCTCTGATTCTTTGCGTTGAATTAACGTTATCGGCAAATAACGCTACATGGAAAATGTAGAGTTGAGTAACGCGACTCAGGGCTTTTGTCATATGGGTGGAGTGGAGACCAAAAAGTTGGACCATTATAAAACGTATTTAACCATACAAAACGACTGTATAGAAACAATTTATTGAATCGGGCGTTACTTTGCGGAGGTCCATATCAATGAACTGAAACAATTACTTTACTCACCCGCGAATTTAAACCTTAACTTTAAGACCTTAAGGTCTTTAAGCTCGCGGGTGAGCACAGTAATTGTTTCAGTTCATTGACTAGAAACAGTTCCGTTGTGACACGAAATTCACCCATACAATTGTATAGTTAATTTTTGTGTCAAAACAAAAAAGTTTTATATTAGTCTTAACTACCGTCGTTAAGGGGTTCAACTTTTTGAACTTAACCCTTGTAACAAAAATAAACGCACGAGTATTTTTTATTATTTAGATTAACACTTCATTAGTGGTGCCTCGCTACATTTAAGTGTCTAATTTAAAAACGTAGCGGGATAACACTTATAATTATGTAGCTGCTTAGCAAGTATGTAAGTAACTTTACTCTTGTACGTAAACTAGTAAAAGAGAATAACTCGAAAAATAGATATTTTTCGTATTAGGTCCATATTATACGGGTACCTAGATGGAAAAAAAATATACGCGTCGATTTCAAAACTTCAAAAAAGATCGATGAAGATATCCACTGGGAGTAGAAAAACGCGAGTAACAACGAGTGAATACGACTTAAACGACATACACTTTTTAGTTGCCTCGGCACGTCAAAGTCTTCCGATTCTCCGATACTTATTTTTAATAATCTATGTATAAACGCACACATTAATTACGAAAAAGTAACTATAATCTTATTTACTGTGTATGATGCATGCACCATTATTCCAGCCATAACTTAGAGATGCCAAGAGAATCTATTGGATTATACCATTGTTTCACATTTCCCGTCGCATCAGATTTGTCAAATTGATTCAATATCTCAGGTCTGCCTTAGGAATATGCAGCGTTGATGAATATTAATACTGCAGGTTAGCGGTAACCACAGAGTAGATATCTGTTACCTAAGCTAACTCGCATAGACAAACTATCTCGACTGTCCTCTGGGGAGTTTAATTATAAGAGATGTGTTGGTTTGACAGTTTGAAATAGCTTGAGATTAGTAGTTTATTTATGTTATTCTTCACGCACAAACGTAACACAATGAGTGATCCATTTTCTGTTAAAGAATAGACCTTAGATTATTTATACACTAGATAGAGCTACGCCGGCATGAAAACGTCCCGAAAAATATAAGCCAATTGTTGGCTTCTATGTCATTTGCCTCCCTTCAGTTTGAATGACGTAAAGCGATCGTAATATGAAGCTGTCAAAAAGATTTTTGGACGTTTTGTATCGCAATGTTTGCTACTGACACTCTATCTAGTCTAGTGCATAAATAATCTAAGGAATAGACATACGTCAATCAAGAGCCTACAATTTAATTTGGCTAATTTTAGGGACTGTTAGACTAGATTATATAAAACACAGCAACTTATGAATGGTGTGTGGCTTTCAATGGTGTGTGTGAAGTTCCCAATCCGCACTGGGCCCGCGTGGGGACTACGGCCCAAGCCCTCTCATTCTGAGAGGAGGCCTGTGCCCTTCAGTGGGACGTACCTATATAGGCTGGGATGATGAACTTATGAATAATCGACCAAGTAATTCCTTTGTCACCCTAAGCTTCATTACCATTTTGTAGAGTAGAGTTAAAAAAAACAATGAATACGTAATTCCACATAGTATAAATCTTCCCAGGTGAATTTTTCGTTTCGAGCCCTTATCTTTCAAAACAAACGGTATCGTCATAGTATCAAGGTTCAAATTTAATGTGATGGCTCGAAGCGAAAAATTCACCTGGGAAGATTTATACTATACAAGCCAATGTGACAATCAATCTATTTTTCTAATGCAGCAACTCTCATAAAAAACTGTTAAGGACTACTAAGTTGACTATTACCTATTAGATACTGTGGGTCCAAGTTAGGTTAGCCGTTGTTTCAATGTAATTATCTGACACTGATTAGTAAAGACGCTGTTCTGCGAGCTACTTAGTAAGAGGATTCAACCCGATCCACGCCAAACTCGACAAATTTTGCGAAACTGGCGGTACTAAGTAATTCAAGTAAACTTAAATCCAGCTTCGATCCTCATTGCTGCTAAGATAAAGCCATAATTAAGGGCCTTCTCGATCGATTAAGTTAAGCCGAGTTTAAATAGACGTTAACTCCGAGAGAAAGGTTTACTCCGGCGTGAAATGGCATTAGGTTTTCGCGCGTTTTATGCCCCAGACAAGACGAGTCGCTAAGAAAGGGGCTTTAACGGGAGATTGACTTAATTACCATCGTAAATTAGTGGAAGTATTTTTGATTGATATGACGAGGGATTTGTTACGCGCTTAGTCGAGATGTTCGTTCGCTTGTTGCGACGTTTCGTCACTTGTTTTTGTAGTTATATTTTGCGCGGGGAGGCGGTTGTTTTTTTAATTAAGTTTTTTTTTCCTTTTAATTTGACGCTGTCGAAACTTGAAAAATGGTAAATGTAATATTTTTATCTCTTTTTAATGTATGTATATGAAATTATGTGAACGCTTGCAGAAATAGCGAATTGCAAATGAATTAATATAATAATATACGTTCATGATGCGGACGAGTAGATGAACGCATTGGAAGAGCAAATCTTTTATAGACACACATGTCACACATAATGTAAATCATTATTTACCTATATCGTTAGATAATGATGTCAAGAACCAAAAGTATTTTGAAAATTTAAAAAATATTCTGACTGGATTTAGTCACAAATCTTTTTTCAGTGGCGAGCTATAAAATACTGACTAAAGTACTATTTATCACTCGCCAACACGCACTGTCAGGGTCACAGTTACATGTCACGGAGCAGTTAAAAATAACTGCAATAATTAATTCAGGCATTCTTTCCGTTGTTGTACTAAACAGAGAACTTCCTAGGGTAGCTCCTTCATTCATACCCTTCGGTTTATGCTAAAAGGTGACCGTAGGACTGGGTGACAGGTTGTCGATAGTCATGATGCACATATCGATACTTTATGTAGTATAATCTTATTAAACTTATTATCATGCTTTCCTAATGCGAATCTAAATTCTAAAATTACTAAATGTTGAAGATTCGACTCCTTCAGGAGGTAATTAGAGTAATCGGGTACATAAAGTAGGCCAAAAAAACTTTTTAATATTTACAATTTTTTTTCTTGATCGCGGTTGATGTCTGATTAAAAAAAAATTTTAGAGAAAGTGCTTGCCTTATTTTTGATTTAGTTACGCCGCAAAGTTTGTATGTGTGGCATGTACCTTTCACTTTAAGGTGCGTGCATTTAGAACAACTGACTTTAACGTCACAATTACATAATGATACGTCCGAAGTGTATCGCGACTTGATTTTTTATTTACTTTTACGTACCTTCGATAGCTCAGTTGGTAGAGCGGTGGACTGTAGATGTTTAAACTGTTATCCATAGGTCGCTGGTTCAAATCCGGCTCGAAGGAGTCTTTTTTGTTACAAATACATTTTTGATATTGAACACTTTTTTATTATTATTTTATCATAAAGTGTGGGAACAGTTAAAATACTAAATTCTAAAAAGTACTGAAAATTTCACGTGACTTAAAAATAACTGGAATTTGCAGGTACAGTCGAGGACATAAATATCTACATAGCCATCGCGTCAAATATATGCAAGAACCAACCTTATTATTAGAAAGAAAGAAAAACATTTATTATTGACAAAAAATATACAAAAAGAAGAAACGGAAAAAGATACTTATTTAATAATAAATAATATTTAATATTAGTGACATAGAGGTGTATAGTTATTTTTGATGTCTTTTGTTAACGTACATATATTGTAGTTGTTCTATTTATGATCTTGACTATACCAATCGTTAAAGTAAAAAAAAAAACATGTTTCGTTGTTGTAAATTTAAGAAGTATAATTAATGATAATGAATGTTGTTTTGACGTCACAAGTAAACGCAGGTAGTTAGTTAGGTACTTTTTATTTTTAGGCATAATAATATACCTTCGATAGCTCAGTTGGTAGAGCGGTGGACTGTAGAGGCTTAAACTGTTATCCATAGGTCGCTGGTTCAAATCCGGCTCGAAGGAGTTTTTTTGTATATTTTATTAAAAATAGTCTAAAAAAATGGGTATGTATTAGGTACAATAGAAGCTTTATGTCCAGTTTTTCTTTCACAGTTTAGTACTTATTATAGATTATTTGGTTTTGATTTTCTTATCGATCACCAGTTTTCACTAATGCATACGCCAAATAAAAATTAAAACTATTATTTATCGATATCTTTAACCCATCACATGACACGTTACACCCCTACACCCTTCCTTGCGTGACGCCCTGCCTTATGACATTATGGATTGACGTAATTCTATCCACCAAATGTCAGTTTGACCTTATGCTAAGTGCAACTCGTGAATTATTTCACGGTGGGCTGTTTGATCTTCCGTAGCTGCCCTTTCGTATGATTGCCTGTCAATTTGCCTGTAAATGTTTGGTGCATATTAAATGGCCTGTGGCAGTTATTAGCCTGTCTGTTATGATTATGATATGACCCTTCCGGGTATAGGTGAAATGTTGATTTTTTGTGTAAAGTGGCCTGGTAAGATGTATTTGATAAATTGTATTGAATAATTGATTGAGCCAGGCTTTGTAGAGGTTATTCAACTACAACTTTTTAAAATGCACTCTGTTACCAAGTTAACGAGATTTGTGATAGTGGAGTAGCAAGTTAAAGGATTGTAGTTAAATAATAACGTGTTTTGTTAGGTATAGAAGCTGTTTGCTTGCCTAAATTACTCGCTTTTTATTATGTATTTGGAAAAGTTTTTAAACCTACGACGCTTTAATGGGTAGTATTTTCAAAGATACTCTAGTAGAATACTTGATTTGTGCGATCACCATTGGCGTCAGAAAATTACAACAACAGAGGACGGCATTTGCTTAGTTTAAGGGCGGAAAATCAACAAATTAAATTAGGTAACCAAATAAATAGGTATCCTCGTAAGCGTCGTTGTCACTGTCACAAGATAGCAAAGTAAATTGGGCCAATCAACTTTTAAACCGACACTAATCTGTCCGCGACATTTTTCAAACAATTGCAGATTTTTGTAAATAAACATGTTTTTTCTGTAATTTAATAGATGAATAGCATAAATACATGCCGTCCTACGTAAGTTTAACCTATTAAACCGTGAAATATCTTGTTGGAAGTACGATTTTTTGGTAACGCCAGAGACAATTTTGGTAACGCAGGAGACGCCAAAAACGTCGGTTTAAAAGTTGATTGGCCCAATTAAAGCCTTTTTTAAAATCTCAAAATACAAAGTTTACCTATCGCCTTTCATTCAACACCGATTGGCCACCGTGAGTAAAGCTATTTAACTCACTCGGCAGACTGTTTAAATTTTTCGGGTCCTCGTTAAAAGTGGCGTTTGTATAAGAGGGTACACGGGACGGGTCGGAAACGGCGCCACTATCGCGACCACGACAGTTTATATTCAAATTAGGAACGCGATTACAACGAACAAACGTTAAACGCGATGTGTTTTCCACTACCCTCGTCTCCATTGCTTCTTGTACTTCAAACGCGTTCAAATCCCGCAGTGAAAAGCAGTTAATGGGTGGTGTGGTAGTAAGTTAGTAGTTTCTAAAGGGTAAATGTTAGGGGGTTGGTATGTCTAAGCACTAGACGACACGTCAGGCGGGTACTTCCGGACCTTGGCCGTTGAAATGCGTGCAGTGAAAAGTCTTGCTATGCCTATAGACACAACGTTTTGTAAAGGTACTAGAAGAAAAGTTAGTTTTTGATCGTTTGCATAGATTCAGAGGTAAATTATAACTGCACGTGAAATGTGTCAAGGCGACGACGTATCTATGGATAAATAGATCACAGTCTTGAAATAACATTTCAATAATCATCATCATCATCATTTCAGCCGAAAGGCGTCCACTGTTGAACATAGGCCTCTCCCAAGGCTGGCTTAACAGATCCAGCAACCTTAATCAGGTCGTCGCTCCATCATGTTGGAGGCCTACCCACACTGCGTCTTCCGGTCCGTGGACGCCACTCGAGAACCTTTTTGCCCCATCGGCCATCAGTTCTACGAGCGATGTGCCTTGCCCACTGCCACTTAAGTCTGGCGATTCTTCGAGTTATGTCGGTAACTTTAGTTCTTGCGCGGATTTCATCATTTCTAATGCGATCCTGCAGAGAAACTCAATTTCAATAATAAAATAATAATAATTTATTTCATAACTACACCTTTAATCTACGTACATTTAAAAAAATATCCTCTCGAATAAAACTCTTTTTTAATGAACCTAGTAAAAAATGCACTGTCTCGAAATTAACAGTTTTCAATTGTATTAATTAAAACGCTAATAATAGATACTTATTACACTGATATCGATAAAACACTCTAAACTACACAATAAATTGACCTATGTGATAATTTAAATATCAATACCGACGTCAAGTTTAATGATAACCTAATTCGTTTTTGCTACAACTTTTACAAAATTTAGGTAATCAAGATATTGCATAACTGCAGTTCACATGCATTTATTTATTACTAATGAAATGAGTATGATATAACTAACCGGTTAAATAACTAGAATTTATTATGCTACGAAATTCTGCTGTGTTTTGTGCGCCTTCGATAGCTCAGTTGGTAGAGCGGTGGACTGTAGATGGTTAAACTGTTATCCATAGGTCGCTGGTTCAAATCCGGCTCGAAGGATTTTTTTTAGGTTTCAATACATTTAACAAAGTCAAAGTTATTTATTGCCAGAACATAGTGTAAATAACTAAGATCTTACGAGTAGTAACAATTAATTTGATGTTTATTTGTGCACTTATAGATAAGCAAAATTGATTTTACCAATTTAAATCTCGAAAATAATGTCACATCATCCCAGCCTTTATACGCCCCACTGCAGGGCCGTAGTTCCCACGCGGGCCCAGTGCGGATTGGGAACTTTAACACACCATTGAATTTCTTTGCAGATGTAGCTTTCCTCACGATGTTTTCCTTCACCGTAAAGCTCATGGTAAATTTCAAATGCACCTATAATTTCGCACATAAATTCCGAAAAACTCAGAGGTGCGAGTCGGGATTTGAACCAACGACCCTCTGCTTGCTTGTTATTTCGCATCATTTTTCGCCATTTTGTAAAAGTTATCTATTATTTGAAACTTTATTTGCTTGTGTATTTTAGCATTTAACTGAATCACTAGCTTGATAAGTCGATATCTCAAGCAAGAATTTTAAAAATTTTCCTTCGTCATTAAAGTTTTGTTTAAACTGTTGTCAGATCTCTTAAATCGTGTTTACATATATAGTATTTGCGTAGGTATAGTCGGGGTAAGAAAAGGTTCGTCACTTTTCGACTCTATGTCAACGAGTTAAGGTCGAAAAGTGACGAACCTTTTCTTACCCTGACTATACAAGACAAGAATATGAGACAATGGTTCTTGATTATGGCCACCTGAACGAACGTATCGATCTATGACAAACGGAGCTCCCAATTACATAATCCATGATTAATGCCATTGTATTTGAACGGTTTTAGTGTTTTTAATCATTTAAAATAAATTAATCACATTAAGCTGATGGGCATTTTTCCTTTTTTTATATAAGGTGCTAATAAATTAGGTATAAATATTTATGTTTTTGACTTTGCTTGCTTGCTTATTTAATCCTTAATGATAATGATGATAACAATAATTCTAGATCAAATCCTTAAGTAAATCCTCGTTTGCACTTAATTTTATGTCTTTGTTTTATAGATCATCGTATGCCAAAAGGTACATCATAGCCGAACCACTTTGTAATGCTTATCATCTGTACAAAATCTACCTGTGATGACGAAATAAAAATTGATTGATTATCTAAAGTAGAGCATGCAATGTTGTAACAGGATCACACACAAGGTAAGAAACAAAAGTCGTCACTCGTGAGGACATAAAATGAGCGATTCCGAGTCAGCTAAGATTCATTTAACTTTTTAATATTGTTATAAAACAAACCTAACCTAACCTAATGGGTTCTGTATGATGCAGTTTTAATAAATTCTGAGAAGTTTACGGTTTCAGAAAAAAATCGTGTCGGTCTTTTGACCCATTCGATGTTTTAATACATTCGGTCTTTCGTACTTCGGTATTGTAATACATACCCAACACGCCGATGTAGACCGGACTGAAAAATATTTGGCTATAGACCCTTAACTTCTACCATGTCCACAGGAGATGTGCAAACAAAAAAATGTGTTTGACTCAACATCTACTCGAATAAAAGCTTAGACACTTTCATACTGATCTTATATGTCCAAAATAAGAAACTATATTTTTCCTAAAAAAAAAACACACCTCCTTCGAGCCGGATTTGAACCAGCGACCTATGGATAACAGTTTAAACCTCTACAGTCCACCGCTCTACCAACTGAGCTATCGAAGGCACATACGCAAGTGCAAAATGTAAGTTCTGATGCATCCCAACTCTTACTTCGCACGACGTCATGCGGCGAAAGTCGGCTGTTGCGTCAAAGCTACACCACATACATTTAAACTAGAACTGGTTCAAGGCGTTATGAGTATATAATCAAGAAGCCTTGCACTTGCTTTATTATATAACCAGTAATGTGAATGTGTTGTTGAAATTCGGTGTATAGTCGTGCACCTTCGATAGCTCAGTTGGTAGAGCGGTGGACTGTAGAGGGTTAAACTGTCATCCATAGGTCGCTGGTTCAAATCCGGCTCGAAGGAGGGTTTCTTTTGGTTTATTATTCACATTTAGACTAAAAGCCCTTGCTTGAAACTGAAACTTGAACTTGAAATATAGTCCAAAGTTGACGCTGTATCGCAAATAAATCATGAGTATTTGTACTTAATAGAAAGCTTTCTTTTATTTAAAAATAATTTTGTTTGAATTCTTTTAGAAAATAAAAGCCTACTTTAGCGAGAAGAAGTTAGGGCGACTCTAAGCGACAAATTACTTATGTATGAATGGGATATAAAGGTGAGCGACTTATTTCCTTGTTAAGAAACTCATTGATTAATTCATTACCACTCGACAGACTCACTTAACTTTACCACTTAACGATTAATTTGCTGTAAAATAATACTTTTTAGGGTACCGTAGTCAAGTAGGAACCCTTATGGTTTCGCCATGTCTGTCTGTCTGTCTGTCTGTCTGTCTGTCTGTCTGTCTGTCTGTCTGTCCGTCCGCGGCTAAGCTCAGAGATCGTTAGTACTAGAAAGCTGAAATTTGACATGAATATACATATCATTCACGCCAACAAAGTGGTAAAATAAAAAATAAAAAATAATTATTTTTTAGGGTGATTTTTTTTTTCGACTAACCCTATAGTGTGGGGTGTCGTTGGATAGGTCTTTTCAAACCATTGTGGGGTTGCTAACTTGATTTTTCTATTCAGTGATCCGTTTGCGAAATATCCAACTTTAAAGTGAAAATTTTCATTAAAATCAACCGTCTATACAGTGATCCGTTTGCGAAATATCCAACTTTAAAGTGAAAATTTTCATTAAAATCAACCGTCCCCCCCCCTCTAAAATTTAAACTGTTGGGTGGAAAAATTTGAAAAAAATCAGAATGGTAGTAAATATATCAAAACTAGGAAAATTATAGCGGCTAAGATTGCTTGGAAATTATTTGTAGTTTTAGAGTAAATAGTAGCCTAAGGTATAAAACATACCTAAACTTGGATGATTCCGTACACATACGAAATCCTTAGAAAAACTTGAAAGAAATTACTTGGTTTTTTCGTAATGGCTACGGAACCCTACCTTGGGCGTGTCCGACACGCTCTTGACCGGTTTTCCCCTAGAGAATAACCTCCATAAAAATACCAACTAAAATTTACATTTTACACAATCTAGTTCACATGGTACGTAATATTAATACAAAATCTGGGTTTTAGTGCACCTTGCACTGCACCCCCGCATCCATGCATTAGCATATTAATCGAGTATTCGGTAAGGAGCGGGGATCCGAATGTTAAGTAAGTATAACATTGCACTCGTACTGGGGATTATGGAGATGGTTCAGCCTGAGGACTGGGATACTCGAGGCGGTCTGCCTATAGACATACCAGCGTACCTAGACTAGCAACTTTATAGCGACGATAATGCTTCGTGGTAGACTAATAAAAAAAGTTGTGGTTTAACCTATGGTTTCTCAAGCAGAGGATTGTGGGTTCGAGCCCGTGCTGGCACGTCTGAGTATTTTGGAATTTGCGTGCGAAATTACATTTGAAATTAACATGTCTATATCTAGCCTATGTCACTCTCTAGCCCTTTAACTATGTCCATACAAAAAATCACGGAAATCCGTCGCTCAGGTTCGACGTGAAAGAAGGACAAACAAACAAACACACTTTCACATTTATAATATTAAAGAAAGAAAGAAAGAAAAAATAATTTATACCACAAAAACAAATTAAATCCTACATATTAAACATAAAATATAGTAGTTTTAAGTGGGATAGATTTCACTGTTAACGGTAAATTTATTTGACTTGACACCTTTGCAAATATCTACCACCATTTTGTGTCACAGGAGAAGTTGTCCTATTTTACATTTTTGTTTTTGAAGGAGTCATAATTTTGTATGAGGTTATACTTATACGTCAATGAAATATCTCGTTGAACCAATATTAGGTACTATTCTAATTTCAACTTAGGAGCAAATATTCAAAACACGCGTCAATTTAACTCGCACATCAACATCTTAACCAACGATAACATTGTTCTCATTAAAACCCATTATCGATCACTATCACCTGACGTTACCTAAATAATACAGCCGCCGTCAAAATGGCAGCGACGGCGAACTATTGTGTCTCCCGACACATTGTGATAACATTTAACTTGCGCGACAGTTCCGAACAATAATAGCTGAGGGAACGAAACTATTTAGCGGAGTTTGCTACGTCAATAGAGGGCACCTTGGAGGAATAATTCATTTATGGAGTTTAGCGTCTAGTCGCAAATCTCCCGCGTGTTAAAGACACAAATATGCTGATTTTGTTCTTGCTTGTTGAGTTCCTGATTTGCGATTGTTCGAGATGATTTATTGTGTATGATCGCTTTCTATAAAGTTCTAAATCAGAAGCTCTGTCTGGGAATGGAGTAAGTTTTTGAGTAAGCATACTGGTATGCAGTAATTGTTTTTTCTAAAAAAATCAGGACATTTCATATTTCAAATAAGTACCCGTAAGAATCTGAGGATGTCTGTGCGTAGATCAACGTGGATGGTAAAGTTTTCAAAGCTTGACTTGACTACAGAAGGATAACTACTCCTTGCCATTCCGTAACCACAACTCGTCCTTAGGTTGCAGAACAGCAAGGTAAAAGTCATGGTAGCTACGTGGTTTTAGCTATGGCCTGTTAAGCAGAGGGTTGTAAATACGAGCCCGGGCTCGCACTTCTGAGTGTTTCGGTTTTCGATTTGATTTGATTTGAAAAGGTTGTATAGTAGAGCCTGAACCAATAAAGTATTTGGGTTCTTTATGGTTTGCCGGACCTTCATAATGCTTTAATGTACCTATCGTTTCCCATTTTTTATGTTTATCATAAAGTAATTTGTTTCTGAGACATTTCTTTGCGCGGAATTGTTATTAAACTATCGTACTGTATTTTACATTTCAAAAAGTCATGAAAACAATACACTTCTACTTATTTTATGTGAAACGTTGGTATAGCTAGTAAAATTAACTGAAACGAAATTATGGGAAATGCAGTGATTCGGATTATTTGACGTCTGTAAATCTTTGCTGGTAACGTTTACTAACGTTTTAATTAGTCCAACTTAACGTAGGAATATTTGAAAACCTAAAAGACATCATAACCATTATATCATCCACATAACCGTTCGCACTGTACTCCAGGATACATACACCTTCCCTTTTATGTACCGGTTGGGGTATCCTGTAAACCCACCCTGACATTCACTTAATTACAAAGATTACAAGTTGACATTTTCGCCCGCCATTGCGATTTAAACTTGAGTGATACGGATTAGTCGTATCCATTGCGAGGATTTAGTCTGGACATTGCCAGCTTTGTTATGGTGCGATATGAATTTGAATTAGTTGTATAAGAATTTTGATGTTGTAAAGTGCTTATGAAATAGATGTAAAGTTAATGGTTGTTGTTGTATGTATAAAGATGGGGTGCGCCCTTTGATCAATTATAACTGAAGATACACATTGCCGAACAAAATCCCCTTCAAAGAATGTCCGAACTTTTTTATTTGGTTGCGTAACAAATAAAATCATCACCTACACAGAAATTAGAACCTAGTCTTTACTTCATTACAGTAGAATTTCGGTAGCGGCAAAACTCCACTTGACAGCTAAACTTGACAATTTCACGCAACGTTCTGAGAAAAAAGAAGGCCACTTTTATCAAAGTGGCGCTCATTTGGCTTGGACATTTTCGGGCGCGCGACTGTGGATCTACAGTTATAATTGATCAAAGGGTGCGCCATACTTTTGAAAGGTAATCTTTAACTAACTTGTATAAAAAATTTAAACGTAGGTACATAATTAATATAATTATATGGAATTTAAAGAAAAGAAAATATATCACAAATGATAGATGTTTTGTGACTACCAAACATCCATCATTTGTGATATATTTTCTTTTCATGCGTGATTGACTAATCACGCAATAATGGCTTAATGGATTTAGATAAAACTTGACACACAGATGGCAAAATGCTTTAAAAAGACGATTAAGGCCTTGTGGGTCCAATATAACAATCTGATTCAGGATGCTGATGGGACTGCCGCGCTGGTGCAGTGCATCAAGGATGTTTGCGAAGGCGAGGATCGATAGTTTTATTGCGATTCTTCGCAAGAGAACTGCCTCCTTGAAGTGCCGGGTGCGTGACAGTCACAACAGCCTCCTGCGCAGCTGGTTTGGAGTGACCCTGCCTGTGCGATGAGTAGGCACTGGAACTCTGTGCATATGGAGTCCAGGGGTTGTATTTATAGTTTTATTTTATTTTTAAGCCTTATTTTACTTACTTAATCTAACATAGCCACTAAGTCATGTAAACTAACACAATATGGACTTGTTCTGAAACAAATTATTATTTTTATTAGATGGACATAGATCTGGATTGAGACATAGCATACATAATAACCCGGTAATTTGTTCCTGTGGAATAATTATTTTGTCTTTAAATAAGAATAGAGGAAACCTGCATACACCTGCAAAGAAATTCGATGGTGTGTGTGAAGTTCCCAATCCGCAATGGGCCCGCGTGGGAACTACGGCCCAACCGCTCTCATTCTGAGAGGAGGTCTATGCTCTGCAGTGGGACATATATATATATATAGACTGGATGATGAAGAATAGAAGGCGGCGTCCCAGAACGTTGAGGTTGGTACCTCGGTTTAAAATGACGCTTTTAATTAATGCTACCAATAAATAGCGTTGTGCTTAAAAAATGTTACTGTAACCTTTTTCTAGGCCAAACTCTAAGAAAAATTAGAATAAAGATAAAGATAAATTAATTGAAAATTTGATTTACGAATTAACTTAATAGGTAAAAAGTTTTCTTATACTAAACCTAAATAAGCAACTCATGGGCCCGATATAGGAAATCCTGTGTTTCGGGCTGGACGGACAATGTTTCTCTTGAATGTATTTCTAACTCGGACGAAGCCATGGGTACTAGCTAGATCTACACTACGCATTTTCGTAACTTTACGCAAAAAAGAAATAGAAAGTCGTGAGTTTTCTAAACCACATAATTTTCGACTACCATCTTTAATTTTAATGATGATATTTGTCACGCCTGCCCGCGGCTGCGGCTGTCACAAGCCTTATTAATCAAAGCAGTCAACCTGTACACTACATACGTGGGGTCCTTTTAATTATAAACGCTGGTAATGATCATTTTTCATCCTTAATTGCCATTTTCATATGCCGGCTTACATTTTAGCTAATCACCATTATTAGAGTAAACATTTCTGTTTTGGGTTTTCAGTGGCTTTCAATTAATTCAAGTGACATGTGTTAACGTATCGTAGCTAGCTATATTATGTTTGTACGGAAGTGGTTTTGTTTATTTTTGACGATGTTTTGTTTACCATCAAATAGGCAGGAACTAATGATAAGGGGTACAGAAATGTCACGCAAGCTAAAAGCGGGAGGAGTCTGTACGACTAATAGATAAATACAATTAAATCGAAAACTTTCTTTTTCTGAAGTCGGTTAAAAAGAAATAGTCGTGCTTATTTCCCCAGCTCAGTCTGTTATGAAATTAATTGCTAAAGAAGTTAGTTGTTGCAGAGATGGTGGTCGAAAATCAGAAATAAATGTCTTTGTTCAGGCATTTACAGTTAAGTACATATAATAAGTTAAAAATGAAAATTATTTTTAAATTGAAATTATAAAAGAGCACATCTCACTTAATGAACTAAAACAATTACTTTGCTCACCCGCGACCTTACAATAGTTACGTTTATGCAAGAAACGTGTGTTCATGCAGTTCCTCCACCTCCACACTGTACGAACACACACAAATCACATAAACACAACCATCACCACCACCAAGCTACACTTACGCGTTTCGAACTCAACCAGAGCTCATCTTCAGAGTAACCACAACCGTATGCTATGCTACCAAGTGTTAAATTATGTGGTTTAACATTTGGTATCATAGCATACGGTTGTGGTTACTCTGAAGATGAGCTCTGGTTGAGTTCGAAACGCGTCAGTGTAGCTTGGTGGTGGTGATGGTTGTGTTTATGTGATTTGTGTGTGTTCGTACAGTGTGGAGGTGGAGGAACTGCATGAACACACATTTCTTGCATAAACGTAACTATTGTAAGGTCGCGGGTGAGCAAAGTAATTGTTTTAGTTCATTAATATGGACCTCCGCAAAGTAACGCCTGATTCAATAAATCACATCTCACTTGTTTGTAAATCTCGTTATTTAAGTACTTACTTAAATCAATGAATATACAAAAATACACGTGCATGTTAATAGCAAGAGAGTCTAAAAAGAAAGAGGAAGGTGGAGTCACTGATTTTGGAAGGAAAAACACACGATAACATTTCTATCCTTTTTATTTATCTTTGTGATGGTAGTTATTAGAAAGCGATGCAATGTCTACAGTGAAGCATGCTTGCTTAGACAGTAAAGCCTATTCAATTCTAATTTGACTGGCAAATTAAAACTTCAAACCAGCACCGCAGGCGTCTAAAAGTTGAAAACAAAGGACTACCGCGTCTCCCAAAAACTGTGTATCAGGCAAACAGCAATAAAAACAAGTGGCGGTTGATTTTCATACATGAATATGCGCGCTGTTTGGCATTCGCGCCGCAGAGGCGGTATCTAAACACCGAGAGTGCCATAAAACTAAGCACACGACGATCCAACGGCAATAAAACTGGAGAGACAGAGTTGCTAGGATTCACGTTGTGACGTCACTTCGCTTTCATATCACGAGCCTAGACCTAAGCCCGTGTCGCCGGCTCTGTGACGCCAGCGGCGGCATTTCTATTAGGGATGTCAGTAAGTATCGATGGAGAAAGCTTTCGCGGCATCGATATTATCATTATCATAGAGTCGATATCTCGTCCAATTAAATCTTTAACGACTTTCGGGCTAAAAGTTAGTCCGTATGGTCACGTTTAGTTGTGATAATATAAGGTAAGGTTGGGTCAGAGGTCCAACGTAGTAATTATTTCTTTATTTCGAAGTTATCCTATCTCCGTTCTCAAAGCCAGCAGTATGACAGGTAGCTAGGGGGTGTTTTCCTTATACGAAATATACCGATTCTCAGTGATTTAATACCACAAAAGGCAGGCCTATCACCACAGAGCGATCCCTTTTAGGCTACCTTTACAAAAAAGAAGAAAGAAACTCAGTAAAAGAGGCTGTGCAATTATAAATACAGTATTACACCGATAATACAGAATTTGAAGTGCTAAGAAAAGTAAGAAAATGCCTCTAATGACTTTCGGGGCCAATCTTCTTCACGAGTGATCATGCCTCGTGTTGCACAGACGCTATGATAATTATAGATTTCCATCAGGATGAGACCCAAAATTAAAAAATCGTCATAGTTTTATCGATATCGACATAATTTAAATTACATCTCTGCCCTATTGTTGGCACGGAGGCCCGGTAGACACCGCACCTGACACCATTATGCTATTATAATATTTTGCTACTTTGCCCGCTGATGTCTTCTTGACGACGCAGTGAATACAAAATTCAGGCCCAGGAGGCTATCACATCGAAACTGCGTGCCAAATTTATTGGTAATTGTATCTGAATTTGGAATCGTTATTTATTTTATTGAACTGTGTAAGGGTTGGCTTAGAGTTGTAGTTTTGTTGGTTTGAATTTCAGCGCGACTTTATGAGTCATGCTTTCCTAGGAACTTGAATTAAAACTACCGTGAGATACAGAAATAATTATTAATGTAAGAAACACAGGTCAACCACGGTTCACGATTGAATTTCTGTCCGAATCAACTTTGAAAAAGAACCACGGATTGGTTCAAAACATATGAGGCATGAGTGACCCGTATTTCTTATTATTTATTTTATTTTTATATTTTGTAATTAGGTAGGAATTGTCTCTAGATTTTAATTTTACGGCTACCCAATTTTAGTACACGTAAGTTTAATTATCTCTAGGTATAGTCGGGGAAAGAAAAGGTTCGTCACTTTTCGACCTTAACTCGTTGACATAGAGTCGAAAAGTGACGAACCTTTTCTTACCCCGACTAGGTATACATTTTAAAGTAACCATTCATTCATTTTCGTAAAAGAATTCTTCACGATGCTACATTACAATAACAAATGACATCCGTGGACTGTGAATAAACTATTTTGACATAAATGGGCCCAAAAAACGTGTCATATTCCGCCTGTGCTTGTAAATGCGTAATAAAGTAATAATATCTGTGTTTACGTAGAATTTTAAAGCTGGATCCACACGGAAAATGCACGGGACACAGACGTAAGATAGAATAAGACAGGACTGGCATTTGCTTACTCTTCCGTTATAATGTTTTAAACTTTCGCGATTCTCACTCATAACTAATATTTTGCGGGATTTAATCACGAACTAAAAATTATTTCTAAAATCTTTTCGACGGTAATTTAGAAAGGTAATTTTAGAAATAATAATAATTTATAATAATAATAATAAAAAAAACCTCACTTTCCATCAGTAATAGCCAAAACTACTACTACAAGAAAAATATAACAAGTGCTTGAACTAGGATTCCCTTACGTTTCCGGCAAAAGGACTAACATAATTAAATCAAATTTAATCAACTACTAAAGTTCTCTAATACGAGTATGTTAAACAATGTAAATATGATTAGTTTAATTATGATTGCGTCTTGTGCGTTTGCCGGCACAAGCCAAATATGTGGATCGGCATAATACTTTCCAACGAAACTAAACGCACCACCAAACGATACGCGGAGAATGTAGAGTGTAACCATTTCTGTCACGTTTCTATCAGTGATACAGCCCGACAAAAGTCAAAATACGCCGCCGGAAACCGCGTGTGTGCCGCGTCTCTTTTTTATTGTAGGGTTCGAATTCAGCGGATTTTGTTTAAAATTGCATTTTTATATTTGGAACGCGATCCGAGCGACATGCCGGGTGACAAATACCCGCTTCGCCGCCATGAATGACAATTGAAGCGATGTTTTTATAAAGACGGGCCCGATTCTATTTTTATGCGAAAGAAATTGTGCCCATAAAAATGGTGTTGAAATGATGAGTGTCGTTTTTCACTGTCGCCAAATGCGCTTTTATGGGGCAATTGTGTTTGAATGATGAAAGGCGGTATCATTCTTTTGTGTTCAGTTTGACAAGATTACGGGGCGGAATTTATTTGATTCTCTTTACCTTTCATTTATTTTGTAACGACGATTTAATGAAAGTTATCTGTCACAGTGCGGTTATTAATAGGTAATTTAAATAAAGATATCGTAAAACACATTTTTTCCTTGATTCTAAATAAAATTAAAAATCCAGACCAGAGCGTCTTTATCCTTATGTGGTAACTTTTCCATAGGCCCGCACAAAGTGGTTCCGTTCATCTTTCCTAATTTAATACGAGCTGCTAAGGAATGAAATTCGTTCCCATTGTCTGTATTTCCCTTGTATTTCCAGATAAAAACAGCGTTCTTCAAGGCTGTTAATGAACCGGCTACACCTTTGGCCTCATCTGCACTTTCCATCAGATGAGATAGGCGTCAATCACAGGTCAGAATATTTAAAAAAGAATGTTCATTGGTATGGACCTTCTTACCAGACCTGAATCAATCAATTAGGTTTTTAGATTAATGTAGAATAATTTAGATTTAGTTTTACTTACTAAAAGGTAACTAAGAGACTTGATATAACAATGGGCAGCAGGACTCTGTATTGTCAAATACGAACTTCGAACGCCAGTACTGTAGTTTGGTAGGCAAAGGGAAACCACACAATTTTCCCAAGAAATTCGCAATGAAGGTTTGCGACCAATACTGAACTGACGGCTACCTTGTCAAGAGTGTTGCAACTTTAAAGACTGATTTTTATCTTTTTTGTCAGTCTCTAGTAGTGTCCTACTAGACCCTGGATTTTCAACTCAACTCGTCGTCTGCACTTATGTCTGGATAGTCGCTCGCCAAAATGCCGTGGTATTTTAACTTATGGCTTATCAAGCATAGGGTCGTGGATTTGAGCTCGGACTCGCACCTCTGACTTTTCGGAATTTACATTTGAAATTTATCATGAGCTCCACGGTGAAGGAAAACATCATGAACAAACTTACATACCTACACCAGCGAAGTAATTAAATTAAATGGTCTTTGTGAAGTTCTCAATCCACACTGGGCCCGCGTGGGAACTACGCCCCAAGCCCTCTCAGTGTGTGTGAGTGACATGTTTCAAATTGATTCGGCTAACAAGCATGCCTTTTTTAAATTGTTGTTAACTGTATCTCTCTCCATTGGAGCGTTTTGAGCACTTCGATTGTGCAGCTTCCGTTGCCGACTGTACGCCGCATATCGTAAGCCCCAGTGGATATATTTGATTAACTCGACTAGACAGGCTTCATTGATTTACCGTTTGGCATTTACTTTAATCCCAAGTAGCTTTGTAATATGATACGATGCAGTGGCTGCTAGAAATATACGTAGTCAGGTAGAACGCAATTTACTGAGACCAAGCATCAGTTGAAAAGAAACCTTGGTATAGCTTGTCTAATTTAAAATGACGCGCCCCACCACCGCATTTGACATACAGGATTTGAAATCCTGTATGTCAAATGCGGTGGTGGGGCGCGTAATTTTAAATTAGACAAGCTCTACAATACGTTTACTTTTAGTTTACCACTGACAGATGGCTTGCCTTCATTTCATTTCCAACTTTAACACCATACAAATAAAGTAGCTATTACAAAATCTGCAAACGTGGGTAACAGTATTCTAAAATTGGCTTTATTTGTAGGTCATTAAAGTTGAATATGAAATGAGGGCAAACCACCTATCAGTGGTAAAATTTATGTAATTTTACTATAGCCCAGTAGTTTGATCTATGGTCTCTCAAGCAGACGGACGTTAGTTCGAATCCGGGGCTCGCACTTCGCAATTTACGTGCGACATTTGTGATTTTGGAGGACATCTGGAGGAAACTTGTAGAAATCTGTCAAGCAATTTTATTGTGTGTTTTAAGTCCCTAATCCACATTGAACCCTTAAGAGCCTTAAGAGGACGCCTCTAGGCTAGAGATGATGATGATGATGAGCCATTTGGTGAATATAGTGGGGGAAAGACTCGCATAGAAATTGTAGTTGTATCAGTTCACCGTCTCTCCATACACCTAGTGACTATTTGAGCTGTAGGCCTCGAGAAATGGATGAAATATGATATTTCTTTTGTTTTCAACCCTAAACTGACTAATCAATAACTATAATTTAAAAATTTATAAACCCCCAACGTGATTAGGTCACACATATGTTTTAAAATAAAATAAATGCCCATTGTTCGCCTAAGATCCCTTCCGCAGCTAACAAAAGCTGTTATTCAGTTTGGCGAAGTATTTGTCATAAATTTAATGTAATTTTTTTGTTGAGGTACATAAAATAAAATAAATAAAAAAGACCTGATAACTTTAAAACGGCTAAACCAATAGTTTTCGCAGTTGTCACTCTAAATAAATGTATAGTCGACCAAGTAAGTTTCTATATAAGAAAGTGTGGGTTAATATCTTGTTTCTTATCTGTCAGTATCCATTTGACCTTTTGTTCTTGACCTGTTGGTTTTGACCTTCATTTGACAAATGATAAAATTATAAATAATCATTACATGACGTTACAAAATTATAAATAAGTCACCATTATTTACCAATGAAAAATATGTATAAAAACTGTCTTATACATCAAAAAAGCTAATAACCGCAATCTTATTTCTCGTCTAAACTATTAAACTATTACATTTATTTCGTAGTAACTATATAATATTTGATTGAACGTTTTTTGTATGGGACCCCCCTTAAACATTTGTTTTATTTTAATTTAATTATTTATTCTGAAAGTGAATATATAACTAAATATTCTGTGAATATTTCAAGCGTCTACCTGTTGCCGTTATCAATATCGAGCAAAAACGAGCAAAAAAATCACGTTTGTTGTATGGTAGCCCCCAATATTTATTTTATTCTAATTTTTAGTATTTGTTGTTATAGCGGATTTGTTGTTAGTCTCAGTAATAGGGTCCCGTTTTTACCCTTTGGGTACGGAACCCTAAAAATCAATCTGTTGTTGTGCCTGGAATGTATTTTCTATGAGTATCATCATATTAGCCAAAATACATCCAATGCTAGACAACCCCTCCCCCAGAGTTCCACAACGATCGTTCCTCCGCTGCCGGCATCCAAGTAGTTCCTGCGACGTTCACCAGATCCTCGGTCCATCTTGTTATACTGTTTGTATAAGTTATATATAATCTATTTAAATTTAGCCTACTTACCTTTAACAAACTACAGATTAAGTAAAGTAACTTTGCCAAAGGTGAGTACGTTCCAATACTGGACGTTAATCGTCCGTTACCGACGCATTATTCAACGACACGCGCTGCAACTGAACCACCCTATATCACCCTTTATCGATGCAACCAACGGCCCAACATATTTCACCACACACACACAATTAGCAACCCTATGTTTTATAGCTCAAGGTTTAAAAAACCGAAAAACCAACGAGTAGTATACAGCGTGTACAAAGTTAAACTAATCCAAACCAATATATCCTCTATTTCACAATGAATAAAAAATAATTCCACTTAAATTCCTCATGTTAAAAACAGAATTGGATGCGTTCGAAGCGCTTTTCAACTGTATTTTAATGAAACAGAGTGCTTGTTAGTTTGCTGTGATTTCCTGGATGTTGTGCTTGTGTGCGAAATACGGAATAGCGTTTATTATGCCAATGTATGCTACAGTTGCATTCGACAATTAATTATTTGTAAACAATACTGGAGTGCGATTTACGGGTAATATTCGGAATTCACGACGGGATCGTGCTTCATCATAAATAGTGGTGTCTATTTTGATCTACGGATTCGCAGTTGAATAGTACCTAGATAGTGATTCGCTGTGGAACTGTTTCATAACAAATATCGTAATGATCTGAGCCTGCCAAAAAATGTCAAAGCGACAGATAAAGTCACAGGAATGTTGAGTTAATATAAGCTTTCATCATCATTTCAGCCGAACATTCCACTGTTGAGCATAGGCTTCCCCCAAGGCTCGCTAAACAGATCGGCCCTGCGCCATCCGTATCCAATGCGTTCCCGCTACCTTTACCAGGTCGTCGCTCCATCTTGTTGGAGGCCTACCTACACTGCGTCTTCCGAATGATGAAACTTTACAAGCATTTACAAGTATGAACAAGGGAAGTAGAGTTACATGTTTTGATGAGGACCAGGTAATTTTGTCGTGTAAATAGCCAATATTTTATGTGAGGGTGTGCGGAAGATCAGACCTTATTACTATACAGAATTTGATTTTCTAACTTCGTATCGTGCCGTTCCGTTCATGCTAATTACTAAACAGAAGAGAGAATGGGACAGAAGATACCAACTTTATATTTCAAATTTCGTAGTAGACTCCAGGAACCCGCTGATGCCAAAGAGAAATTTAAAATAGTGCAGAAGCACTCACCTGTTGTCGTTATGCCTTCGCGCGAGCGCTCGCAATCTCATTCACCATCTCTTTCTACCCACATCGTTTTCCGTATATCAGAAATCAGAAAGAAGTGGTGGAAAAATTGGAATTCGGAGTGCGTTAGATAATAAGGCAGCTGGTTTTGGAGCTCTGTCGAAGGTTGAGGATATTGTGAAGCAGTGAAAGTGAACTTTTTAAAATAAATATAGTCTCACAATTGCTGTGAATAGAGCGGTGACAATGGAAAAGTCTAGATGACACACTGATTTGCTCCTTTTGTGCTATAAAGGAGTACGTAATGAGGCCATAAAGGTTTTATTATAGTGCTTGAACACACACCATAAGTACCTACTACTACGTAGAATTTTTGTAGAAAAAGCATAGGTACTTTATAGTAGATTGTTCAACAAGGGAGGAAAATAACCAATATCACACGAGGTTACTTGACACCCGAGCACAGCGAGGGTAGCAATATTTCGAGGGTGATATTGGTGTTTTTCCCGAGTTAAACACTCTGCTTTTCATTTCGACTGCAAGGAAAGTAAGAAAATATAAGTATAAATAAATAAAAACGTCTAAACCGGTCAATATGATCGTTGTAAAATATTTCAATAGAGTTTATTGTTAAGCAGTAATTAATTTAACAAAATTTAACATATTCAATATAATAATCAATGAAAACAGTAGATAAAGTAGGTATTTTAGTAAATTTATTTGTAAAATAAGTAAATAACCAATTTGAACCAAGGAGTTAGCTGTATAGAGATAGGCTGTGTGGACATATAACATTGTCGTTTACCGTGTTTTTTTTCTTAACATTTTTTAACTTTTCTGGTTTCAGTCACTAAATAAGAAACTAATGTAAATTAATAATTTAATTTAATAATATTTCACTGGCATTATAAAATTTGTAATATGATTAATTAAGAAAAAAAAACTCAATACTTAATTATTCCATGTAGGGTAAAACCACCAGTGAATGAACCCCTCCCAGTAAATGAACAAAATCACTTTTTTTGCCTAAAATAAGCAATATAGCCATTTATATCACTTGTCGTATTTTTTTTCTTACTTGCAACTCGATTTCCTATGCAATGGCAACACTTGGTGAATTTATTTTCGACCTATTTCAACATGGCCGGCGTTTGAAGTTCACGTGTTTCTGCTTTTGAAGTTTTGTATTGTATGGAAAAATTAGATCCCCAGGTAAGAACTGTGCATGTTTGGAGTAACATTTGAACTGCTTATTTGATGTATACCAGTAAAAAGTTTAGCTATTTGGTTAGATAAAGAGTTAAATCTTCTATAAATGTACTCTTTGGAGGCTTATTATGCGATTAAGTTGTTGTTTTTAGGAGTTCCATTACTGGCTTATCAAATGTTCTACAATCAGTAAATTACTGGTGTCGGGTCAATTTAGTTTTTTACTTAAATTTAAATCTTAACGTAATCGTATTAAGCTTGTGTTTTCAGATTCTGCATAGAAAACGATTCTGTTTCTTTGAGCTAGTATTGAAACACTAGGGTTCATTCATAGGAATGAAAAATCTAGTAAATGGACTATAGAAATTGGCTTTGTTCATTTACTAGATACCTACTAATCCTATGTATGAACAACGTAGGTGACGATGGACGCCATTTTGTTTATGTCAAATAGCTGGCAAACGAGCATGAGGGTCACCACATGGTAAGTGATCACCGCCTTGGAATACTGAAGGTACTGTACCTACGTGGTACCTATCTCAAGTTTTTATAAAATAATTATTGAAGAAGAAGACTTCGTTTTATGTTGAAAATGTTTTTTAAATGTTGATTAAATCAAGCTAAATAGTGTTCATTCACTGGGTTTTACTATGTCCATTCATTAACTTTTTCGTTCATTGACTAGGTTTTTGGGTACTTTTTTTTACAAATTCTTCCATAACTCAAAAACTATACACGTAATAAAAAATCGCAGAAATTGAATTCTTGTTTATTAAATGACGATTGATTAAATTACATAAAACAATTACAATTATTAATAAATACAGAGTAATGAATTTTTTAAGTAGAAAAATCTCTTAAGTGTTCATTCACTGGTGGTTTTACCCTATATGCCGTAATGCTTGGCTGAATGCGTATGTGTTCCATTGACAGCCAATGCCTTTATTTTTTTTAATTCATTTCTACCCTAGGGAAGAAAATAATAGTTATCCTCCCGTATGTTAGATATGATTTACCTCACTTTCCGAGTATGAGAGATGAAAAAAACATTTCGTAATCCTGCTAGTATTATTATACTTAATTATAAATGCGAAAGCATGTGAGTACGTGCGTGCATGCGTATATTATTCCTTCACGCTAAAACGAATGGATGGATTGGAACAAAATTTGGTATGTAGATAAAAGTACGTCTAGAATGATGCAGAGCTACTTTTTATTCCGATATTTCCATGGGATCGTGAGAAAATCCTGAAATCTCAACCAACGGTGGATTTAAAACATGAAATTTGGCACGGATGTTTTTATGCAACATTAACGAAGAGTAACGTCAAAAAAGCCGTGGTGGCCTAGTGGTTTGACATATAGTCTCCCAAATAGAGGGTCGTGGGTTCGGTTCGCGCCCGGACTCAAACCTCTGAGGTTTTCGGAATTTATGTGCGAATTTACATTTGAAATTTACTGAGAAGAAATTGAATGGTAGGTATGTGTGAAATTCCCAATCCGCACTGGGCCCGCGTGAGAACATCGGCCCAAACCTTCTTAATTTGAGAGGAGGCCTGTGCCCCGCAGTAGGACGTATAGGTATAGGTTGGGATGATAACGATGAATGAAGAGTAGGGTGTAATTGTGGGAATTCCCACGAAATTTATGTGAAATCCCGGAATTTTTCATATTTACTGCCAGACGTTTACGGATGCGAAGTTGCGGCATGAAGCTAGAACATATAATAACGTGTATTGTAAACAAAACAAAATACCATCGCAGTGTAATGCCAAGTTGTTTATTAAGTAAAATAAGTTGATGCCGCTGGATCCCGCTGTCAGCTGCTGAGAGCAAGCCTGCGAGCGAACACAGAAGAGGCGTCGAAGCTAACTTAAGCCTTTTGTTCCCTAATTCCTTACGAAGACGGTGGTAGGTGTGCAGTGCTCACTGGTTCAATCTATTTATTAAACTAGTCAAATTCTGCTTAAGCTAAAACAAATGAAGGGATATTTACAAAAACAACAAAACTGACTACTAGACTGGTTGACACTGTCGTCAGTAATTTTTTTTCTCTAAAATTGTCAACCAGTCTAGTCAGTTAAGTTGTTTTTGCAAACATCCCTCAAATTAACAAATATTCAGACAACTTGGAATTGGCAAGAATAAATAAAAATATTCGTCATCAGTGAATAAATAAACCCATTATTTATGTTTCTTAAGTTTCTATTACTACTTACTTTAACCTCCTCAGCCAGATGTAAAACATAACTTAACTTAGTCATACACAATATGTATAATAATTTGTGGTTTTTAGAAGCTTTTGTTTAACTTGCAACGTTTGTTTTTTCGTTGTGGTTGCAAAATTTGCAAACAACTCAACTTACAACTACAACTACAAGAAATGGGGTTTGACTGATGCTTGGCGATGTTTCTAGCGCTGTTGATTATAATATAATGATCAGCCCAAATTGACAATGTTGCCATTGAATGTAAAATATTGAAGAAATAAATTTAGCATTAAATTTCAGTGGAACGTGTATTCTGCATATTGGGCGCATATTATGATAGGTAGATAAAGTTATCAGTACAACGAGTTGCAAAAACGATATTACAATGTGTAAAGCCGTGATAAGATCGGCAAGAAACATCGTGCAGGTTACATTACATTGTAATGCAACTTGCATGATTTTTCTTGCAGTTCTAAACTGATCTTAAGAGTCAAGGTAAGGGTACAGTGTGCACGCCCCGCAAGAGCCCGGTATTGTTCAGACGTCATCAGTAACGAGTGAAAATTGTAACAATACGGGATTAACAGTTGATGCCTTTATAAATATTCATTTTGTGAGTATTAAATTCGAGGGCCGTTTAGGGAGACGCGTTTTGTTTGCAACAGATGTGTCTGTTCGAGACAATGGCAGATGAGCCAGATTTTGGAGATGATTTAAACGGATTCGTAAAGTCAACTTGCGTGATTTGCATTTTACGTAGAGTTTCAAGGTGAAGACTCAATAACTTTATCTCTTAAAGTTTATACTGCTATCATATTGATATTATATCACATTGAGTTATTTTAATTATGAATTTCATGTCAATACTTTTACTGCTTAGGAATGTCCACATATTGCACTTTATCGGTAAAAAGTTTGATCGATCGGTTAGTTACGAGCGTAAACAATAGGCTTCTATCAAATTTAAAGAGAAAACGTTTTTGGTGAATTTCACTAAAAAAAAAACTCATTTTCTTAGTTCACTTGTAATTCGAATTTTACCCACTTGCGGTGTGGTCCCATTGCTTTAAATTTTAGTATGTAGATTGGGGTAAGTACAAACAACAAAAACATTCTTTTCAAAAATAGTTCTTTTTTGCGAAATCTTATGGTGCAGAGGGAAAGGATATAATAAACTAAATAAACTTTTAAAGCCGCAGTCAGAAGCTAGTATAACATAATTATACCCAGGTAGATCAGCGGGGAACTAGCCATAGTGAGGTACCGGAGCGCACTATCGCGTTATCTTCGCGCTCGGCCGAGCGGAAGCTTCTGCTCCATCACGCCAGGGATACATCTAAATATGGCATTTTTATCCTTGTGCCTGGCTGCGGATTTTTCACGCATGTTGTTGCATATTTTTCGAGATAGCGAAGGGGTAGCTACGCAAAATGGTAAAAGATTTTGAGGTGGGCAACTTCGTGTATAAGAGTCAAACGTGTGTTGTTAAAACGCAAGATTAACTGTCATCATCGTCATGATTTCAGCCATATGACTTCCACTGTTGGACATAGGCCTCCCTCATTGATACCCAATCATTACGGTTACTTTACAAAATAACACAGAAAACAAACGCATTGTAAGTTAGTTTAGTTTAGTTAGTTAGGCGTTTATAAAAGTGGTAAGTGAACAGCAGCGTCTGTATTACACATACCTACATTTATTAAAAAAGTAGAGAGAGAATAGGAGAGTGATGGTTTGTATTTCTGTTCCTATCTTGTATGTGAATCGCTAATTAGTTTTATTTAATTAAATTTCCCCCTTTCCTCCTATGCTTATGTATTTTGAAACTATAATTTTGGTAAACAAGTAAGACTTATAGTTAGCTAGCTATATCCCGCGACTTCGATTCTATGGAAGAGTAGAAAATTGGCTCGCTCTCAGTCTCGTAGGAATTCCGAAAAATATTTTCTCAGTGCACCTTTATGATTCTCAAGGAATAGGTGTGTTAGCCAAATTTATGTCTTAGGCTTCATTAGTTTAGGGCAGCGGTTCTCAATCTTTTTTGGTGACGGAACCCTTTTGGAAAGCGAAATACTTGACGGAACCCTACAATAAAACAATAGTAATATCGATTCACGTGATACGCCGCGCGTCAGAACGAACGGTCGACCAGAGAGAGGTATTTTGAATTTTTTTTCAATTCTTGCGGAACCCATATAGGGGTATCGCGGAACCCTAGGGTTCCGCGGAACACACTTTGAGTATGGCTGGTTTAGGGTGTGAGTTGCCTGTAAGTCACGTTAAAATTTATTTACTCAACCTTTATTCTATGTGAGCTACAAACGTGCAACGGGCCGTAGAATCGATTGACAACAGTATTAAAAGTCAAAATGGTCGAATATTAATAATATAAATTTTATACCAGGGAGGCCAATCATAGAAGCTCGGCGGGCCACATGTGGCCCGCGGGCCGCAGTTTGAGTACAGCTATATGTAGATGATATTATCTTCTTAAGGCCAATTTACACCAGACGAGCGAATGCTCATTCTATCCCCACTCTATTAAATTTCACCCTGGAGCCGATAAGAGTCGATTTACACCAGATGAACAAAGAACAAGAGCTAGAACAAGAGCATTCTTTATTAATCTTTTGGTGTAAACGCTGAAGACGAGCTTTCGTTTACACTAAAAGAGCAACAAAGAATGCTCTTGTTCTATCTCTAGCTCTTTGTTCGTCTGGTGTAAATCGGCCTTTAAAATAGTTATAATCTGATTTCACAAATCCATAATTCTAAAGAATTATACGCATAATATACAGGGTGTTTACGGATGGCGACACGTTGACTTAATGTAGCTGCCTGCGAAGCAACAGCGATAAAACAACGGATGTAAATGGACACCGTAAATCTGCAACACTTGCAGTTAAGGAGATACGGCCCATGCAGCTCGCTAATTACTGGAATTATTGTTTATGAGAGGGTTTGCTTTATTACTGTCTTTGAGTAAGTTTAGAGATGGGAATCCATACTTAATATATAATATCATAAATGCGAAAGTGTGTCTGTCTGACTGTCTGTTACTCCTTCATGCTAAAACCCCTGAACCGATTTAGATGAAATTTGGCACGGAAATATTTTGAGATCCTGGGAAAGAACGACAGTTCCCGCAGGATAGCGATAAACGAAGCAAAGAATAACTGACGGAGTCGTGCGCAACAGCTAGTATAAAATAATTTGAGTTTACTAACCTGTAAATTACGAGTATTTCTCTAATTCCACTGTATCAAACATGAAACTACCACGGGACTCACTCATAATGAAATAATACGGATTACTCACGTCTTGAATCGAGTTTAACTCGACATGTTTCGGGGTCGTGTGTCGTGTCGGACCAAGATAACTTAGAGCAGATTAAACTGATGTCACTCAGTTTCTATTTTAACTATCCCTCCATTCTCTGTTTAAACTCTTTGGTGTAGAAATTTAAACGTAGTAAAAAAGTTAAACTGAGCTCAGTGTATGCCAGATTATTATCATAAAATGAAATATTCAATCTTTAATTGCATTTAAACAACTACAATCGGATATAACGAAATAATAAATTAGGCAGAGCTTAGTGTATGGTGATTGCCATCAAAAGAAATGCTCAATCTTTACCTACTTATTGCGCTCATACAACAACTACAGTAGGATATAATGGGTTAATAATAAAGAGTCTCAAGCTGAATACATGAAAAAATGTCTCCATTTATTAAACCAAGATGGAAAATAAAAAAATATAGGTTTATTTGAGCTTATAATAAATAATACATACCCTAAAGTAAATAAGAGGTTAAGGTTTAAGATTCTTTATTCCCACTAAGAATTATAAAATTCACTTACATGAGAACTTAAAGCTATTTAATACATTTTATGGAATGAGCAAAAGAAACAACAAAAACAAAGAGGGTAATTTAACAGAAGTAACAAATATCTGCCGATACACTTCAACGCAAACAAGGTGATTAATGCGGTGAATTCGGTTAGCCAGTGATAAACTCGTTAAACATTGTACTATAACTCTTAGTGCTTCAAAAATAGGGTCGTAATGGTCGCTTACTTGTCACTAGCTATAACTTTGTAAAGTGCAGGTAACTCAAGGAGTTAGGGTGACTAGAAGCGACATCGAACGAACGAACTTATGGCTATTATATTCTTAACGTAATTATAGCTATACATTTATAATCTATAAATATATTTATGTTTATACATGCATAAAGTAAGTGTGTGTGTGTGTGTGTGTGTGTGTGTGTGTGTGTGTTCGTGTCTCAATTTAAAAAGTTTATTTTGTTATAATTTTATTTTGACTTTTATACTTTTTAAGGTACTAATACATGTTGTTTAGTATATCTTTTTAATTGGTTTTTGAATACATAGATTTTGTTTGTTTAATACTTTTGATGAGGAGTTTATTATACAAATGTGGACCTTCACGTAAAATACATTTGTGTGTGCGTGTGCGTGCGTGCGTGCGTGCGTGCGTGTGTGTGTGTGTGTGTGCGTGTGTGTGTGTGTGTGTGCATGTGTGTGTGTGTGTGCGTGTGTGTGTGTGCGCGTGTGTGTGTCTTAATTTAAGTAGTTAGTTTCTTATAATTATTTTAAAGTATTTTTATTACACGTTGTTTAGTATGTGTTTTTTTAAGTGCTTTTTAAAGCAATAAATAGATTCTGTTTGTTTAATAATTTTAGGAAGTTTGTTATACAGCTGTGCACCTTCATATAAAATACATTTTTTTCCATATTTGGTTCTAGTGTTTCGGAGTATTAAATCATTTGCATTTCTAAGTTTAATTTTCTGCCGTGTTTTCTTTTTCGAAAAATTTATCTGTGTACGCATATCTTTCTCTAATATCTTTCGAACTAAAATACATGTGCTATATATATATGTATGCATTATATTAGACACTTTAGTTTCTTTATACAGCTTAATTGTTGGTGTTAGAAAGTCATAGTGAAATAGCGCTTTTAATAGTTTGTTTTGAGCTATTTGCAGCCTTTGTAGATTCGTTTTGGCAGCCGAGCCCCACACTTCAATCAGGTAATCAATGTGTGGTTTTACGAGGGAGTTGTATATTGTATAACGCACTTTCTTTGGAAGGTTTTGGGAGATGCTCCGTATGGCTCCTGTTAGCGAAACTAGTTTAGATCTTACTTTCTCAATGTGTGGCTTCCAACTCAAACGTTTGTCCAAAATTAAACCAAGATATTTTTCTTCATCTACTTCTTTAATTATTTTATTGTTTATTTCTAATGGATTAAAATCGGTAAGTTTTTTGTTTTTAGCTAAGAATACTATGTAATTCGTTTTTTCCGTGTTGATGGTAAGTAAATTTCTTTGAAGCCACTCATTGAGCAAGCAAAGATCCTTTTGTGCATCTGCTATGATACTTTCTATAGTGTCACCAAAGTAAAATAGAGCTGTGTCATCGGCATATAGTGTTACCTCTCCCGCAAGACCAATATCTTTAATACCGTTTATATATACAAGGAACAATAACGGTCCTAGGATAGATCCTTGTGGCACGCCACAGGTAATGGGTTTGGGGGTACTCATGTTATCACCTATTTTAACTATCTGACAACGATTTGATAAGTACGATTTGAGTATATCAAGTGCAGACCCGTTAATAATGCCTATCTCATTTAATTTATATAACATCAGATCGTGACTGACCGTATCAAACGCTTTCTTTAGGTTTATAAAGACTCCAAGCACTATTTTCCTTTGATCTATACTGACTTTTATTTTCGTAACTAGGTCAATTGTAGCTGATAATGTATTTGATTTAGTTCTGAAACCATATTGCTTTTCGTATAGTAAGTTATTAGCATTCAAGTACTTCATAAGACGATTGTAAATGACTTTCTCAAAAATTTTCGATATGACTGGCAGCACCGAAATAGGTCTATAATTACCTGGGTCACTTTTATTTCCCGACTTATAAATGGGAGTTACCTTTGCAGTTTTTAAATTATCTGGAAATATTCCTAGCTCAAGACATTTGTTTATACATTTAACAAGATCATTAACCATCAAGTCTTTAACACATAAAATTGATTTAGTATTAATTCCATCCAGACCACAACTAGTATTAACTTTAAGGCTATTTATGATACCAATTACTTCATCTTTCGTTGTCGGAGTCAAATTTCGATATTGAGGGAGTAGAGTTTTCTGTGTCTGCAGCGACGCTCTTTTCTTGAATTTCGGAAGCTAGTTTTGATCCAATTGTTGAGAAGAAGTCATTGAAACATTCACATATCTCATTTGCATCTGTAATAGTCCTGTTCTCCGTTGCTAGTTTCGTCGGCGAGGCATTTTCCTTTAGTTTGTTACTGGTTAAGCCATTTATCAAACTCCACATTTTGGTAGGGTTGTTCTTACAGTCCATAAACATCTTATAATAATATTTTTTCTTAGTATTTCGTATATTTACAGCAACTTCATTTCTTTTTTTCTTAAATTGTTCTTCTATTTGCACATTTTTAGGGTTATTCTTAAGGTTTTGCCAGATCAAGTTTCTCGCATGAATTTCTTGCAAAATAGTCTTATTAATCCAATCTTGTTTGGGTAAGTTGAGTATCTTCCACTTGACAGTTTTGCTTTTATTAATGCATGCTAGCAGTTTACCTTCTATTACACCATACTCGTCAAGTTCATTTTTACTTTCAGCACCTGCAAACGTCGTATACAGCTTATTGTAGTCAATTGCTTCATATTTTATTTTTCCAGGTGGTTTAGTTATATATTTTTTGACCTCAAAATAGATTTGCTTGTGGTCTGACAAGGCTGAATCCGTTATGGCTAGATGAAAATCATTTTCCTTCAGGTTAGCAAGTACATGGTCTATTATTGTTTTAGATTCGCTAGTTTCTCTCGTACAGGAGTATTCATCAATTTTATTTAGAATATTAAACCCATTTTCCTTTATTACTCGTTTATAATCTAAAGCCATTTTAACCGTGCGCAAACCGATCGCAGCTTTCACTATATGTTTATGGTTCTGGTTAGTTTTATTAGCAATCATAATGAAATTGTTTAACAAACGTACCGGAACAAATGCACGGGCATAAAGTAAATTCGTCAATAAAATAGTTTACTTGTTTTCGCTTCAATTTTATTACGAAATGAGGGCTTATTCTGATTACTTTAATAAGAAAAGAAATGGCGTGCAATGGCTTTATACCACCGATGTGGCTCGAAGAATCGCCAGTGGGCAGGGTACATCGCTAATAGAACTGACGGCCAATGGGGCTAAAAGGTTCTTGAATGACGTTCATCGTCCGGAAGACGCAGTAGTACACCTCCAACAAGATGGAGCGACAACCTGGTTAGGGTTGCGAGAACGCGTTGGATGCGGATGGTGTAGGCTGGTCTGTTTGGTGAACCTTGGGGAGGCCTATGTTCAGCAGCGGACAACTTTCAGCTGAATTGAATGTGGCTTTTATGTGCCCGAATATGGCTGGCAAAGCCAAACTTTGTTTTAAAGTTCCCATAATAATTATATATATAAGTGTAGGTAGGTCTCGGACGGGTCTTTATAATGAAGCATTTGGCACCAGGTGCTCTAAGCGATGCGTACCAAAAACAGCAAAAGCCTTATTTACAGAGCTGCGCCATTCTCCTCTCTGTTTCGCTAGATCTTCCTAGCTCTCAGAAAAATACAATCGAATTGATAACCTCCACCTTTTTTAGAAATCGGTTAAAAAAGGTATGAAATGTTAGTGCTACCGGAAACAGTTAGTGCAGTATAAATTCGGTTTATCGTTGCTATCCCATTGCAGTTTTGTTTTTAATTATTCATGGAATCACCGGCGGAAGAGGAAGTCGACTCCAGCATCCAACTGATTTTATCCAATTTGTTTGTTTTTGTTGTGTTTTAATTGTTTTGTTACTTCATATTTCATAAAAAAAAATCAGTTCGATTGTCATTTTGGGAATACCAAATTTAAAAATAAGATTAGTACATTTCACAAGTGTAACGTAATGTAATAAACACAAATGCTACTTAAGAGGGTTTATACCTGCTGAGCTGGCAACGTTGCATTTTTGTTAGTTTTTCTCGATTATTCCATAAAAATTGAATGAATATTAAAAATGTTTTGAATACAAATTGTTCAACTTATATATTAGAACAATTTGTATTCAAAACATTTTTAATTTTCATTCAATTTTTATGGAATAATCGAGAAAAACTAACAAAAATGCAACGTTGCCAGCTCAGCAGGTATAAACCCTCTTAACCGATTTAAAAACTTCTATCACTTAGAAACCTACCATTTATTTTGGGAAATTTTAAAATTCACGCGGGATGCAGAAGTTGCGTGCAACAGCTATTAGTCTTAGCTTAGAATAAGTCAGAACATTCAGGAAAAAAATCTTGAAGCAGAAAGTTTGCAAGAGTATAATTTTACTAAAAACAAACTTATATTAAGTAGTATGTTTTCGTTTGCAATACCATCAACCAATAAAGTATCTAAGTAATTAATGTGGGTTTTGTGCTATCGTATAAGTACCTAAATAAAATAAAGCTATCCTTAGAACAAATAATTCAGTTTAGCTTAATATTTGCGGAGAGCGCAGAGCAACTAAAACTTCCGCACGGAGTGACATCCGGTCCGCCGTTTCCGTTTCGTCCGGATATTTTGAGCACTTTCCGAGGCAAATAACTTGTATTGCAGAGAAAAAGAAATCAGATGAAGTTGGAACACAATGAAAGATTAAGCATGACGTGATGGCTTTGTAAAAGTAAAACTAAGATATAAACTGCAACAACTTTATCTCCTGCCGCCCACGTCAAATTTTGTTCAATGAAATTTCAACTTTTTCACTAATGAGTTGAGTTCAATGTCACATTAGAATAGGACATCGGACCTCAGAAGGTTAAGCTTCAAGAATAAACCGGTTTGTATCATTTCAATTAGAAATTATTTGTTTGATGCGATTGAATGTCGCTTATACCTTTGTATGTAGAGGTATAGAGAGCAAAAAAATGATTCTTTCAAGCTTTTGTTTTTTTAACTTTTCTTGTTTGTTTGGTTCAAATGTTGGAAGTCAAAATTAACCCACTTTCAGTGGTCGGATTGACGTGAAATTTGGTATACTTATGTAAATTGGTCCTCAGACTCGGTAGAGCGATGTCTTGATAAGGCGGCTGGCAAGTGGTGTATGTGAGTGGCCGAGGCTTATGCTCAGTGGCGTGCCATGGAAGAGGCATATGTCCAGCAGTGGATGAGCATAGGCTGATGATGATAATGATGATGTTAATTGGATGGCAATGCAAGTACAGTGAACAAAAGTACACTCAGCGAAAAAGCTCGCATTAAAAATGAAATATTTAAGAACAAGTTAATTATGAATGTGTGTCGCTGGTGTAACAATACAGTCTCTTCTACCTATGTTTTAGTCCAAGTCTAGAGAAAAAGATATATTTTGGTTTCTTAAATAATGATCATCACCATCGTCAGACAAAGGAATGGTGCTGGAAATAGTTGTCCCCCGAAGACCGCCACAATGACCACCTAACACTTCAATGGCCTCCATCGGAATTCTGCGTCCTTCACTCGACTTTTAAAGATACTTAAACACCCAAAGCTCGAGAAAAAATATTCGAATTTTTCTAATATAACATATCTGCCCCGGCCGGGAATCGACCCTGGGATCTCAAGCTTTGCAGTCAAGTTCAAACCACTCTGGGCTATTCAGACGTCGCATTGAACGCCAGAGCATAATTTTGATTATACGCTACCAATGTAACGACTACACTCGTGCCCTCTTACAAATAAGCCCTTGGGCTGTATCAAGTTGTTCGATAACAAATGGGCGGCAGACTTAAGAAACTTAAGGGTTAGCAGCTGCGTCCCTGTAACTGTCGCCGGCAGAGATCGATGTGCCGACCACAGGTCGCGGGTGCTAAGTGACAGATTGCTGGGTCTTGCAGGGACTCTTGACGTTTTCCTCGAGTCTTATGGTGTCCTGGTAATATTATGAATGCGAAAGTTTGTGTCTGTATGTGTGTGTGTGTGAGCGTGTGCACGTTTGTTACCTAATAAAAAGATTTTAACCCTTAATAAGGTAGAGGCGATTTAGCGACTACATGCATTGACTTTAGAAATTCAACCTTGTTGTTTTAGTAATAAGTTACAATATCTATTGTAATTATTGAAAATATTACTAGCTTTTAAAATATCCTTTTCAAGTATTGTATTCGATAGCTGCTTCTGATTATGTGGTAGTATGCTCCAATAAATTAAGGGTTAATGAACTTTGGTGTGTGCAAAGCTGGATCTTTGGAATATCATAATAAGTTACATTTTGTTGACTTTTTTTTACTGAACCACGGACATACATCTGTGGCCACATCTGTACTTTTCATCAGGTAAGATAGAGTTCAATCACGGGTCAGTTTTATGTAGAAAAAATTTCGATATTTCCATGGGATAGGCATGTTGACGCCATTAAAAAATAATTCGAAGACACGACGCCGGTAAAAAAACGCTTTACTTTTTAGGGCTGAAAACCATTAGTTTTCGATTAACTGCAAAATTGGATTTTTTATTGCTTTAGAACAAATAAATAGTTAGTTGATCGAGTTGGCGAACAAATGACGACATAAGTTGCTATTGCCATTCAAACTATATGGGAGAATTGTGTTTTGACAGATCATAAAAATTACGTCAGTTGATTGATGGTGTCAAGCCAATATCTCGAAATCTCCCATTAAGTTTAGAGACATAAAATTTGACACTGTTGATTTTTACGCAACTTTAATATTTTTTTGGGATACCTATCCAGGGATTTTTTGGGAAATTCCGGAATTTAAATTCGGTTGCCAGAACTAATGGTTTACGTGGGCAATGCCGCGGGTTGGCGCTAGTCACACTAATATTATAAAGGCGAAAGTTTGTGAGTGTGTGAGTGTGTATGTTTGTTACTGCTTCACGTCTAAACGGCTGGAGCGATTTTAATAAAATTTGGTATGGAGCTAGCTGACACCCTGGATTAACACATAGGGTACTTTTTATCCCGGAAAATTGCGTAGTTCCCGCGGGATAGCGATAAACGAATTCTTTGCAGACGGAGTCGCGGGCAACAGCTAGTAAGTTATAAAGGGAAGCGCATGGCGAGAAAATTGCGTTTACGTCCCTAGAGCTAGCGCAGGTCGCGGGCGCTAAGTGACTGATTACAGTGCCGTATAAACATATTACGTTTGACTTTGCTTATTGATGCTAGGACAAGGGTTTGATGTAAACTGAAAATAGTCAAGATGTATTGGTAGGAAGCTCGTTTTCTAATATTTTGTTCTGGAAAGTAAGGCATTGAAAGTAAAAACAACAGCTTTACATACAGCGCGACTGCGTTCTATTATGTAACACTTCGGCTTCGAAGAAACAAATGAAAATTGACTCACCTCCTCTGTGTATCTCTCAACATTCCATCGCTTATTTCACTTCTTAAGGGATTAATTTACAAAAAGCAATAAATGCTAGGTATAGCCATAAAATTTAACGTTTCTGTAGCTTCAGCACTTTAAATATTTCATACAACTTTTCATACCCCTTTAAATATTGAATTTTCAAAAACTCATTCTTAGTACTCGCCTCTATGGTAAAACGAAGCACTGTAAAATTTCAAACTCCTAGGCTTGGGCTACTAAAATACTGGTAGTTTGGGCTGTGTGTTAATATATCAGTCAGTCAACCAGTGAGTGGGCCTACTTCTTCTTACCTATATATAGATTGAGCCTCTAAATTGTACTGTTAATATTTAAGTTTAAACACAAGTTGATCAACAAATGCTGGCACGGTGAGCGAAGCGAGTGACGTCAGACGGGCGGCCCATGTGGCGTAAATAATTGATAAACTGCCGCCGCCTCCCCGGAGTGACCCTGCCCAGGCCAACCGGGCAAACCCGGGCCAAACTTCCAATTTACGACCATTTAATTGTAGCTTAATTCCCAAACTAGTCTTGGCCTGAAATATAGCGCACTGCTAGCGTATCACGTAGCGCGTGGCGTTGCGATTTGTGTTTGCAAATTTTGGTTACGTGCTTAGTCAGATTTTAGATGAAGTGTCAAGCGCTCGTTTGATTGAATAAATGAAATAAATTAATATAGTGGGATTTTATGGGAGATTAAGCTCAATTGACCTAGTCCCAAACTAAGTAAAGCTTTAGTATGGGTAACTAGGCAACGGATAAATATACGGCTGTAGACTGACCACAGTCTACGGTACCCATACCGTGAATCATTAGGAACTGGTACAAAAATATCACTGTAGATATGTTGTGAAAAAATAAATCCGGCTGAGTAAAAATATTTCCTTATTAACCTTCAAAAGTGGCCCTTGTGTTTAAAATTCGTTTATTGCTACACTTCTGTCTTTCGGTCACCAAGTTACATTATGAGTATCAAATTTCGAGTCAAATTCAATAGGAAGTTTTGAAATCGTAAAGTATCGGGAATCCGTTTTTCCTGTGCAATTCCCGTTCCCTCGGATATTCCGGGATAATATATACCCTGTGTCTCTCGCAACTGAAACGAATCTAATGACACCTCACACTTGAAAATCCATCGTACCAAATATTCGTATTCTTCGTACACATTTGCCACGATCGGAGATCGAACTTTGGAGCTCAACTAGAGTAAAATACTCAGTAGTCAGCCAGGCACCGGTAGTCGGCCTCTGTCAATCTTTCGCACGAGTGGGAAGAGCACGACAGATATCTTTCGTACTCCTCGCACTCATATACGGCCGACTACCGGTGCCTAACTGGGTACTTCAACCTAGTCTAGTCTGACTTTGTAACGACTTAGCTAGGTATAGTATAAATCTTCCCAGGTGAATTTTTCGCTTCAAGCCATTACATTAAATTTGAACCTTAATACTATGACGATACCGTTTGTTTTGAATGATAGGGGCTCGAAGGGAAAACTCACCTGGGAAGATTTATACTATACGTGGCTTCGCCCTTTTCATGAACAACGTTCGCTCGGACAATGCCAGCTCTGGATTGCAGACTAAGTTAAAACGTCATCTTGAAAACCGAAGCACAGTCGGCCAAAAATATGGTCTACCACCCTACGGTTGATGTTCATTTGCATGTCATGATACAACGAGGTCAATTTTCCTTTGCAATAATATGATGACAGTGACTTAAGACTTCACTCAGAAAAGTCAAACTTAGAGATATTTAGATCTCACAGAAACTTTTGTCAAAACTGGTAGACCACTTTCTTGGCCGACCGTACTTCAACGTGTTTAGATAGAGCCTTCTATTCTTGTTTTGAAAAAAAAATACAAAAAGACTCCAAAAAACCAATCTTAAAAAGCGACATCTCTTGGTCCGGGTGAGTGGTTAGTTCCAAAGGAGTGTTGAGGTCTCTCGATGAGAGCTAACATAGATGTCGCTAGTGTCCCTGCTTAAGTGACTAAAAGCTATGGATGTATACGAGAAATTTGTGTCTAAACTCCTAACCTGTGGTGGTGTAGGGGTTTAGCACGCAGCATGGAATGCTGAGGACCTGGGTCCAAAAAACCAATCTTGATTACATCCAATAGTCTAAATATCCAAACTTCTTTACATACTTGGGCATTTATACAGGCTGTCCCAAAACTCAACGATAACCTGGTATCGAGAGGTAGGTCAAGTTCTAACATGTCTGGAAAGAAACAAGAAATGAAATCAATAAACACGAAGCAAACGCAAAGCAAGTCACAAAGCATATCACTTTTAATAATAGAGTACCTGGGCGACCGAGCTCTGCTCGGGCAGAAACTCGGTACCAAGCGTTTTCCCAGAGATAAGACCAAGCTAGATCACTTTTTCATCCCCGAAAACCCCCAAATACCAAATTTCATCGAAATCGTTGGAGCCGTTTCCGAGATCAAATCACCGGAGGGGTGGTGAGAGGGGGGAGGGGATGCGGGGGAGGGAGCGCGGGGGTATTAAAGGGGGATGAAAATTTGCCGTAGGATGCACCGTTTTCAAGATATTTGACAAAAACACCGGAGGTTGGGGGTGAGTCACGTTAAACTATCGTCCGTAAACCGACTTTACAGACAACCGGCTTTTCCTGTTCTGTGCTCCCAATAGGGAACGTGCACATAGACGGTGCTGCCAACTGGTGCCATAAGGGTGCCATCAATTTGAATGTTTTACCTTGATAAGTTTGTTTTACTGTCCGCATAGTGTCTCTTCTGTCGCATTAGTGCTGCCGCCTATAGTTACTGCACGTTCCCTATAATACTTTTTCTAACAAAAAAGTAACTTTTTCTCACAAAAAAAGTAACTTTTTCTCACAAAAGAGGAAACTTTACGTTTTCTCATGAAAAATAAACTTAAAAAAAAAAAACTAAAAATTTTGAAAAAAAACGTGGAATCGAACCGAGGTCGGCTGGATAAGCGACCACCCGATTTCTAATGTGCCATTATGATCTGCTCGAAGTCGGCGAAATTTAGCTTTATATTCTAATGCAAACAAAAATAGCCGGAAAACACGAGTAAACGCGATTTTCTGAAAATGAAACATAGCTAGATCAGTTTTTCATCCCCGAAAACCCCCACATACCAAATTTCATCGAAATCGTTGGAGCCGTTTCCGAGATCCTGATTATATATATATACAAGAATTGCTCGTTTAAAGGTATTAGATATTTTCGAAAAAAATACAGTTTTTAAATTATTATTGCTTAAAAATCAATTAAATGCCCGTTATGCGTCCAAGATCCCTTCCGCAGCTAACAAAAGAGCTCATAACTTTGAAACGGCTGAGCCAATTTTGATAAAACATCTAAGAACCATCGCCAAGAAACCTGCTATCAAATAAAAAAAAACGCATCTAAATCGGTTCACCCGTTTAAGAGTTATGATGCCACAGACACACACACACACACACACACCCACACACACACACACACCCACACACACACACACACACACACACACACACACACACACACACACACACACACACACACACACACACATAGCGGTCAAACTTATAACACCCCTCTATTTGTGTCGGGGGATAAAAACTACAAATTATTACTTAACTAAGTGACATGGATATTTAGGAAGGATAGGATAGGATTAATAATAACTTGGAAAGTACTGGGTTAACACTTTCACCCATGTCTTACTACCAAACACATCCCTTTCCTCTTTTTCCTTAGACGTCCATGACCCCCGTGAGCCCCTAACTTCGACCTGTAGACATAACAAATAAAAATACTCGCAGCCAAAATCACGAGCTCTCAAACACTATTTACGTACGAGACAACAAACAACTACTAATCATATTAGCTTTATTAATTACATCCCCAGGCGGTGTTATTGGCGAATGAAAATGTATGGAACTAAGTTCCGCTCCTCTGAGGCAAACTAATGAGTGAAGTATGCCCGTTGTTTGGGCTGCATTGAACAAAACAGTGTTTACTTACAATGTTAAATAGTATTTAAAGTAGGTAGTAGTGGAATATTTTCACGGAGAGAGAGAAAATTAAAAATTACGCAAAACTGTTAATGCAAATCAGATTTAAGGCCGACGCAACTAGATGCGTGTGCATGTCACGTCAAGCACACACATCAGTTGTAATAAATGAAACTGTAAGAAAGATGGCGTATCACATGCGTGCACATTGTTCGCCATCTTTCTTACAGTTTCATTCATTACAACTGGTGCGTGAGATGCACACGCATCTGGTCTGCGCCGGCCTAGAAGGAGGGACGGTAGGTATACATCAACGCATTGCTACCTAAATAAACTGCGAATGATGTAATGACCTGCTTATTAAGATTACAATCTACTTACTAATATTATAATGCGAAAACTTGGCGGTATGTTTTTTTTTATTAAATAATAGGGGGACAATGAGCAGGTGAGTAACCTGATGGAAAGCAATCACCGCCACCCATGGACACCCACAACACAAGTTAACGGACGCAATTTCGACCCTTTGAGAAAAGAGTAAGTTAAGATCCCCAAGTTGTACCGGTCTGGAAATACTGCTGCTGTAAGCTGATTCCAAAGCTCGTGCATGCGTGCGTGCGTGCGTGCATGTGTATGTGTGTGTGTGTGTGTGTGTGTGTGTGTGTGTGTGTGTGTGTGTGTGTGTGTGTGTGTGTGTGTGTGCGTGTGTGTGTGTGTGTTGTTACTCTGTCTCGCTAAAGCAGTTTAATGAAATTCGATGAAATTTGGTATGCAGACAATTGGATCTTGGGAATAACATAAATGTGTATGTATGTAAAATCCCAAAATCTTAACCGCTAGGTAAGTCTAAAGACATGAAATTTAATTATGTATTTATCTACATAAGTAAGTAGGTACTATGTTTATCCGTCGTCTAGAACCCATAGTACAAGCTTTGCTTAGTTTGGGACTAGGTAGGTCCAATTGGTGTGAATTGTCCAGTGTTATTTATTTATTTGTTTCTCACGGGAAGTTCAGAAAAAAAACCGGAATTTCATTCGGCAGATTGGTTCACGCGGGTGGCGCCGTGGGTAGAGACTAGTATACATGTACTCAAGTACATATATTACTATAACTTTTTATAGGTAGCCAGCTTAAAACCTCTTAACTTTCTTCATCCAATTCTTTTCGTTGTTTTACACACTTATATAAAGCGGCCATTACTACCACGACTGTATCACAGAACGTACCTAACTGGGCATCAGCCGGCTACATAGGCCTACCGGTTAATTCGTTGTTAATTGAACATGACCGTCTGCGGTTTAATAACTGCGCGTCGGCGCAGTGCCGTGATTAAATTATCATCTTTTACGGTATTGGCTTTACGATCCGGTTTTTACATGTCTGTAATATATAGTACGTTTTGGACCTGTATGCACAGGACTAGACTTACATTCAGATCTGAATTTCACAGATCGTTTTTTTATATTACATTAACTAACAATGGATATAAAAATTAAAACTGTATTAAAATAAAATAAACTAAAATGTGCGGCATGGTACCGAAGACGCTGGCAGCATTTCCTCGCTGGATTGTAAGACTGATGCGTGGAGCGAAGAAGCTGCTAGCTCTTCGGTCTCCTGTGGTATGCATCTCTGAGTCTCTATGATAAGTCTTTGAAGAGACTCAGAACACCAGGGCCCCACGGACCAAGGGTCTCTACGCCGATAGTTAAATACAAAACTATATTCGGCGTCGAGACCACTGTACTTTCCTGTCTTGGCAGTTTTTACCGTTTCTGCTACTGCTGCTGCCCTTATAGATCTTAATTTTAGTTATTAGCTAATGTAAAACAATACCGGAAGGAAGGAGCGGTTCCTCCTAACACAAGGTATTGTCATACTTACCAGGAGGTGCCGGACATAAACTTGTATACTTTATTGTGGTACTTAATAAATATATTTTTATTTTTATTTTTGAAATCTGGAGGTTGAGAGAGGAGGCCTTTGCCTAGCTGTAGGACACTCTAATAGGCTTGATAAAATACAATAATCGAGGAATTAATCAATATAGTGGTAACCCTGGCCATCCAATCCGAAACCAGCGAGTTATGGTATTGTTTTTAGTTAAAATATGTTTTTTTTCATTTCTAGTTATTCCGCATGACTCAGTCTGTGATGAATTCATTTTATCGTTCGTATACATTTAGTGCAGGGAAGGCATATATGCGTTTTCGTGACTTTCGCCTGGTCGCTGCCATAGTTTGGCTGTCATTTGAACGCATATGTGCGTTTGTGGCACCTGAAGAACTCGAAAGTCTGACAGCCAGCAGCGAATGCGTTAACTATGCAAAAAAAAACCAGTTTCCTCTCGGGATGCTCTACGTATATGAATGCAGTACAATAAAGGCCAACATTTATTAGATTTAGAAGTAAATAAGTTCCAATTTACGCTTTTTATTGTTGACGGTACCTACCTTAATATTACATTGCTATCAGAACTATAAACTCGTACTAAATCTCAAGTAAAACCAGTGGAAATCTAACACAAGACCTATAAATATACAACGCGAAATTAAATAAATACGTCACGTTTATGTAAATTAAGTAATTTAAATCAGTTTCGAGGAATAAAATTCATCACACAAACCAGTAGTCACCATATCAATCGCGAATAAACTGAATATGAAGATAAAATAAACAGAGATCCTAGCACATTCAGTTTTACCGATAATGTAAATATTTTGCTACGAAAATATAACATTAAATTTATTACGAAAATTTGTGTGTTGATCCTCTTACATCCTAATTCGTCGTAGGTTATTACTTACCTACTGCTTAAAATGAAAAGGGTACGGCCGCGGACGTAAGCAGATGCGGGAGTACAGTCGAGCGCGAAATCGGACGCGAAGCGCGAACGGCATGGCGCCGAGATAAACGGAGGTGGCATTTTAATCAACCCGGAAAGTAAAAAAATGTGGTTACGTCGCTACGCTCAGCTAGATATGATTAAATTGTAATTTGTCATAGACTAATACATAGACTAGAAAAATATGAAACAATTTTTTTTCCCTGTAGATATAAACCAAAATTATGTGTTATTTGAAAGAGTATGCGTCGTACCTAAAAGCGAATAAAAATGAATTGTAGTAAACCTTTACCTTTTGTGCTATTCATAGGAAAAATGTGAACAACATACCTACTGTGTACTAGCGACCCAACTAGATTTAAAAAAAAATCGCCACCAAAAAAAATATAGCCTCAAAGTTACTATCGGTAGTACCAAGGTAGTACTGTGAAGTTTACGGTTTCAGAAAAAAACTTTATGATATTTCGATTATTGCAAGGGAGAATCATTCGATATTCAGAACCGTGCCTTAGGGCTTGTTGTTTGATCAATAGTTAAACAAACTAATAGTTAAAATGTATGGCAGAATTAACAATAATTAACGCTTACAAAGGAAATTTAACTATTAGTTAGTTTAACTATTGATCAAATATCGGGCCCTTAGACAAACATCTGTCACCATCATTTTAAGGTTTTATTACACCGGTATCTTGACGTACATCTTTAAATTAAAGACTCGTTTACATCTATTCTGCGATTTTATTCGCTAACCATTCAAAAAGCCCGCGTCCCTCCCTCGCAGTTCCACGTAACGCCGCAAACTACCTTATCATTAGTTTCCACCTCAATATTGAAATTAAGTCGGTCCCTTTCGCTGGCCCTTTGTGTTTGTCTAGTTAAATTAAGTAGAAAATTTATTCCGTATCAGTTCGGAGCCCTCTATGTCAACGTCGAATTTATAATTCGAATGCCGAAACTAATATAATAAAGATTAAATTGTTGGGAATTTGCCTATTCGTGTAATTTCGTTGCCACCGTTGGGTATCGTTATAATTTTATCGCCATTAACATTCGGTGGTTTGTGAGTTTGACGAATAAATTGAGGGCGCACGTGTGAAGTTTTGATATCTACGTCTGTACCTTCGTCAAAAGTATTAGGTGCCTAAAGTGGCTTTAATACAAAACACTTATTTCAGTGGTCGCTCATATATTTCTTGCTTCAATTTTTTTGCAGCAAACTATTTACATTATCGGTAAAAGTTAAGTGTGCTAGGATCTCAGTTTATTGTGTAGCTTAAAATTATTACTAAGGTTAAAGATAAATAGAGATAGGTTATAGAATTTCCCACATTGCTCAGTTCAGTATCGCAACTTTTAAAATATTTTTGAGATTTTTACTCGCATTTGCATAAGGGACCTTTAAAAAAACGAGCCTATTTATCTATATAGCTCTCAGAGGGGCGGCAACGCACCTGTAATGCCTTCTTAAATTATTTTTCTCAAACATGCTCTGAAATGTATGCGTTAATGTCACGAAATGAAGCCATGAAGTTTGTTGTTTATGGCTCCCTACATTACTTCTTGGCCTAGGCCATAAAAGTAAGTATGAAAAACCATTATTGTCCGCTGCTGTAACTTTTAAATTTGCTTACTAACATTAAACTGACAAAGGAAAAATTACATACAGCCAACTTACGACATTAAAAAAAATCTATCTTCTTTTATTTCTATAAAACCGCCTAAACTACTGGTGATGGATGGATGGATGTATGGATGGATGGATGTATAGATGTATGGATGGATGTATGGATGGATGTATGTATGGATGTATGGATGGATGGATGTATGGATGGATGTACCTATAGATGTATGGATGTAAGGATGGATGTATGACTGGATGGATGGATGTATGGATATATGGATGGATGGATGTATGTATGGATGTATAGATGTATGGATGGGTGGATGGATGTATGGATGGATGTATGGGTGGATGTATGGATGGATGTATGGATGTATGGATGGATGGATGTATGGATGGATGTACCTATAGATGTATGGATGTAAGGATGGATGTATGGATGGATGGATGGATGTATGGATATATGGATGGATGTATGGATATATGGATGGATGGATGTATGTATGGATGTATAGATGTATGGATGGATGGATGGATGTATGGATGGATGTATGGGTGGATGTATGGATGGATGGATGGATGTATGGATGGATGTATGGATGGATGGACGTATGGGTGGATGTATGGATGGATGTATGGGTGGATGTATGGATGGATGTATGGATGGATGTATGGATGGATGTATGAATGGATGTATGGGTGGATGTATGGATGGATGTTTGGATGGATGTATGGATGGATGTAGGATGGATGGATGGATGGATGTATGGATGGATGTATGGGTGGATGTATGGATGGATGTATGGATGGGTGTATGGATGGATGGATGGATGGATGTATGGATGGATGGATGTATGGGTGAATGTATGGATGGATGTATGTGTGGATGTATGGATGGATGTATGGATGGATCTATGGATGGATGTATGGATGGATGTATGGATGGATGTATGGGTGGATGTATGGATGGATGTATGGATGGATGTATGGATGGATGGATGGATGTATGGATGTATGGATGGATGTATGGATGGATGTATGGGTGGATGTATGGATGGATTTATGGATGTATGTAAGGATGGATGTATGGATGGATGGGTGGATGGATGTATGGATGGATGGATGGATAGATGGATGGATGTATGGATGGATGTATGGATGAATGTATGGATGGATGTATGGGTTGATGTATGGATGGATGTATGGATGGATGTATGGATGGATGGATGTATGGATGGATGTATGGATGTATGGATGGATGGATGGATGGATGGATGGATGGATGGAAGGATGCATGGATGGATGGATGATGATGATGATGATGATGATGATGATGATGCATGTTTGAGAAAAGCTCTATACAATCCTCGGCCGGAAGAGGGATTGCTGGACTCGTTTTATCCGGCCTCGTCTACGACTCGGCCGTATACCCTAAATCTCGTCCATCAATCCCTTACTTCACGTCCTCTGCAGTAATGTACTATTAATTCAAAATTACGCTGAGTAAATTATTTTAATTGCCCTTACGTAACAACGGTATAGGTATCGAATTTATTTAGGCACGCGAATTTCGTTAACTACCTTTGCGCTCTGTCTTATTATACTCGTAGTGTCGTGTGTATGGTACCGTGTTATTAGAAGAATTTGAAAATTATAAAAATAAAAAAAAAATAGCTGAAACAATTAATTTGCTCACCCGCGACAAAATACGCTGCAAAAGCAAAGCTAAGCGGGTGAGCAAAGTATTTTTTTCAGTTCATTGATATGGACCTCCTAAAAATAACGCCTGATTCCTTAAAATAAACAAATGAAAGTAGTTGCAGTTGAAAGTAGCGTTACCACCGTGCCGCGCGTCAAAGTATAAGCTAAATTAATGTAGATTAAATAAATAAATAAAATATATAAATAAATATTAGTGGACAATCTTTCACAAATCGACCTAGTCCCAAACTAAGCAAAGCTTGTACTATGTGTATTAGACGACGATAAACATACTTACATATATAGATAAATAAATACTTAAATACATAGAAAACATCTATAACTCAGGAACAAATATTCGTGCTCATCCTTTAACTGTGCTCATCACACAAATAAATGCCCTTACCGGGATTCGAACCCAGGACCTCTTGCTTCGTACGCAGGGTCACTACCAACTAGGCTAAAGTGGTCGTGATTGTTTTTAACTTGCATGTGATATGTCAAGAAATAGTTACTAAAATTTTGAAAATTTATGTAGAAAGCGATCCCTCGTTTAGACCATCCCCGACAATGGACCGCAATACATCAAAAACGTAATTATAAAAACGCATGTCAATCACACGGTGCATTTCCTTGCATTTATTAACAGCGGGGTCTGCGAGTGAAGTCCGTAGTTAATATTCCGGGCGCGGTTGGCGCGGACAGTCGCTGGCAGTTCACGCATGGCGGCGCCTTGCCCGCCGCCATGCGACGTGACAAATGCTGGAAACAAACGGGAATTTGGAATGAATTCCGACTGAAATTTAGAAAAAAAACAAGCCTTACATTGTATTTAATTCCTTATCTAGTTTTAGGAACTATCAATAACTCCATATCCCGAAAGTTGTCCCTTTTACTAGACACAGTCACAATTAGTGTTAAAGATTATAATAATAATTTTATGCACAGGCCTCTTCTCAGAATGAGAGAGCTTGGGCCGTAGTTCCCACGCGGGCCTAGTGTGGATTGGGAACTTCACACGCACCATTGTTTTTCTTCGCAGGTGTGTGCAGGTTTCCTCGCAATGTTTTCTTTCACCGTAAAGGTCATGGTAACTTATAATGTAATTTCGCACGTAAATTCCGAAAAAAACTACTACGAGGTCCAATCCGCACTGGGCCTGCGCGGGAATTACAGCCCAAGCCCTCTCATTCTGAAAGGAGGCCTGTGCCTTGCAGCGGGACGTGGGATGATGACGATGACGGCTGCGCGTTATCCTTCTACTGCCTCCAAACCATTTGTTGTTTGTTTAAAACAACAGGACGATGTTCTTAACCATCAATTGTCAAAATAGCCGCATAAATTAAAGTCCCTTTGCTGGCCAGTGAACGACGACGTTGTATCGTATCTGCCGTCCCCACAGTTTAAAAAAGTAGACTTTTTGTATTCACACATAGGGTGGAATGAAGGTTATATTACAATTACTTCGGACCTTTTGTATCTCAGGTCGAAGATTAATGCTAGTATTAATCGAGTGACCACCGCAGGCCTGCGGCCGCTCCGATGAGATTTACTGCTATACTGCGATTTGTTTACAAAAGTTATGTTTAAGGTTTAGAATGTAATGTAAGATATAGGTCCCAGTACTATGTGCAGTAAGCATGCTATTATAAAAAAAAAACTAATGATGAAATAGATTATTTGTCATTATTCTTTTACTGTACGTAGTGGAATTTTAAACGTAAAACAAAATTAGAGTTTCTAGCACAGTTAATACTGGAAAATTGTTTTAATTTGTCTTATTTAATTTGTGGTGTCCATACATTTAGTTTGTTATTTAATTTCAACAACGTATGGACATCCCAATTTTAACAGATTAATTTTAATAATTAAGTTAGTGCATTATATTAACCAGCATTAACTGAGTTAAAAACACTAATTTTGTAATTTATTGAATCAGGCGTTACTTTGCGGAGGTCTATATTAATAACTGAAACAATTACTTTGCTCACCCGCAAACTTTGGTTTGGTCACGGGTGAGTGAAATACTTAATTGTTTGTTTATCACGTTTAAAATTTAACCTCGTAGAACGTATAAGTACAGAGCAATCTGACATTAGATATGTCGTTTATCTACATTTGAATTTATCTAGTAACAAGGTGCAAAATTTTAATAGTGATTTTATATCATTTTTTAGCACAAAAATTCTCCTAAATGACGGTATGGAGTGATTGAATTATTCACCCTCAGCACGGTCAGCCGATAATGCCGCGGCAATAAACATTTTTTTAAAGAAATTAAAATTTTTTATACCTGTAAAAAAATTCTGAAAATATAAACCGATTATGCCGATTCAAAAAATATTTCAACGATAGAAAGCTCCGTGTAAAAAGGGATAAAAGCGACACGAGAAAGTTCAAAATTTCCACGGGGCACACGAAGTTGCGGGAAATAGCTAGTTTAAATATATATACAGTACCTAACACAATTTGTTGGTTGGTGCTATCCGTAGGTGACCGCCAATTAGGCCGGCAGAGTCCAGCGCCGGCTGCGAGTAACGAGCGTCTTTCGGACGGTAACCTTGCCACTGCCACGTCCAGGTCATTGCGTGGTTTCTGACTGGACGGTTTAAATTTTACACCGTAAACATGTTGCAAACATAAGGACCCTAAAATGTAATATTACGTTTCAAATATTTGACTACTGGCAATTAAATAGACGAAGATTCTAGGATTAATGGGCACTTACTAGACAATACAACAAAGGTTTTTTCAGATTTCAGCAAGTCTTTTCTGGTGTAATTCCATTTTTATAACCTTTTATTTAGTTATGCCTGTCCCGATCTCTAGAGGTAGGTTTAGTGGTAAATGAAATCTTTCAAATTAATTGAAATTACTTGAAATTTGGTATACTCGTATATGTATAAGTTGGATGACAATAACTCGTATTTTCCTACTCCTGTACTTTTATCTGTTTTTTACATGGTCGCGAACAAATATATAAGAACATAGATAATATGACTCCAGAAAGTCTATACTTAATCTATTCGCCATAACAGCACTTGTGTCGTAATGTCGTTATTACGATACACCTAGCTGCCACATAATATTAAATGTAGGGTACACTCAACACTAAAGCCCAGTTTAGACCTGCTGAGTTGAGTAGAGTAGGGTACAGTCGGGTACAGTAGGGTACAGTCGGGTACAGTAGGGTAAAATAGAGTACAGTCGAGTACAGTAGGGTAAAATAGGGTACAGTAGGGTAAAATAGGGTACAGTAGGGTACAGTCGGGTACAGTAGGGTAAAATAGGGTACAGTCGGGTACAGTAGGGTGAAATAGGGTACAGTAGAGTACAGTAGGGTAAAATAGGGTACAGTAGGGTACAGTCGGGTACAGTCGGGTACAGTAGGGTAAAATAGGGTACAGTTGGATACAGTCGGGTACAGTAGGGTACAGTTGGGTACAGTCGGGTACAGTGGGGTACAGTCGGGTACAGTAGGGTAAAATAGGGTACAATAGGGTACAGTCGGGTACAGTCGGGTACAGTAGGGTAAAATAGGGTACAGTCGGGTACAGTAGGGTAAAATAGGGTACAGTCGGGTACAGGGTGGTAAAATAGGGTACAGTTGGGTACAGTCGGGTACAGTAGGGTACAGTTGGGTACAGTCGGGTACAGTGGGGTACAGTCGGGTACAGTAGGGTGAAATATGGTACAGTAGGGTACAGTCGGGAACAGTAGGGTAAAATAGGGTACAGTAGGGTACAGTCGGGTACAGTAGGGTAAAATAGGGTACAGTAGGGTAAAATAGGGTACAGTAGGGTAAAATAGGGTATTTTACCCTACTGTACCCGACTGTACCGGACTGTACCCTACTGTACCCTATTTTACCCTACTGTACCCGGCTGTACTCTACTGTACCCTATTTTACCCTACTGTACCCGACTGAACCCTACTGTACTCTATTTTACCCTACTGTACCCGACTGTACCCTACTGTACCCTATTTTACCCTACTGTACCCGACTTTACCCGACTGTACCCTATTTTACCCTAATGTACCCGACTGTACCCAACTGTACCCTATTTTACCCTACTGTACCCGACTGTACCTTATTTTACCCTACTGTACCAGACTGTACCCTACTGTACCCGACTGTACCCTACTGTACCCTATTTTACCATACTGTACCCTACTGTACCCGACTGTACCCTACTGTACCCTATTTTACCCTACTGTACCCGACTGTGCCCTACTGTACCCTATTTCACCCGACTGTACCCTACTGTACCCCATTTTACCCTACTGTACCCGACTGTACCCTACTGTACCCTATTTTACCCTACTGTACCCGACTGTACCCTACAGTAGGGTACAGTCCAGTACAGTAGAGTCGAGTCGTAGAAAAAATATTGTATGCAACGGTGTATAATTTGGTCTTAACGGCTCGTGCCGTCTTCCATTGCGATACTCGCATTCGCTCGTATAATAGGGTACAGTAGAGTACAGTAGGGTAAAATAGGGTACAGTAGGGTACAGTCGGGTACAGTCGGGTACAGTAGGGTAAAATAGGGTACAGTTGGATACAGTCGGGTACAGTAGGGTACAGTTGGGTACAGTCGGGTACAGTGGGGTACAGTCGGGTACAGTAGGGTAAAATAGGGTACAATAGGGTACAGTCGGGTACAGTCGGGTACAGTAGGGTAAAATAGGGTACAGTCGGGTACAGTAGGGTAAAATAGGGTACAGTTGGGTACAGTCGGGTACAGTAGGGTACAGTTGGGTACAGTCGGGTACAGTGGGGTACAGTCGGGTACAGTAGGGTGAAATATGGTACAGTAGGGTACAGTCGGGAACAGTAGGGTAAAATAGGGTACAGTAGGGTACAGTCGGGTACAGTAGGGTAAAATAGGGTACAGTAGGGTAAAATAGGGTATTTTACCCTACTGTACCCGACTGTACCGGACTGTACCCTACTGTACCCTATTTTACCCTACTGTACCCGGCTGTACTCTACTGTACCCTATTTTACCCTACTGTACCCGACTGTACCCTACTGTACTCTATTTTACCCTACTGTACCCGACTGTACCCTACTGTACCCTATTTTACCCTACTGTACCCGACTTTACCCGACTGTACCCTATTTTACCCTAATGTACCCGACTGTACCCAACTGTACCCTATTTTACCCTACTGTACCCGACTGTACCTTATTTTACCCTACTGTACCAGACTGTACCCTACTGTACCCGACTGTACCCTACTGTACCCTATTTTACCATACTGTACCCTACTGTACCCGACTGTACCCTACTGTACCCTATTTTACCCTACTGTACCCGACTGTGCCCTACTGTACCCTATTTCACCCGACTGTACCCTACTGTACCCCATTTTACCCTACTGTACCCGACTGTACCCTACTGTACCCTATTTTACCCTACTGTACCCGACTGTACCCTACAGTAGGGTACAGTCCAGTACAGTAGAGTCGAGTCGTAGAAAAAATATTGTATGCAACGGTGTATAATTTGGTCTTAACGGCTCGTGCCGTCTTCCATTGCGATACTCGCATTCGCTCGTATCGCAACTCACGTCACTCGCCTTTTAAGACCTTACTTATACAACCGTTGCATAAAATACTATTAAATATTACTTATTCATATACCTAATATAGTATCATTCTATTGTTTCTCTAATATAAATTGTATACCGGTTATTACCTACTAGTCCAGGTTATATAGTAACCAGTCAGTTAAATACAATAAAAACCCTTTTTATGCCAGTAGTTATAAAGTGTATAAAATATTCTCAGTTCTTTCATTTATTGAATGGCCACGGAGCTAGCAAACAAATTTTCAGATTTAATTTAGTTTGGATTGGGGTAATAAAAACGTTCTCTGCCGTAGCTGACCAAATAGCGGAGGAGAATAAATTTTATGCTCAGCCATGGTTCGTTCCGTTTATGGGCTTATGACTGCCGACTATTTGAATCGCCAGCACAGTGCAGTCACAGTGGAGCAACTATAACCTCTAATTCCCGCGAGCACGTTGCTAATCCGCTTGAAGTAGGCAATCTGCTCTCATCAGCTCTATTTCACCGCCAGAGCGCACCGACAATGGCATTTAATGTAATTTAATTTCCTCAAACCCTATTTTATCGCTGGATTATTTGATCAAAGGGCTAATCGAGTCCACATACCAACAGTTTAGCCAAAGATAAACTTGCGAGATGCGGGCGCAGTGCGTGTTTAACTAATGACCGAGCGATGGGGGTGAGGGGGAGGCTGGGGGCAGAGCGCCGATATCATTAGCCCCAGATGCCGCTACTGCCCGCTGCCCACTGCCCGGTATAAATACATTAAGTGCCGTCAAACTGTTAAAGCTCGCTTCAAGCACAGATTTTCTACGTTAAAACTCGATGATGGACGGAGAGGTTATTAATAAGCGTTGTCCAGTTACTTTACGTCATCGATACGACAGCTTCTAGAATTTTCGCAAGGATATGAGGTAACGCAGTTGCGTTTATGCATCGATAAATCGACTTTCGAACACTTATGTTAGACTTATTGCAAGAAAATTGTTCTGGTAATCACCTGAGGCAGGCTAGTCTTGTTTAAGATCGGGGTCAACGTATATCATCTATATTAGCGACATGATTGTGTTAACATAAATCGTTCGTTTGATATGTCTACCTGGGCGGAGTGATAAGTCAGGTAAAAATCAAATTCACGGTAGTTTTTTCGCAAATCAAATAATGTCAAATTGTAGTTGAACCTTTTCGGAGATTTAAGGTGTATTTTCAGCCAGTTCGCTTTGATAGTTTTTTTTTACAGCTATGAAAAAAAAACAATCGCTTCAATGTTTGCAAACATGGAGAAAAGTGAGTTTCGTGTTCTGATTAAACATTATTTTATGCGAAAAAAGACTTTTACGGATACAAAAAAAAAATTAGATAAATATTACGGGGAGTCCGCCTCGTCAATCAAAATGATTCACAAGTGGTTTACGGATTTTCGTTGCGGTCGTACGAGCACTATTGACGCCGACCGACATGGACGCCCTATTGAGGTCACCACACCAGAGATGGTCACCAAAATCCATGATATCGTACTCAATGACCGAAGAGTAAAAGTCCGTGAGATAGCTGATATTATAAGCATTTTAGACGAATGCGTCCGTAATATCCTACACACTTATTTGAATATGAAGAAGCTATCCGCCCGATGGGTGCCGCGATTGCTCACGGTGGATCAAAAACGCACAAGGGTGACCATTTCAGAGGAATGTTTGGCGAAGTTTAAACGTAATAAAAAGGACTTTGTGCGTCGTTTCATAACTGTTGACGAAACCTGGATCCATCATCATACACCGGAAACCAAGAAGTAGTCAAAACAATGGATTGCTTCGGGTGAACCAGCACCGAAGAAGGCCAAAGCAGTTTTATCTGCGAATAAAGTTATGGCTACTGTCTTTTGGGATGCTCATGGTGTAATATATGTTGATTACCTCCAGAAAGGTAAAACAATCAACGGCGAATATTATGCCAATTTATTACAGCGATTTCATGAAGTTTTGATGGAAAAACGACCCCATTTGGCGAAAAAGAAAATCATTTTTCACCAAGACAACGCACGGGTGCACACTTGTGCAGTTGCTATGGCCAAAATTCACGAGTTGCGTTACCAATTGCTGTCGCATCCGCCTTACTCTCCGGATTTGGCACCCTGCGTCTATTTTCTTTTCCCAAACTTAAAGAAATGGCTTGGCGGAAAAAGATTTGGTTCCAACCAGGAAGTCATCGAAGAAACCAATGCGTATTTTAAGGGTTCGAGAAATCGTACTATACGGAAGGTATCGAAAAGCTAGAAAAACGATGGACTAAGTGCATTGAGATACATGGAGACTACGTTGAAAAATAAATTTACTTTTAAAAATAAATGATCGCAGAAACAAAAGTCACCGATATAGCTAGAAGAATCATAATCGCCAAACTCAAGTGACTGTGGGCAAGGCACATCACCCGTAGAACTGGTGACTGATTGAGCCAAAAGGTTCGAGAAACTGGCGTATAAGGTTCAGCAGATGCAGTGAAGGTAGGCCTCCAACAAGATGGAGCGACCTGCTGATAGCGCAGGACCAGTCTGTTTTTCGAACTTTGTGGTTTGCCTATGTTAAGCAGTGGACGCTCAGATCATAGATTTAGGCCATTCCTTTTTATGATTTGAGAGTGGATCTGAAATGATGATAATAATCATAATTATAGGCCTGGCTTGCCTCTCATAATGATTGATTACATTTCATTGCATTTCACGTCAATGGGTACAGGGTAGTAGATGAGTTCGAGTTTCACAAACAGAGAACAGCTTGACAGTATGAAGTGCGTATTAAATGCCGTTCATAATTCACAGCGTATAGACAGTTTGGAGGGTTGGACTGCGCATCAGAATCAATGAACATTGAAAAACAGCGGCCACTGGCGAATGGCGTCATAAAATTCTATAAAGCCAATAAAAATCGTGCTCGGCGTTAGAACGTCCACATAAAATCTGAAGGTACATAAACATATCATAAGAGGGGATGAAGAGCGAGTTATCCTCACAAAGAGAATTTTTCTGAGGGATAAACGGCGGTTTCGCCAGATGGTTATTTTATACAGTGAAGTCGACTTAACGGCCTGGGTTTTTAGCTCGTAGGCGCTCTACGCGAACCGTAGCGTTACAGTCGACGCAGGGGACATCGGCCGCGTTTAAATATTAGTAAAATAACTTTGAAACTTTTGCAAAGTAAGAAAAGTAACGTGTGGTGCACGATATGAGGAATGTTTTAAAAACAATGCTCATTCGGTGTAGCCAACGAATACATATATATAAGGTGTTAATTTATTAGTTTCAGATATTTTAACAGCTGATAGTACTCGGTCCCTGGAATATATTTAAGTATGAAACATTTTAGCTTTCCAATTTTTGTTTTTGGAGAAAACTGAAAAACAAATTTGCTACGTAAAAACACCCTGTTATGTGAAGTGGCCAGTTACAGTTAAGTAGTACCTACGTAAAAGAGGTACTAGAATCTGTTCAATGAGTTCTCATTTAATAATCACATTAACATGGTGTTTTTACGTAGCAAATTTGTATTTAAATTTTCTCCAAAAAAAAATTGGAAAAGTTATAATGTTTCATCCTTAAATATACTCCAGGGACCGAGTACTATCAGCTGTAAAAATATCTGCAACTAATAAATTAACACCTTATATAGATGTTTGCCGTAAAATAAAGTCTCATATTATTAAGGATCGGAAGTGACAGTAGATCGTTGTTGGTTGAGTTGAGAGATCTTTCAATCCAATCCAATTTCTAAACGCAGTCTAATAAAATATTTACTATGTCGTATCTAAAAAAAAAACCTAACATAAATCGACTTTTTCCAAAATGGCAGTTTATGCTCACATACGCGTTTTATTTCCGCTACTGTACAAATTACATGCGTTTCAAAAAACAATATTATACAATACGTAAACCGGGGTTACTTTGATACACAGTTTTTTACGCCGTGTCATTATTTTTTAGACCATCTGTGGCAGTGAAATAGCTACTATGATAAATCACCTAACTTTTGAGCTATGAATATTTGCGTTTTTATAACAATTTTAAATCTATCAATGTAGCCCCAAAATTTCCTAAAGTAACCCCAGTTTACCGGTACTATTTTTTATTCAACATAATGCATCAGTACAGTGAGATAATATGTCTGACTGTACCTCGACGTAAAGTCTCTGTATTATCATAAAGTCCGTGTAAATGGTCGGATTCCGTTGTTTTTGTGGTAACGGTGTTTGCTTTGAAAACATTATCTACCTACCTATTCTAACAAACGACGCCATATTACAAACGCCATATTTAAATACGTATGTAACAAAACGTTTAAGGATGTTATTTATGTTCGTGCTTATCATTTGTAGATTGTAATATCGACGATGGAAACGCCATACATCATATATGGCGCTTTAGCGATTTTACCTTAGGGCCTAAGCACACGGCGTTTTTTTAACGTACCGTCGACGCGCGTTTTAGGAACACGCGTTTACAGCGCCTAGCACACGGCGTTTTTTAAATAACCCACGTGCGTATCGCGTTTGTATCGATACAAACGCGCGTCGACGGCGCGTTAAAAAAAACGTCGTATGCTTAGGCCCTTAGTGACAAGATTTAAAATCGCTAAAGCTTCCTTTAAATGATATATGGTGCTTTAGCCAATTAACCTTTGCACCGTCGAATATATTTGTTACTAAACGAGTCACACACAGCCTCAGAAACAAAAGTCTCTCTTGTGGACATATAATATTAGCAACTCCGAAACAGTAAAATTAAGATTTGAAAATGGTCAGGCGTCCCACACGCCTATGTAGACTTGATTAAATAATATATATTGACGGAGACAGAATCCACAGAAGAGACGCGAACAAAAAAAATGTGTATGTCCTTTATTAGTTATGTCAATGAAAATACTTATCTCGTGTTGTATAATTTTGAAGTAATAAGGATACTACAGGGTTATTTGTAATTCACTAGCATCCTTTTAACCCTAGACTCCTACCACTTAAACAAATGTTTTTTGTTTTACGGCTTTTGTCATAACTTAATATTTTTGGTGTAATAACGTTCTGAAAATTTGATTCTGCCTCTTATTTTTACGATACTCTGTGTATTTGTATGGGAAAAAAGTGCTTCATTTTAAAAAGTCGTAAAACAAAAAACATTTGTTTGAGTGATAGGAATTCAGGGTTAAGAGGATGTCAGTGAATTAAAAATAACCCTGTATACATCATGAAACAATAATTTCAAGATGCGACTTTAGTAAAAAGACACCTTATTTTAGCTCTGAAAACCACATTAATTTTAATTGCTTTAAAACAAATAAAAAGTTAGTCGATTGAGTTTACATAGAAGTGACGTCATAACTAGCTATTGCCATACAAAATCTATGGAAGAATCGTGTTTTGACAGCTCATAAAAAGGACGCCAGTTGATTGGTGGTGTCATTATTTTATAGTTCCTATCAAGTTCCTATTATACTAAGTTTGTTTTGAAAAAAAAATTTTCGTCGAGTATTACCGGTTTCGTCTCATCGGAGTTTTTTCCGAATTGGTTGTATATTTATCGATTTTGAACATAAAACTGCCGTGAGATTCATTCATTGTGAAAAATACGGATAACTCACGGAGCACACGCTTCGGCGCCAAGTGCACTCATTCGGCAGCAGCCGCCGGCCGTGGCATATGCTCCGTGATGAAGGGCTACGGATTAGCCTGAAACGTGTCCACCTAAACTCGAACATAGACGTGAGTTATCCGTATTTTTCCACCATAAATTTATCGATGTTCATAAGTGCTTCTTATAGTCTAAATTCAATAAAGATATTTTGACTTTGATTTTGAACCGAATGTATACTTCGTTTTTAGGGTTCCGTAGTCAACTTGGAACCCTTATAGTTTCGCCATGTCTGTCCGTCTGTCTGTCTGTCTGTCCGTCCGCGGCTAAGCTCAGAGACTGTTAGTACTAGAAAGCTGTAAATTGGCATGAATATATATATCAGTCACGCCGACAAAGTGATTAAATAAAAAAAAGTAAAAAAAATTTTTTTAGGGTACCTCCCATAGACGTAAAGTGGGGGTGATTTTTTTTTCTCGACTAACCCTATAGTGTGGAGTATCATTGGATAGGTATTTGAAAATAAATAGGGGTTTGCTAAAGCCATTTTTTGATAAAATTAATATTTTCGGAGATATTCACTCCAAAAGTTCAAAATAATGTGTCCCCCCTCTAACTTTTGAACAGCAAGTCTAAAAAATATGAAAAAAATCACGTAAGTTAAACTTAATAAAAACTTTCTAGGAAAATTATTTTCAACTTAATCAGTTGAGCAGTTTTTAAGTTTTTGTGAAAAAATATTTCTAAACTAAGATTGTAATTTAACTGCCATTGCAAGCATTTTTTTTTCTTTAAGTACCTATAAGATCACGCTAACAGTATCTTCTTTCAAATAAAAAAATAAAATTGAAATCGTTTCATATAATAAAGAATTACATTTGAAAAACCATCAACATAGACAACATTAGATTAGTTACCCAATTCGCCGATAGATGGCGCTGTACCGCCGATGTTGAAATTCTGGGCGCGGTGGGAGTTGGGACCAAAACGACACATATTCATAATCATATTCATTTATTCATTCAGATTCATGTTCATTACATTAATAGATAGTAGTTTTACAAGATGGTAGGTACATGACACCCTGTCAGGGCATAGAATGTCAATCTATTCTAACAATATGCATGCATGGATAAATAATTTTTTTGTCAATACAATTTATGTTAAATAATAATTCAGAAAAATAAAAATATTAATATCCATAAAGTATGCAAAGATTTTTTCGTACCTGCTACGGAACCCTATCTTGGGCGTGTCCGACACGCTCTTGGCCGGTTTTTTTTTAGCATTAGAAAAAGGTAAGCGATTTTGACGTGTCTTTTTATTGAAAACACTTTTGAAAAATAAGTCACAGCTAAGCTAATATGTAAAAATTTGAAAGGAAATATGGTCATGTACACTCTTTTGGTTTCATAAGTAATGTTACTATTTTTTTAAGGCTTTTCTCAATAAAAAGACTCATCAAGATTGTATACCTTATTTCTAATGCTAAAAAAACAAAGTACCTATAGTCCAACTAGCCAGAGTCTGTAATCAATCGTCGTGTAATCAATTTCAAGTATCTAATATTTTAACTACTGAATAGATTGCTTAAATTAAGCAACAATTTTGTGTGATAGTGATAGAGACTTATCACAATTTATTATATTTGATATTCAGCATTTTGAGTATGATAAGGTATAAGATGGACTACCCTTATATTCCTCATTGCTGTGACCGGCACATACTTACCCTGTGCTAATGAAATGAAATGATCCAACACAATATAAAATTGTTATGAGTTTTATTAATTGAAATAAATTAATTTTGATATAGCTAGCTTCTAATATAAAAAAAATGTGTTATCCGTTTTGGCAAACATTGCAGAACTACTAAATTTATTATTTTTATAAAATATTTTTCCCCTAAAACACACCTAAAAACTTGTCTTCGCGCGGTTAAAACACACCATAAAAACTTCACAGCCTTCATATTTAGGGGTTACGTTTATTGCGATATAAATCGGCGACTGATGTGATTTATCAGCGCATCAGTCCTGGTTAGTGTGAGTAATGTTCTGTTATTACAGTTACGACTCCGTTGTCTGTATTAGAGGTGAGAAAAATAACCGTACGCGTATTACCTTGGATGTCCTGGTGCCCTGGTAGCGACTGAGTAAGCCATGATATAACTAATATTTTAAGGTCACTTAATCACAATCTACTTGTTGCTAAAATTACTTTGACGTTTCGACCACATCATCATCGTCATCATCATTTCATCCGAAATATGTCCACTGCTGAACATAGGCCTCCCCCAAGGCTGTCATACTGAATTTAGAAGTTCAAAATGTTGTCTTATGGCATACTTTCGCACTGTGCATCGCAATTTTGAACTACGAAATTTAGTATGACAGTCGCCACTTGAGTCTGGCGATTTCGATATAATTCATGATATGTTTTTGAATGTAATTTCTGGAATTCTAGTGAAAAGGGGCTAACTTTATAATTAATATTGGTGATGACACGACGAACGGTGGAGTAAGCGTGTTCTGGAATGGAGGCCTCGGCTAGGCAAAAGAAAAGTGGATAGTTCGCCACCCAGATGGTCCAATGATATCAGGGAGACAGCAGGACCAGTCTGGAAGAGGGAAACGGACAACCGATCTGAGTAGAGAAGTATTGGAGAGGCGTTTGTCTAGCGGTGGGTGAAAACGCACTGAAGAAGACGACTAACGTTGTAAATTTTTTTCGTGAAGGTGTTTCTAAATTCATAATTATCCGTTATTTCTCTATAGAATCCCATTGCAGAATTAAAAGAAAAATGTGAAAAGTAATTGATCAATGATAAGTCTTTGTGTTTTTTTTTATACAATATAAGCTTGCGTTTGACCACAATCATGTCTGATGGAAAGCGAAGATGAGGCCTAGGATGCTCACTCACCCTTGACTTGGATTTAGGTTGCTTGAATTTATTGCCTGTGACTAGTTATGATTTATTTACACAAAATATACAAATTTACAGAAACATGTTTTAAAACACAAAAATAAAAAACTTAAATTAACTTAATCTAAACCTAAAAACCTGTATTTACAAATATCTCTGTGACCTGATATGTTACGAATTTTGCGTCTTACATTTATATGTATGTATATATACCTAAATAGTTCTTATAAATGAAACTATTGCGAAGAGTTTGTAATCTATTTGTGATGAGTTGCAATTAAAGTTTATTTAGCGTTTTATTTAAAATCCTTAATCAAAAGTGGGGTTTATGGGATAAGATACAAAAGAAGTTCTTTCTTCCTTTCTAAAAGCGTCACAATACAAATGTTGGTCAAAATATCCCCTCTATTTACTACCTCTAAGACCTGCCTCCATTTTCTATCTCCAATGCTTCACCGCCGTTGATTTCAAACATATTACCATACTCCGGGGACACTCACCCTTTGTTAAGCAGAATTGAAATGGATCGGATTCGAGAGCCCATCCATCACGCTCTTTACCCCACATCTAATGGTTTTTTAATAATTCCACTTCGGACTGCGCTCATTAGAAAGAAGTGCGATCGAGAGATGATTGTTCGGAATATGACAGTCAATTGACAGCGGTGAAATAATCGGCAGACGCGAAAAATGTGGAGACGATTCAAGTGTGGAATTCTTTCGAGGGGAGAGATTTTATAGTTAGTATTAGGGCCTGTGTCACGACTCTTTTTAAGTTCCTCATATCTGTCGTATAAAATATTAAGAACTCATTAGAGAGCGGAAAAACAGCCCTTTAAGATTTTAAGTCTTTGTTGATAAAAAAAAAATCTACATTTAAAGGTCCTTAAGCAACTAAAACGTTTGCTAGTGGTGGTATATAAAGTAATATGTGCTAAAATTGTCCTCCTACTGTATAAGACTGTCACATTACTAGGGCAATAGAACAAAGTAAGAATATTTAGGTAAATGCAAGAAAAAAAAATGTTTCGACATTTCAAACAAGCCGGAATAATTTATACAGCCTGTCCGTTTGTTTACCCATTTAATGTAAATTGTACAAATTTATTCCGTCATAAGCGGAAAGTAAGACAAAGGGATGAGGCAAGTATGCCGAGGGTAGCCGCTCACTGACCGCTATAAACAATTTGAAACTATGTGCGCGGTCACCTTTATATTTCATGCAAATCGCCCGCAGTCGTGGGGTAGTTGCTTTGTGGAACCGGATTGCGTGACAAATGGTAAAACAACGATGTTACCGGACTATTACTTGCGAAACGTTGAATGGAAGAAAACAAAGTTTCTTAAATTAAATTAAACACTAAAAATAAAAGTTAATGTTACTTGTTATTTGGTTTCAAAACTAGATCCCTTCCAACCTTGAAGCATTGCGAAATAACTTTAGAATGCAAATGCCTAATAAAGAAAGAGTAGAAACACTTAAAAGTACTTTCCAAAAAATTTAAGCTTGGCATATACGGCATAAAATTTTCATTTCTACGCGAGCATAAAGTAACAATTCCCTGTTATTCTACACTTTTTGGCATAAACCGTCAAAAAAGTAATCTATTTGAGCCATAAATGTTAGAGATAGCGAAACGACGTAACATTAAATAATATCACCGAGATAAGTACAGATTAATGCGATTTTTATATCGATGAATCGATACGGGGTTTTTGGAGTACCCTCGCAGCATTAAAAAGCGAAACGAGCGGGTTATGTGATTTCAAATTATGATACACAAATAATGTATGTGGATTTACGAGTATGTAAATATTCTTTAAAACACCTCGTAGCTATAAAGCTATATAGGCCAGGCTAGGTTCTAAATCAAAAGCAACATATAGTTATTGAACCGGAGCGAATTCTTAATATCTTTCTTAGTAGCTTTCATCAAACAAAATCCAAGTCCTTCACAGATAATAATTCTTTTAAAAACAGGGACTGTATTCGAATTGTAAACAAAAACAGCAAAAGTCAACCCAAATTTAACAAATGGTATCAATATACTATTTTATTGGACGATGATTCAAAGCTATGAAAACCCAACCGGTGTATACATAATATTGGAAGGGCAAGCATCTGTGCAGAAATCACCCGGTCACTAGAATATTGTTTTCACTATATTAGAAACGTGATCGCAATTTTTAAGAGCGAAAAAATTCTATTTCAACTCAACTCACTGACGTTCAGCGTATTTGATTATACCGAGTTATTCCCTTTTACAGTGTTATAAAGCGAACGGTATTGGAAAATTTTACGAGACCATTTACATGCAATATTGAAATATTCAGTGTGAGATTAAAATTTAAGTGTCCGCTCTTTAAAAGTGCTCGGATGTATGCGTAAATGCGTACGTTCGTATTTTAACATGTGATTCTACTAACATTTCCTCTTATGCGTTTATTTCAATTTAGTCGTATAGTCAGCGATAGTGCAAATCTGCTTATCTACCATACGTAAATACCGCGTATCTGCACTACATGTATAGTTTTACCGAGCATGGTTTCTACTTCATGTTTGTTTCATTTCAACGATTTGGAGTAAAAACTAGAAATTTGCTAAATTTGTTAGATACGCGGAATTATCCAATGCTAGTTAAGAGTATTTGCACTATCACAATATCTAAGGTGTACTAAGGAAGTAGAAAAAGATTTTTATTATAAAGATTTGTATGAGGTACAGTCACAAGCATAAAAAAATCATGATCGCAAACTGTTTCATATTATTATTAGGTACAGTCTTCCTCGATTTGCTTAACCCGTCACGCGTCCACCATACTAAAATTAGTAAAATTTATTTTTATGCGGGATATGTCCTAGAGACTTCAGTAGTAGTCTCTAGGACATTTCCCGCAAAAAAAAGTTAGGGACTAACGTAGTCCCTGGGACGCGTGACGGGTTAAACTATTAACTTCGGAAGGCTGAGCTGTCAGACAGGTACAGTTCCAACCATCCAACGGCTAGGCAACTTGATCCTGCGGGCCTGTCCTTTGCAGATAATTTCGCATAGAGTAGCGACAGGGTTAAGCATAGCTGAAACTAAATATACATTCCAGATGCTTGCCACTAAATACTATTGCTTTTTAGAATATCTTTAGATTTCCTGCACAAGTTGCTTTTTACGTAAGACAATATCTCGCCCGTGGTTTAGATACCTTTTTAAGTTAAATATTTTCAGGCGTTTTTAAGGTTTGTCAAGAAAGTAAGAGTATAACACGTACACTAAACGATATTAATTTGTATGTAAGTAGATTAGAGTTACCTTCTTCAAAACAATTTGATCTTGCTCAATTACACTATTTGGATTTACCTAGCATTTTGTACATAGCCATGAATTTGCTCCTTGTCCAAACTTCTGACAAATTAGGGTTGATTATATTGTTGGTCAAACTGGAGTCAGTATTGCCCGGGGATTGTTTATTTAATCGCTTGTTATAACTTGTTGTTTTAGTTTACTTCGGATACTGTAGTAAGCTGTTATACTGTTTACAGAGTTTTCTATATAATGTAATATGAGAGAGAGAGAGAGATGTTTATTTACACATATTCGATACACATGAAATACAGTTGACAGGAAAAGATACAAAAAAAATCATCGAATAGTATAAATTGGGCCCCACTCAGAATAATGTTGCGGCAAACCACAACGCTGTTTTTCAGTGGGACCCATTTAAAAACTAAACACAAAAAAAAAACAACACATTGTGATGACACGAACGCCAGCGCAAAGTATAGTTCGCAACAAAACCTAGATAGGTACAAACCGGAAGTATATCTGATGACCCTACAGCTATATTATAATTATGTGATAATATAAGCGAGGAATTATATATAACTAGCTTTTGCCCGCGGCTTCGCTCGCGTGTACTATGAGAATTCCAAAGAACCAAGATATCAAGCAAGCAAGCATACAGGCAAGCAAGCAAGCATGCAAGCAAGCATGCAAGCAAGATGCGAGCAAGCATGCATGCACGCTTGCTTGCTTGCGTGACAATGGGACCATCTGAGGAGTAGGTATATTATTATATTCTTTCGAATAAAAAAAGAATTTTTGAAATCGGTCCCCAATTGACTGAGAAATCGGTGAACATACCTACATAAAAAAATACTTAAAGTGGAATGCATTACCTCCTCCTTTTTTGAAGTCGGTTAAAGAGCCCTTTGCGGCCTGGCCTACTCACAGTATAAACGTACGAATTTTGAAATTTTAGCTTACAACCAGTAAAACGCAAAATCCCGTTTTTTTTCCCGTTACCTACCGTAAGAATTTCGGGGAATACTTTCTTAATACTCCCCTACACTCCCCAAGGAACCCACTTGAAAAATTTCAGCTTTCTACGACCAGTAAAACGAAAAATCCTGTTTTTTCCCGATCCCGTGGGCATTTTGGAAAGTCCTCTCTCAATGCTCCTCTACACTCCCCAAGCAACCTCTTGCCGAATTTCAGCTTTCTACGACCAGTAAAACGAAAAATCCCGTTTTTCCCGTTCCCGTGGGAATTGTAGATGGTCCTCTCTTAATGCTCTTCTACACTTCCCAAGCAACCTACATGCCGAATTTCAGCTTTCTACGACCAGTAAAACGAAAAATCCCGTTTTTTTCCGTTCCCGTGGGAATTTTGGAAAGTCCTCTCTCAATCCTCCTCTACACTCCCCAAGCAACCTACGTGCCGAATTTCAGCTTTCTACGACCAGTAAAACGAAAAATCCCGTTTTTTCCTTATCCCGTGGAAATTTCCGAAAATCCTTAAAGCTGTTTTTTACTATTATAAAAACCTACTTCTATGCCAAATTTGAAGAGTCTAGTAATTATAGTTCATAGGATTCCGTTGAACTGAATATATAAATCCCGTTTTTTCCTTATCCCGTGGGAATTTTGAAAAATCCTGAAATTAATGTTTTAGCTATTGTAATACCTACTTGTATATCAAATTTGAAGTGTCTAGTTATTATAGTTACTGAGATACGGTCACTCGGAATCGAATATATAAATCCCGTTTTTCCCCGTTCCCGTGGGAATTCCCAAAAATCCTTCCTTAGTAGATGCCTACATTGTATAAGGTATCTTTGTGCAAAATTTCAAGTCTCTAGGTCCAGTGGTTTGGGCTGTGCGTTGATATATCAACAGTCAGTCAGTCAGTCAGTCAGTTTAGAATTTTATATATATAGATATGTAAAAATATCATTATCTTTTTACATTATATACTTTACTTGATATTATTATTTAATAGCTTTATAATAGGTACTTTACTTATCTAGAATATAAAATAAAAATAAGTATTGTTTGAGTTCGGATCTCATCATTCGTATGTTTTGTTTTTAGGCCAAACAAAACAAGAGATATATGTACTTGCTGTAATGATGACGATGAACATAAATGGGCTTCTGACAAAATTTTATTCACTTCATGAATATAATAATCAAAGAAAATAAATCACTAATCTGTCATAATAATCCGTATAAGACTAAAATTTAATTTAATTTCTCTTCCAAAATGATAGCAAATTGTTTATAAAGTTGCCGACAAACCCGTTCGGGGCAGAAAGGAAGTCATTCCCGTTTCCGTTTCTTTGTTTCTCCGGCAAATACCCCGAAGTTTGGCCGGCGAAAGAAATACTTTCTAAAGAAGTTCCTTTGCGTTATTGGCTCGTGGTTGGATTGCCTTTGGACAGTGAAATGCTTCTGCTGTTCATATTTATATTGTGTAATAAAGTTGTTTTATTTATAAAAAAGTATTTGTACCTAATTGTCAAAGATTGTTACTTACACTATGTACAAACAAATTAGTCACGTGGCAATCTTATCTTACTAATATTAGTACCTAATATTATAAACGCGAAAGTTTGTATGGATGTATGGATGAATGTTTGTCACTCTTTCACGCTAAAACGGTTTGACGGATTCTGATAAAATTTGACACTTAGGTAGGTAAAATTGCATAGCATTCTTTATCTCGAACGTATTTTTTTTCGTAAGAACCTTCTACAATGTATTAAAAATCTAAAAAAGTCAGTGATGTCGTTCTCAAATCATGGCGTGACCAGGGGAAGTAGAGATTAATTTTCTGTATACCTATATAAAGGGCAACCGTTACTGACTGACTGATGTATCAACGCACAGCTCAAACCACTGAACGGATTGTGTTGATATTAGGTACACAGACAGCCGTTATGACAAAAGCATCCGCTAAGAAATTTTCAATATTCGCCCCTAAGGAGGTCAAACGGGGATCCAAAGTTTGTATGGCGAAACAAGATAGACATACTGTTTTATTCGAAACTTCGCACAAATACTTCTGTAAATAAATAAGTAAATATGTGTATCGGCTTTTTCAAAAATGAATGCGAGCGAAGCCGCCAACGAAAGGTATGTATAAATAGATTAAACGGAAGTTAATTTTGAAGCAATTGTTCCAGCCACAGTTAGCACAATACGCCATAGTTCTCTGTATCTGCAGCAGACAAAGCTCGAACCCAGGCTTAGTTCGCAACTAGCCTGATTTAATTTTAAAGCCAACTCCTCCCCCGGTATTTACGAATATCCTCTTAATAAATCTGCTACTTACCCGGTTCGATTCCCGGCGGACGCCGTCCGAGTTGGCTAGTTAGTCGAGTGCTGACCGGTGGTACGAACAACTTTGTAATTGAAGAATTTAGTCTTCATTTCATAAGTTTGGAGTGTGGACGTTTGAGAATTTGGCAGGTTGGTTATAATATAATCCAGAGCCCAATTTGGCAATATTGTTTGAACGCTTAATCTAATTATAGACTGAGTTTACTACAAATAAATGTGACGCTGGAAGAAATCCCTTGATAGGGATAACTATAATATTTTCTCTCATCTGTACTACTTTTTTAACTGTTGACTCAATTTGTAACGTCAAGGTAATGTTAGCAAGAAATAGTTTCGTGTGATTAAGTTCCAAAAAAATATAAGCTATTATATATTTATTTTTATTTTTATGCGCAATAAAGTGTTCACCTACATAGTTACAAGACAATGCTATTTATGTTAATTAATTTGAAATAATAAGTCAAAGTTCTTAGACTCTTCTTCTCGTAATTTTTACTTTTAGTCAACACAATTTTTTCTGAATTACAAGGTACTTAGGATCTGATATATGAATGAAGAATATTTATAGTTGCAGGTACTTAGAGTTTCCAGTCAATATTGGAATTCCAATTACAATTAAATATAAATACTGGTCCAATATCCGCTCGGTCACGTCTTAGAGCGGGTTGTCAAAGAGGGAACTAATCTCAACTATGATTAATTCAATTTGGGAGTGGCTCGGGCAAAGCCGAGCACGAATCTGTTACTACAGTCTGATACAGACAAACTTCCGCACAACTTCAGCCAAGCACTGACAGGTTAAGAATTTTGACGTAGCGTAGGTGTTTCGGATTTGGCGGCGAGCGAGCGTTTGCAAAGGAATTTAGAGCTAGAAATTAGTTTGCTTACAGTATACCTACGGGTAAAGGTGAATTTAAGTCTTGTAGTGGAGTTGAAGCTATGCGTACTTTAATAAAAATTATAACAGGGCATAAATGAATCTTACCTAATTTGTCTTTTTTTGCCTATTTGTCGGGGATATTGCGATGCTTATCTAGATACCTTACGTGAATACCACGTATCTGCACTAGGTACATGTAATTTTACAAGGGATGGTTTTAACTTCATTTTTGTTTTATTTTAATTAGAGAAAAAATTGGAAATTGGCAAAATTTGTCCTATATGTGGAATTATCCAATGCCAGTTAAGTGAATGTGCACTATTCCCGGCGCTATGCTTTTGTAACCGAAAATGCGGTCCAAAGCTTGACTTGATTTGTTTTATTTTTAAAAGCTAAACCACCTTATACACAAAAAGTTACAAACCAGAGACCGTATTGTCTAACGCGCGGACGCTTGTCTTCGCTTTCACCATCTCTTTCTGTCACCGTCTTATACCGAAAGTTCACGTCAGTGACCGATAAAGATAAACGACTAAGCTTAACAAGTCGCTTCTTGAAAACAAAACAAACATACAATACAAATTAAATTTAATAAAAGATACGGATTAAAAAAAATGCACAAATCGCATTTAAAATGTTGTTTTAAAATTTGAAAAAAATATTTCCATCTTTTACATTTTTCATTTTTTTTATAAACATTTCAGTTCATTTTTTTATTTGTGTCGCTTTTGTATTTTAGCAGCGAAGTGTTTGCGAAGTAGAGCATAAGATATGAAAAAATTGAATTTCGTCAAAAAATAGACACTACATCAAGCAGTTTAAAATGAAATGTAGCACCAAATGCGCTTAAGCCTGCAGCCAGTTTCGCTCGCAAGGATATTCACATTTTACCAATTTTACGCATCGCTCGCTAACATACGTGCGACAATTTGGCGTAGTATTTAATTGAACTGTAAAACGTTTATGATCATTCAATTTAAAGCGAAGGTAAATAGACTTTATAGTCATTGTACATTTTCACGGCAGCAAATCAGCAAATAATTATGTCTCAAAAACTGAGGTAAACCAATTTAAAAAAAAAGTTAGGTAATATACGTTTGACAAATTTAAATTTAGGAATTTTTAATTATTAAATTAAATACAAATATCTTTATTTCGACCAACATAGGAGCATAGTGTTAATAATGCATAAAGCTTCTAGTGTTAGTGATGTACAAATACAAATACAAATACAAATCATTTATTTTGCTTAAAATATGGTACAGAAGATGGAACACAGTATAGAGAGAGATCACATATTTCACCAAAATCTGGCATGCAAAATTTTACTACATACTAAGAAGCAAGATGAATTTAAATTTTTAATGCTCAAACATAACATAACATCATAACATAATGGTCATTGGTCAAAAGAGGAAAAATATTCAGCAACAGAGTAGAAGGCTTTTCCCACAAGCCATGCTTTGAGTTTCTGCTTAAATAACTTCAGAGGATTCCTTTTAATGTCATCATCTAATTGATTACACCTTAATCAGCACATGAATCATACTTTAAAGATTCATGTACAGTCAGCAACAAAAATATGAATACACCCCAAGTACCAAAAATATGCATCCACGACTCTATTACCAGGGCATAAAGGCGTGTATACATATTTTTGGTACTTTTTGTTGCTGACTGTACCTACGACAGTCGAATCTCTGCGTCTTTTAAGACAGTGATGGGCAAGAAGGAAAAAAAAATGTACAGCCTATGTATGAATGTCCACTTCTATCCTACATAGTTTGGTAACAAATCAATTTATGTCACAATGTACTTTTAGAAAAGTCTCACGAGGTTTTAGTAAAATCGCCGAATTTTAATTCAGTTGCCAGACCTAATGTTCCACGCGACTAGACTTCATGATATTATGATAATTTTCATAATGGACACCCAAAAGTGAAACTTAATGCTGTGCAAGCATTAATTAATGTAAATAATGAGTAATATAACACGGAAAGCACATTTAATTAATGGATAGTAGATCACGTGTAGCAGCTGGCCTGGTCCATTAGGGGTCGGTAGTGCTCAAGTTTTTGATAGTTTGAGCGGTTTCCGTATTTACTGGGCAAGTTAAGGGTCAGTTCAGAAGTCTCCCGGGTGTTGTGTTTTTGCTTGCGGTGTTATTTATGGTGTAAGTAAGGATTAGGTGAGGTCAATGGTTCCAAGTTTGAGGGCCAAGTTGGGTGGGTGTTTCTAAGTATGTTTGATAAATGTATGAGGTGTTATAAAATAAATTCGAAATATTTCAACAGTTGGGTTAGGTTAATTGAACAACCCAGTAAAAGGGGCAACGTGATAACTTCACGTTGTTGAGTTTCTTGCCGGATTCTTCTCAACAGGGTTTTTCCGAACCGGTGTGGTTGATTCTTCGACTTTCATAAGTGTTTGTGATAGTCTAAATTGACTTTGACTTTGACCGCGCTTTCTGGAGAAAAAGATCTTGACAGACAGGCAGTGAGACTGATAAAAACAAGCTAGGCAAACAAAGTAATCCTGTACGGGTTCCTTTTTAGCTACGGAACCTTAAAAAGATAGGGCCGGCGCTCACTGACGGCAGGGCACGGCATGGCAGGGCACGGCACGTCGCGGCATCGTGGTATCGATATAAAGTAACATGAATTCTAAACTCATTGAAATAAGATTCAAAATAACTTGATTAGTATAAAATCCTTTGCCATGCCATGCCGCGCCGTGCCGGCAGTGAGCGCCGGCCCATAAGCGTTCATGCTGCTACCATCTATTTTTATTTTATTTGTTTATTTTTTTTAAGACAAAGTTCTTTTAAATTTTTTCTTGTTTATAATTTGCTTTATCATCAGTTTCACTGAATCATCTGTACAATACGTTTACTTTTAGTTTACCACTGACGGATTCCTTGCCTTCATTTCATTTCCAACTTTAATACCATACAAATAAAGTAGCTATTACAAAATCTGCAAACGTGGGTAACAGTACTCTAAAATTAGATTTATTTGTAGGTTGTTAAAGTTCAATATGAAATGAAGGCAAACCTGTCAGTGGTAAACTTTATGTAATTTTACTGTATGTTAAACAGTATAATCTTGTGGTCCTAACAGAAGACTAGCGCTGATCGTCAGGCCGCTATTGTACTAAGATGGGACGATTAACACCAACTGCCCTAGTCCCAAAACATACTTAAATAAATAATAAACATCTAAGACTCCTAAGAAAACTTGGCCTCGACCGGGGATCGAACCCGGGACCTAAAGTAGATCTAAATTAGAAATTAAATAAAATTCTGTTTCTTTATTTTTCGATTGTTATTTCTTCTAACGTCTCGAATAAATGTTTTCTTTCTTTTCAATTCTAGATCGCCTCACGTGAAGCTGCATCGGTATCGGTCACTCGCATGGCATCTAAACTAACAACATATTGTTTTCGCATATTGCCTGCATGCTGGATATTGTCATACCGCACGCGAAGAATACAAGATTTATTGCAAGAATACTTTTGAAATAAGTCTTTGAGATCGTGTTACGCCATATTGAAATAAAGTTTGGACTATTTTATAAAATGTAATGCAAAAAATGATATTGATTGTAACGCGCGCATTCAAAGCGAATGATTTTAAAATATCTAATATTTACAGTGCCCAGGGTGGATTGGTAAACTTTACACTCACCATTGAATGTCTTCTCAGGTGTGTGCAGGTTTCCTTACGATGTTTTCCTTCACTGTAAGGCTCATGGTAAATTTGAGATTTAATTTCGCACGTAAATTCCGAAAAACTCAGAGGTGCCCAGGCTGGAACTTCACGACCCTCTACTTGGAGGCCAGAGGCCGAACCACTGGGCCACCCACCACGGCTTGTTTGCTTGACTGCTTTAGTAAAAACATTGTAAAGTGCGAACCTTTGATCAATTATAACTGTAGATCCACAGTCGCGCGCCCGAAAATGTCCGAGCCAAATGAGCGCCACTTTGATAAAAGTGGCCTTCTTTTTTCTCAGTAGGTACGTTGCGTGAAATTGTCAAGTTTAGCTGTCAAGTGTCAACCGAAATTCGACTGTAATGAAGTAAAGGCTAGGTTCAAATTTCTGTGTAGGTGATGATTTTAATTGTTATGCAAACAAATAAAAAAGTTCGGACATTTTTTGAAGGGGATTTTGTTCGGCAATGTGTATCTTCAGTTATAATTGATCAAAGGTGCGAACTGTATATATTTGCTTAGTCAAGTTTTGTGTTAATCAAACACAAATTATGGACAGTTAGAACTTGATAATGTTTTTAGGGTTTTGTACCCAAAGGGTAAAAACAGGACCCTATCACTGAGACTTCTCTGTCCGTCCATCTGTCTGAGTCTGTCTGTCCGTTTGTCACCAAGCTGTTATGTATCTCATGAACCGTGATAGCTATAGACAGTTAAAATTTTCACAGATGATGTCTTTCGGTTGCCGCTAAAAAAATACCTACTAAAAACAGAATAAAATATATATATATTTAAGGGGGCCCCCATACAACAAACGTCATTTTTTTGCCGTTTTTGTAGATAACCATTTTCTTGGGAAAAGGGGGAGGAGGAACTTGATAACAACAACAATTTGCACTTTAAAGTTCAATATTTTACAAACGGATATCGGAATCAAAATATTACAATGCATATTGTTTTTTTTTCCTAGCTCATGGTTTACAAAAAAACGTATTTTTACCATTTTGGCGTGAGTTAAATCTTGTCAAATTACAGTTTTATAATACTAAGAGTCTCCGAGCTAAGGTGTGGAAAGATGGACGGATGGATGTCGCAAAATTAGTTACAAGGGTTCTGTTTTTGCCATTTCAATTTTGGAACCCTAAATAGTGTCATCAAATTCTAATGTCAAATCTAACATCAAATTGTAATGGCAATGGCGCATCGCATCAGCACACGTAACGCGGTGTAGGAGTAATGCCTGTTTGTTTAGGCTGCGGACACACAGTCGCAATATGTTGACACACCGACATTAGCCCGAATCGCCACGTCTGTTGCCTGCTTTATTTTCTGTTTTAGAATTGTAAAATACGATGCGGTGTGCGGTTTCGTGATAAAATTATTGATGTGTGTGTTATGTTTTTGCGATAGTCAATATAATCGTAATAAAATGGTTCGAAATATTTGAAATATAATTCCTAAATTAAATTACTTCCGAATGATTATTTCGGAATAATAAATTTAACAATTAATAATGTCTTTTATACATTTACCTATTTAGGTTTTTAGACAGTCCCCATACTAGCTTCTTTTGAGAGTCGGGGCGTGGCCCGCGCCCGCGCAGCGCCGTTCGTCGAAAGTCAGCGTCTCACCAGCGTCCATGCAGCGACGACGCGGAGTCATTAATGTTCTTCGAGTGTTTGTCGAAGCTCTAAGGGCGTTGCTGAGATGCTGACACTCAATGAAAATTTTAAAAACCCCCAACGCAATTATGTCACTCGTATGTTTGAACGTTAAGTCAATGCCAATTATGCGTCTAATATCCGCAGCTAACAAAAGAGCTGATAACTTTGAAACGGCTGAACCGATTTTGATAAATCATATCTAAAAACCATCGCCAAGAAACCTGCTTTCTATTAAAAAAACCGCATCCAAATCGATTCACCCGTTTAAGAGCTATGATGCCACAGACAGACACATCATACATAGCGGTCAAACTTATAAAACCCCTCTTTTTGTGTCAGGGGTTAAAAAACGTCAGTGGCATCACGGTGAAGTTGCGCCGACGTCGCGTCGACGTTGCGTGAACGCTGCGCGGCCGCTGGCAGGACGCCGACGCAAAAAACTGCTAGTGTAGAGTGTTTTTTAGATTGCAATACGCAGTATGTAATAGTTTCATCAAAGCTCACATCATGGCTTCTGAACTATGAAATTTAAAAACACAGAATGCTTTGCTTCCATCAATATTAATTAAAATAAATCATTGAATAATTTTAGGAAAAAATATCACGAAAAATTATCAAGTTAAAAGATACTGAAGTCAAATTAAGCATTGCAAAATGATATATTCCATATTTATTGAAAAGTAAATTAACGCGCGCCGACCCGACCGATTGCAATCTCCTAAAATAATATCTTTATCCGAATATATTAATTCGTTGTTTTTAATTGTCACATATAATATTATTTAAATAAACAATATTTTACCTTTTGCATTTTATTTAGGCGTAGTCACGTATGAGTACAGTGGGGCACAAAAGTTATATTAATCTCTTTTTATAATAAGTACCTATGACAACAGAATTCAGTTAAATTCGTCAATTTAATAGTTAGTTGCGAAATGTCACAACAATTTTTCCACTTGTGACCATTTGCTACCATTTTCAATCTATTAAAATTAAAAAAAATAACATTACTATAGGAAAAACTAGTTTACAAAGTACGTTTAAAGAACCGTTAATTAATTTAATAAAGTAGGTTAGGCACCCAATTACTCGTAAACGCTTACGTTAATTTATATTTCATAAAAAAAAATTATAAAGGTAAACGTTAATTTTACATGTGTCATTGTAACCTATTCCTTTCCTATAAGCTGACAAAACTTTTTAAGAAATATGGGAGTTTATAATTTATATTTAAAACTACTTAAATGTTATCTAATAATACGAAAACAAAACTTTTATGATTATATGACGCATTGAGTATGAGATAATGAATTTTTAATAGATCAAATAAAATGAGTAATTTTCGAAGCGCTGAGCTCCTCAGACCGTAAAGCCATAGGCGGTGGCCCACGCCGCCCAAGTCTTCAATCTGCTTACATCTTTATAATCTTATACAGTGTATAAGTATAAATCTTCCCAGGTGAATTTTTCGCTTCGAGCCATTACATTAAATTTGAACCTTAATACTATGACGATACCGTTTATTTTGAAAGATAAGGGCTCGAAGCGAAAAATTCACCTGGGAAGATTTATACTAACTCGTAGTACACTTGTGTTCCTCAGTACCCTCGGCCGCGACTGACTCAGCGTTTGACCGACGGCAACAAATTCAGTCTGCCCGCAAACGCATGTTGTTTTAGGCCGTAGTCAAACAGTGCAGCGTGACCAGCGCTAATACTGTGTTTGCTCTATATTTATGGTACCGCCACACGTTCGAATAATTAGGCCGTTATAAAATGCGCGGTAAGTTGCCGTTTTGCTTTGTGGTCGTGACTGTACTGCATGTTAGGCTTAGGTTAGATGTTTTAGTTTTTTTTGTTGTTTTAGGTACTTGGTTGTGGTTAGCTTTCGCTGACCATTAATTATTACGTGTCGTTTTATATCTATAAAAATATTTTATACCTTTAAAAATACTTAGTTTCGTTCCTGGCAGATAGATAACGCACAGCCTAAACGTCTGCAGAGACTTGGAATGCGGATCACTTATTATATATGCTTTGAGTATCAGCATAGAGGTGCACCGAAAAGCGATTTTCCGAAATTCCCATAGGATAGGGGAATATTACTGGAGCAAAGCTGTGAGATAAAGATATGAAGAACGATTAAATTCAAAAACTTTATTCGAATTATCAGATAGGTGTCATGAGCCAATAAAAGTTTTTTTTTTATCTATAATAGCCGTTGTTACATAATATGTCATACTTTACCACATATGACTTGACTAAACTTATTATGTTGAACTTAGATTCCTATTAAGCCGAAAATACTATAATTTATTGAAATGGCACAAAATAAACAACGGCTATTATAGATAAAAAAAAACTTTTATTTGCTCATGACACCTATCTGATAATTCGAATAAAGTTTTTGAATTTAGTCGTCGATTGTCACGATTTTTGTTGCAAAATGATTCAGACAAATGAGAAAAGACAAATAAACGAAAGTAACATCGATGAAGACATTTGGAGTAGCAAATGCGAAAAAAGAGCGAGTTCGTCGTAAATCTACATTTTAAAGACACCTCGCAGTTCAATGTTACCAAGGTTTACAGCACAGTATGCGAAAACGTTGGAAAACTCTTCAATTCTCGATCAAAGCTCAGCAGCAGACATATCGATTGGCGAGCGTTTCGATTACACCGCTAACCAGATTAGTGTGGCCGTGGGCTAAGCGAGCTGACCGCCGGATGGTAACTGACCGGACATGCCAACCTCTATTAAATATTAATGGTACTCAATTCACAACATGGTATAAACTACACGTTTTCATACATAACTTTCGATATCTCAATGAAAATATTTTTTGAATATTTTAATTTTGTTTTTTTTTTTTCAAATTCAAATATCGACGGGTCTCTGACTCAACCTCGGATCTGAAATTTTACGAAGTTGGAATAACCATATATATTATTATTATTATTTAAGCGGTACACTCGTCAACTCATTTGTAATACCTTACTTAGTAACCTCGTGTCACAAAATAACCATTATGCAGTCGACCAATTTGTCAATGACGTCGTAGATAAAATTTGTACATAATTATTTTATCAGGCGTAAATTTAAGTACAGTCTTTGATTTATTAAATAAATGCTTAAATTAGCCTGATCGTCTGACTCCATTACTTTACCTTACAAGTTAACATCGCGCTCCGTCGCTCCGAATAACAAGAAACCCAATATTAATTGGTACCTAGGATTCCCCAACACGTAATATAATATGCATACGGCCCGGCAGTGCCAGTAATCAAGCCCAGTTTAATGACCCCTCCTAATTGGAGTCTAAGATTTGGAAGCCATTTGATTGTCTTACATATTCATAGAGATCCTTGGGGCAGGTGTCTCTAATTTATTCAAGGCGGACATGCAAATTGGGTTGAGAATATCGGTCATGTTAACGTCATATTTGCTTGAAAATAGTACCCGTTTTGACTAGCACCGCATTAATAACATACCCTGTAAGAGCCCTGAAGATTGGAAGAGGCCGGTTAAGGTGATAAGATAGAGCGTCTATTATTTTGATTCGTTTATTTTTTTATTTCTTTTCCCTAATAGGTACACACGTTGGTATATTAGCAATGACTAGTATAATATGATAAAATGTTTTTGACAGAGAAATAGGTTTTCGGGTGCAGTCGATGATGCTGCAGTGCACATAGTCGTGTTTATACATGCATCTCTTAGCTTGGATTTGTAGTAGTGTTGCAAAAAAACTGTTTTTTTTTCTATTGTGAAAAAAACTTTGAAAAAAAACATGAAAAAAAACATGTTTTTTTTCTGGAGCATGTTTTTTTTTCAAGAGTACAGAATTTAATTAAAAAGGCAGTTTCCGTAAAAGATTAATACTTAACAGTTAATATTAGAGTTTTTTATTTATTTATAAATCTACCATACCGTTTTGGTTGAATAGTACCAAGTTTACATGAATATATTTGCAACATTGACTACTTCTGAAAGTGGTACTGACATTGACACACTTTTGTGATTCAATTTTTGTTTAATTGATTCATGAGTACTTAATTCGATTTGTTATTTTAGTAGAATGTAAGAAATTAGAAAACATACCTCAATAAAACAATTAATTTCCTATTGATTTTATTTCTGAAAAAAAAAACAAATTTAGAAAAAAAACAAGGCTACCAAGTTTTTTTTCATGTTTTTTTTCAACATTGTGAAAAAAAAACAAAGACCTTTTTTTCATGTTACATCACTAGTTCAGCCAAAAAATGCTGGTTCAAAATCCGTCCGCGCACCACATTTTTTTGTTTTTAATAAATTATTAAATTTTGTTGGACATCCGTTCTGCTAATAAAACATAATATAATTAAGTTAGCTGTTACTATAAAAAAACATTGGAATACTCTGTTTTGTAAAATATAATAGACTTTTTACTAAAATGAGCTGCTCTTCTAACTAGAAATATTCAGTGAAATTGGAGACATTGATGGTTTTAGAAGTAGCCAATTAAATATAAACTAGACTTCACCACCAACCACAAAAAACCCTATCTCACTGTGTAACTCGGTGCACATACCTACTAATCATTTTTAGTACAAGAAAGCGAACTTAAATGCTCAAGATTTTCATACGTTGATCATCGAAATAATTTAGTAGCATGTTTGTTTACATTGAAACTTTCAAAGGTAAACAGTAAATTATTAATGTGTTAAGGCACACGTCAAGATGGTGAGACCCTCTTTCGAGTTTCTTATACGCTTGTTCCAGTAATTAGCTGGCATTAAAATATTCAGATGCATCGGAATTTGTTATTAACGTATGGTTGAAGGTTTCCACCTCGTGGAAGTGTAGGTCTTCGAAGATTAACCAAACAATACACGTCTCATGATGCGGTACGTGTAACCAAACTCGAGTCGAACTCGTACATTTTCATGCATTGAACCTTTGGGGGTAGTTACAATAGAGAGATCTCTCTCCAGGCAGATGTTATGCCTGGGGACCGAAGTCCAATGGATGAAAGTTGGAAGTTGTATTTATGCAGCCGAGTTTGTGATGACTAGATGGCGCTAGTAGTCGCTACAAACCTTTTGGTTCCCTATACCTTCGTACAATTTTTTTTTTATTCGTTGTTTATATATATTCTATAGTAATATATATTCTGTGAAAATTTCAAGTATCTAGTTAATGCTACTTACTATAAAAATTGATTTAAAAAATCTAAAAAAAAACGTTTCTTGTGTGACGACCCCGCTTTACATTTATTTTTATCTTATTTTAGTTATAGCGGCCACAGTAATAGATAATTAGTGAAAATTTCAAATGTTTAGCTATTACAACTGTAATAAGTTGAGCTGATCTTGAACTCAAGAGAAAGCACTGTTACAGACAGACGGACAGACGGACGGATCGCAGAGTCTTAGTAATAAGGTCCCGTTGGCTATGGGTAGGTAACCCTAAAAAAAGTGTAAAAAGACATAATTACTATGCAAAATAAATGACTTGCTCACTGTAAATTTTGTCGGAATAGTCCAACGTAATCTAGAACCAGTCTACGGCCCTTAATCAGGGAGTGAAATAGAGAGTAGAAGAACGATAATGCCAACGAAAATTAAGTCATCTGTTTTGATCAGTACGCTATACGTCTGTCGCTCTTTAGTCTTCTGTCAAAATATTTATTGGTATTAAGTATTTTAACACTTACATAACATAAGATGTGTTTACCATCAGGCAACTTGTTTCATGAGAACATGCTGCTTTTGACTAGAACTATGTTCAAACTTAAGACTCCTTTCTCAACCCAATAACTCAAGATCTAACAACTTGAACACAAGATGCCCCGGAGGCCGTAAACAGTTACAATCTAAGATGCTAATTGCATCCTGTTATCTTAGGCAAAGAAGATTAGGTGTTCAACAACAAACTACCCTTATCTTGTACGAGGAGGTAGATGCGGTGTTGCCAGGGAAATTCTCATTAAAACCCAAAAACAATTTACAAGAGACCCTTAAAACTGAATATGATTATGAATAAAGTACTTCTTTCCACAATACTATATTATAAGTGAGTAAGACTTGTTAATAAAAAATATACTTGAGCCTCGATTCTTCGTATAAGAATAAACTACAGCATCTTGCATAGGTAGGTATTTACATAATTAAATGACACTGTTACTAAAAAAAGTTCAACAAAAAGTCTGTTTTTGGGTAAATGCCCGGCTGTACCATTATATGTTATAATCTTTGATCAATTATAACTGAAGATACACATTGCCGAACAAAATCCCATTCAAAAAATGTCCGAACTTTTTTATTTGTTTGCATAACAATTAAAATCATCACCTACACAGAAATTTGGACCTAGTCTTTACTTCATTACAGTTGAATTTCGGTTGACACTTGACAGCTAAACTTGACAATTTCACGCAACGTACTGAGAAAAAAGAAGGCCACTTTTATCAAAGTGGCGCTCATTTGGCTCGGACATTTTCGGGCGCGCGACTGTGGATCTACAGTTATAATTGAACAAAGGTTGTAATAGATTCTATTAAGGCTAATAATTATAATAGTAACTCAATATCTTGGCGAGATGTAGTAGATATTTAATTTCTAAGTTGGATAATCAGCCAACTGCATAAAATAATGTCGGCTACCTTCAGAAACAAAAAATCTCGTAATGTGCGAAAATTCTCATGTCGGTCAACCCTGGCCAGCAAAGGGCGGCAGGGCCGGCTAAGTGAGATCCCACTTAAGCAATTATCCCTGCCGTCAAGGTGATGTACGGCGGACCGGGAACAAGATCCGATTCCCTGGCACATTTACATATGTATAAACCTGTAGAATATTTACCGGCAGGGAGCTCCTTAAGATTATTTCGGTAGGTAACTCAGACCGTGCGTTAACCTACTTATTCGTAGGTTTCCTGTCAATTTTAATTACTTATGTTTTGGTGTTGGTTCTGATTTAAATAATAATACCTGATTGTTTACAGTTAGTGAACCCCTTCTTTTAGCCGTAAGAGCTGTACCTATTAAAAAAATATTTATTACGACTAGTTATACCTGTCAACTGTACCTGTTTAGGCTAATTCGAAAAAAAAGTGGCAGCGAATACGTGCAGTGATATTTTTTTACTAGTAAATTTAAAACACTATAAAATGATATCTCTTACCTTCACCGGTCCCGTTGTCTGCGTGTCATCAAAACTTGCAAGTCAAATTTTGCCTGCTACACATGTAACGATATATCGTAGCGATTAATCTGTGCAAAGCAATTTGCGCAGATTTATCGATCGTTTGTATGACAAATCGTTGCAGATGATTGTCATACACACGATCGATAAATCTGCGCAAATTGGTTTGCACAGATTAATCGCTACGATATATCGTTACATGTGTAGCAGGCAAACCTCCTTCCGTTTTCCGATTGAGCTGAAATTTTGCATGCATGTGTAAGTAAATCGGATGACAGAGCAATATTATTATGACATAGAGCTGGAGGTACGAGTACTTTGTTCGTAGATGGTAACCAGGGGCATAAAGTACAGTCAGTGTAAAAGATTGTATTTAGAAATAGATTTTTTAGCAAAAACTTCTTTTAGTATTCTTCCTCTTATGTTTTGGTGTGTAACTACCATCATATTCTTGTATAACATATATCTATCTGTGCAGTGATGGAAATAATATTCTAACTGTTCCGTGATTTGCGCAGGAGTTTCGCCGGCAACAGAACGCTCGCTTTGTGCGCCGACGCCATCGCCCGTCCAAACTCGGTGAGTAGTGCTCTCGAACACAGTGTCAATAGCCACAGTAGGACAGCTTGGGGCAATAGGCTACGGGGATACAGCTTGAGTATTTGTCATTAATGTGACGTGAATGTAATGTAATCAAGCTAATGTCACTGGACAAGAAGCAATTAATGCGTTGACGTTAGGGCGACTTAAAGTAACAGACTATGTACTTTATTCAAAGTCTCTAACCCTTTCGAACCTAAGTGAGTATGAAAAGTGTTACAATAATGGACTTTGTGAAATGTACTTAATATTATCTTTAAATTTGGAATCCCCAAAATAAAGTAAAGTTCAAATTTCAAAATGATGTAAAGTTCAATTTTAATTGCCATTAAACGTCACAATTGTATCAGCCGGGTTCGAAAGGGCTAAACACTTGCCTAATTTAAATATAAATAATTTAGTTGAGGTGCTTTTCACTTAGTAAATTGGATAGGTTTCTGTGGCGTGACTGGTGTTACATTTTTATTAATTTATTTCACTGGGCCTTCAATTAATAGCTATTTTATTCCAATGACAGTGACAGATCATTTCGTTATATACGTAGACAGACGTTAACAAAAAATAAACTTTACGGGTAAATTTAAAATAAGTCATGGTAATCAGTTGAAAATGTTTTATAATTTTCTAAAGTTTTGTGTTCGTGTAGTTTATTCATAAGTATACTTAATAAGGCCAGAATTACACATTATCTGTACCAAAGGTTTTAAAATAAATACATATTGTAGGTAAGGGTATAAAGTAAAAGTGGTTTTATTCCAACATTTATCTAAGTGCACCTACTGTAGTGCTCAAACCCACAGCGGGTCACAGAGTAGACGTTTACAGAAGAGCCACTTCAGAGCTCGCCCGAGGAATGCCGTTACTTTGGCAACAGATACTCAGGTAACTGCTAAATTCGATTTGTTTGTCAGTCTATACTCCTCAAAGGACGTATCTGGCTAGCTAATAACTGAATAGTTTCAAATAGCTCAAGTGCAGGGAAAGGTCTGGGGATTAAGTTGTAATTACGGTGACACACGGTTGAACGAGTGTAGTTCGTGTTTGATAATAATAATATATTTTATAAGTAGGTATGCGAATGATCAAAAAACAATATCACAAATGACTATTTTTATTCTCAAGGGAATTAAAGTTACTGGTACATATCAAAAAAGTTTATTAAATCGATATACCTAATTACCTAATTCAAGCTAAATTAGTTACCTTTCAACAGTCGACTATAGGTAAAGATAATTATCTACTTTTTCCCATTATTACATTGGTATACTTAAGGAGATTTTTAGTTAAGTTTTTTTAAGTGGAGTTTTTTATAGTCAGTAATTTTTTTTAAATAATATATTCTATCGATGACATTGACGATTCCATCAATGTCGAGGTTAAAAATATTCTCAATATCTCATTTGTAATTTGATTTTAATAGCTTTCTAGGAACGGAACCCTGTATCTTTATTTTATAATAACAGATATCTTTAATGCCGTCATTGATTATTTTGTTCTATTAAACAGACGCATAATAAAATACCAAGAATTTACAGAGATTGGTGGCCCTAAGTCTCGATTTTGGTAAACCAATATAATTTTCATCCACCTGATCACATTTGAATCCCAAACAGGGAAAAGTTCTACAATCAATTGTTTCCACAGACAAATTTTCTATGGAAACCGCTGTACGTACGAGTGAGTTACAAACTTATTAATTATGGCACACATTTACGGCTAAAGCTGATTTCAACACAAATACTGGAATGAAATTACCCTCGTATTGTTCGAACCGCTCCATTACAAGCCACTTGGAACTTTTCCTTTGACGTCTATCCGCAACGGTACAGAACAATGCGCGCTCCTTCTAACTTGTTGCGACTTGTAGGACTTCGCTTATAAATACCGTTCGGTTTGCTCCATCTTTTTTTCACAGTTCTGTGTAAACCGAAACCTCTGAAAGTTGGGAGAGAATTATTTTCTTGTATTTTTATTTTTGATTTGTGTTTGCGGTACATTCAAAGAGTAAATATTATAAAATAAACGTAGGGTATACTATACAGTTTAAGTTTGCTCCAAATATTTATAAATATACTATTTTCAACACAAATTTGTAATGGCTAGGTGATAGGTTAACGTGATAGGTTTTCCTAAAATGACAATGTAACGAGTGAGGAGTGACCCATTAGTTTACTGTTTTCACTGTCCTTTAGAAAGACATAGGTGCCGCGCACCGTACTCGTAGATCAGATCAGATTTCAGATGCTACTGTCATTAACCCACCAAACATTGAAAAGTTGAAACATTTAACAAAATTATAGGTTGAAATCTTAAGCACTTTAAGCAGTAACGTGTCGTGTCCGTATAATTATGTATACAAATTGCTGTCCCAAATTATAAGATTATAATTTTACTAAAAATAGATAATAAGTTATTTGTATGATTTTACTAACAAAATGGATGTGATGTATGAGTAAATAAATAGATTATTATAATTATTATAAAAAAATACTTAAGTTTGGGATCAATTATGTGCATTAGACTTTTTATTGATATTTATTTAAGTTTCTTACTTGTGTACCTATAGCACGAGTAAGCGTGTATTATGTTCAGAAGGGCTTGTTCGCTCGCGAGTGCTCTTTGCTCAAGTCTGTGGGTCAGGTCCCGATCGGTTCGTAGCTCAGAATACCCCCCCCCGTCAGAAAGATAGATGGAGATACGAAGTTCACGTCAGCCAGAGCTCATTGTACAAGATTTATATGAAACTTTGCTTTACGGATGTGCGGCCTGCTTGTGACGAATTTAATTTAATTTGGTACCTATAGAACTTACTTACTGCTATCATTTTGACATCGTTACTGACTTTTAAAGTTCTTTTTAGTTACCAACACGAGTTAAAGTAGGTATGCTGAGGACCTGGGTTCGATTTCAGTTCGTATTTAGTATGATATACAGAGTTATTTGTAATTCACTAGCATCCTTTTAACCCTAAATTCCACCACTTAAACAAATGTTTTTTGTTTTACGGCTTTTGTCATAACTTAATATTTTTGGTGTAATAACGTTTAGAAAATTTGAGATTTCCTCTTATTTTTACGATACTCTGTGTATTTGTATAGGAAAAAAAGTGCTTCATTTTAAAAAGTCATAAAACAAAAAACATTTGTTTGAGTGATAGGAATTCAGGGTTAAGAGGATGTCAGTGAATTAAAAATAACCCTGTATATGGATTGCACGGGATAACCGTAAAAGCACTTAAAGAAAAATGGAATTAAAAAATAAAAATACAAAAAGATACTTCATACCAATCTTGGACGAGTTTAAACTTGAATTTTGCACTACTGTACTCTTATTCCAAGATCAACACAGTTTTTTTTATCATTTTCGAGTAGTATTTTCAAATATCAACCCGTTGGTTCTATGGATTAGTTTAAGTTTTACGGCCGAAAATCGAGTCGATTTAGAAATATAGACTCAATAATCGACTGCAACACTCACGATTCGCGAGAAAGACCGGAATGAGACCATTTGCATGTGCTATAGCGTGGCAGATATCGACTGTTGCATTGCCAAATTAAAATGGTTTAGGACAAGTCAAATATGTTTTGAAACGATCAGAAATAGAGCGAAAGCATTTGGAGTCCCTCACTCAAAAACAGGAGTCGGGCCTGCCAACTAAGACAGACTTGCACGGACCAGAGTTAAACATATATTATGTCAAAACTAGCTGGTGCCCGTGTCTCCGTCTGCAAAGAATTCCGGGATAAAAAGTATCCTATATGTTAATCCAGGTTATACACTATCTGTGTGCCAAATTGCACTATAATTCGTCAAACCGTCTTAGCGTGAAAGAGTAATAAACATCCATACATCTATTTATATTAGTAAGTTAGTAAGAAGAAGCAAGATGTATGGAACTAAAAAATGTTAACGATTTATCATTTTAACCATACACCGTGCAAGTGGCCCTAAGTGGTAAGGTGGTTGGATAACAATATCATCTCGACCACTGGCCCGATCTAAGCGAAATCTGTTGTGAATAGGGTCGAGTGGAAGAAACTAGAGAGACGCTGAAGAAGCAAAGTCTGAACTTTCAGAATTGGCGCTACAAGCCGGCACTCGTGAGTGACGTGATAGCTGCTCAGATATTCCGAGACGCCACGAGTACTCGCTGTATTATGCATGGCTCCCTTTTTGTTCCTGTTCTCACTCTGCTTGAGACGATTAATCCTATTATCGTCGAGACTTAGGTAAAACAAGAATATCACACGTACGGGTTGAGATAAAAAAGTTGGAGCGCGTTAAACAGTGGTTAAACAAAACGACTAACTGGAAAAAGTTTCGTTGCGATACGAAAATTACCCATACAATTAAATTTATAGTTAACCAACTGTTGCCCGCGACTCCGTCTGTGAAGAATTCGTTTATGGGTCTCTGCTTTTACGCAACTTAGTTGCGGAGTTATTAGATAGGTAGGTATTTGTTTAACCATTGCATGATTTTGTTAGTCAACTTTAAGTACAGCGGAATGAAGAATCGAGACAAACTGGTCTGGTTTAATGATGATCTCATATCTATTGCTATGTAATTTTGATTTATCACTGTAAATAAATAAATTGGTTGCCTGGAAGAGATCGCTTATTGTCTGTCGGAATTTTTATTTTTGTAATGTCACTGTACTGTTTTTGGTGTTCAATAATGAGTACAAATAATCATGAACATACCTCCCTAAATCATCATAATCGCTTACAAAGCCTAAAGAAAATTTAACATTTGTTTGTCTTTAACTGTCACTTTGACTTTTACCTGTTACAGACAGACAAACAAGTTTGTTAATGTAAGTTTGTTACTATTTGTGACTAAAGTGAGTACTTCTTCAAGAATAATGTCGCGAGGTATCTAAAAGGTCTCGAGTCAAACGGTGGCAAAAACGCGACGTCCGTAGGAATCCAATGTACGACATAGAACGACATAGGTGCTTGAAAAACTCGTGTTTTGTGCAAATGAGTGGGGGCGGCTAGGGTTGCTAGATACTATTCCGGTTTCCTCAATTAAAAATATAGGTAAAAGTCTAATATTTGTGTAATTATATTGTAAAATCAAAGTAGGTAAATGAACAAGATAAAATTACTTATCTATAAAGAACTGATTCAATCAATGTGTATACGAGGAGGCCTGAAGCACGGTGAATTAAAGAAAAACACCTGGAGCTGAATTTAAAATCTGTAGGCAATGATATTTTAAGTGTGGATACGTTATATGCTCACATGATGCCCAAAAAAAATGCTCCGCACGCGGCGTCAGGCACACACACGTCACACATACACGTTTCATTTTACTTACATTTTATTACATTGACAGACGCTTAGATTATTTATGCACTAGATAGAGTGTCAGTAGCAAACATTGCGATACAAAACATCCAAAAATCTATTTGACAGCTTCATATTACGATTGCGTTATGTCATTCAAACTGAAGGGAAACAAATGACATATAAGCCAACTGTTGGCTTATATTTTTTCGGGACGTTTTCATGCCGGCGAAGCTCTATCTAGTGTATAAATAATCTTAGGACAGACGGTATAAGAGAGATGCCTTCATTAAGACGATACGAAGAAAAAAGACAAAGATAGTTTATCACTTGCGCGCAAGTGTAAGCAAACGTCACAATCCGACTGATTCCAATGGTCACAATGAGGACCATTTCGCGGCACACATTTTGGTGCGTTGGTGGCGTATCTACCTCTTTTTAGGGATCCGTAGTCAACTAGGAACCCTTATAGTTTCGCCATGTCTGTCTGTCTGTCAGTCCACGTCTAAGCTCAGAGACTGTTAGTACTAGAAAGCTGTAATTTGGCATGAATATATATATCAGTCACGCTGACAAAGTGGTTAAATGAGTACCCTCCCATAGACGTAAAGTGGGGGTGATTTTTTTTTCTCGACTAACCCTATAGTGTGGGGTATCATTGGATAGGTATTTGAAAATAAATAGGGGTTTGCTAAAACCATGTTTTGATAAAGTGAATATTTTCGGAGCTATTCACTCCGAAATTTCAAAATAATGTGTCCGCCCCCTCTAACTTTTGAACCGCACGTTTAAAAAATATGAAAAAAAACATACAAACATACAGGTGAAGCTAATATAAAGCGTGTAAAAATGACGTAAGTTAAGCTTAATAAAAACTTTCTAGGAAAATTATTTTCAACTTAATCAGTTGAGCAGTTTTTAAGTTTTTGTAAAAAAAATATTTCTAAACTAAGATTGTAATTTAACCGCCACTGCAAGCATTTTCTATTTTTTGAGTACTATAAGATCACGCTAACAGTATCTTCTTTCAAATAAAAAAAAAATGAAATTGGTTCATATAATAAAGAGTTACATCTGAAAAACCATCAACATACACTAGTTCTAGTAGACTGCAGAATGCAGATAGATTAGTTACCCAATTCGCCGATAGATGGCGCTGTACCGCCGACGTTGAAATTCTAGGTAGTACATCGCGCTGTTAACCCTAGCGCGCGGTGGGAGTTGGGACCAAAACAACCACTTTAATAAAGTATGCAAAGATTTTTTCGTACCTGCTACGGAACCCTATCTTGAGCGTGTCCGACACGCTCTTGGCCGGTTTTTTGTATATAATATCATTGTCTGTAGGCATATAAATTAGATAGAAGCATTTGCTTTGAACTGCTAGCAAGAGGGGGAGGGTCATTTCTGAAATCATGTCTTTGAAAATACCATTCGAAAGTAGAGAAAAATTAAGTTGAATTTGAAATGCAAGCGAGAGGTAACTGGGCCAATCAACTTTTAAACCGACGTTTTTGGCGTCTCCTGCGTTACCAAAATTGTCTCTGGCGTTACCAAAAAATCGTACTTCCAACAAGATATTTCACGGTTTAATAGGTTAAACTTACGTAGGACGGCATGTATTCATGCTATTCATCTATTAAATTACAGAAAAAACATGTTTACTTACAAAAATCTGCAATTGTTTGAAAAATGTCGCGGACAGATTATAGTCGGTTTAAAAGTTGATTGGCCCAACTACCACTTTCGGTCATTTTCACTACAAATCACGCCGTAAGTATAAGTTAGTTACTACTACTTACGGCGTGAAATCAATTTTTGTGCTGAATGAATATTATGTGGAGTAGGTTGCCCAATAAAATAAGATCTTTAATGATGTTGATATAATTTGTAACATTACGGAACTGGGAATTCTCGGCTCGATCTGAAGCATTATTGTTTAAAAAATATTATACCTACAAAAAGACGGTACCAGCTAGGCTAAGCTCAGTCAATCTGGCATAAAATTTTACATTCGTTTTATTTAACTATGTTTGTAAATTCGTACAAGATAAAATGGCTTGATATTTGGAACAGATATGTAATTTGGATGGAAAAAACTTATTTCTATTACAGGCAACACCCGATAGTAAATTCGACAGTTCGACTCTTCGAATATCGACTGTTCTTAATAAATTACAATACCTACTCACGAGCGCAGCTCCCATGTAGTTTAAAATTCGTTTTTTAAATTTTAAATTGGAACAGTCGCAACCCTTCACGCATATGGCGGGAGGAAGCGGCGTTCATAAATCTGCGATGGTGGCGCCGCGGCCGGAACAGGAAGCGCCCGCGTCGTTTGCCGCATTGTGCTATCGGCCGCCGGGTCGCGCGGACGCTTTGTGGACCGCTTTATGGCTCGCTCTAAAGATACGCCCTATCGTGCTATTGTCATACCTTTACGGGTTTATGGAGCTGGGAAATGTTTTTGTTGATGTTGCGGCTACAGTAGGTTGCCGTACCGTCTCGTCGTATGCTCGATTCTCTTCGGATTGCTTATGGTTTTTACGTGACGTCATTGATGACAAGTATGGCAAAGAATGTACAAATGCTGTGAGGTTTTCCAAAAACTTATTAACTCACGTTTATCTCACTCTCTTAGTCGTCAAACAAAACAGTTCACTCCACACACAGTAGATTGGTGGTGTTAAATATAGACTTCAAAAACAGGTAAGTATTTGTTGGACTATGTACATCTAATGAAGGGTTCCTTAATGAAAATTAGATATTTAAGTTTCAAGAAACACACATTCCTGAATTTATCTTTTAAACAAGCCTGTGGTACCAAATCTAAGTCTAATTTTTACTTTAAAGGCTTGTTGTTTTTCTTTTTAGTGGCAATAACTATTATTTGAATTTGAAAAAAATTGAATTTGAATTTAAACACAAGAGTGCGGGTGTTAAAAAGTAACAAAGTTTTGAAGACGATTATTGACCTTGTTTTGCTACTAAGGTACTTAACTAAAGTGTTATCTATCATCAGTTATCAATTCAAAATAGTATTAGCAACTTACAAAATGACACAATTATTATGCATATTTGACTTACTACTTCTAAATCATTGCAACAAAGCTAAGTTAGAGCATTTCGAACTAAAGTATTCTGTTACTATTTTAATCTACCGTCTATCTTATCATTGGTCTGTGGCACCAAATAGTTTCGCGATTGCACCAAAGTCTTACTTATTCCACCTCCACCAACAAACGACATAAACAAAAGCCGACCGCACAACTTACCGCAAAAACTTCCGCCAACATTATCTGTTCGGATTCCTGGCGAACTATCGCGCCGTTCCGTCTCAATATTTATGAAGCCAACTTCGGGTTCAGACGTCATCAATCACAAAGTTATAAATAAAACAATAAAAGGTGAAAACCGGTCAAGTGTGAGTCGGACCAGCGAGTAAAGGGTTCCGTATTCCGCACTGCTAGTTCACTCTAATTTAGATGGTGCGAAAAACATCGTGTAAGTTTCGGTCCACTGCCGTCGATGATCGATCAGTTTCCGCAATATAACGGCACTCACATGTTTCAATGAGGCATTTCTTTCACCTTTGTACCACTTTATGTCAACTATGTATTGTATTTTTAAAGAGACTTGTCCATATAAACATACTAGCCCACCAACATTAACCCACTTTTTCACCCGCGCTTGAAATACCTTCACGCGAAATATCTACATCTTTATTTGCCTGCTAGTTACATATCATTTTTAAGTATAACGTTCACTCAGATCTTTCTTTGAAATACTGGTCAACGGTTTATATTTTATAATACTATCATTCAGAATAAGACAATAAGCCGCAGTATTATCAGGTATATTTGCTTTACATTCTAATTCAATTCGCACATCTACTGATCCCGTTTTTAAGGTCTCGTTTTGACGTGAACAGTCGATAACAAACAGAGGTGCTTTATCTTTAAATTCTTGCGGATTCAACAAAGGTGCTTGACGACGGTTGTAATAAGACTGCTGGAATTTGGCGTACTGTTCGTATAATAAAGCAAATTTTTGAGCTGAAAAACTGGTATTCAAATTTTCGTAAGGAAAATAGCACGAATTTAAATGAACTTTAACATCTCGCAAATTACAATGATCGAAACAGAAAAAAATAATCTTTGTCAGATTAATTTTTTCTGTTTGTTTTTAATCCAATTATAACATAGCGAGGTTTTTCAATTTGAGAGGAAGTTTTGACAGCCCAAGAATGTTTTGTTGTTTTAGGTAAGAGAGGATATTCGTACAGGTTATCTATATACTCATTTGGGTTCAGTTTTACGCTATTTAAATTAGTCTTGGATCGTAAAAGAATAAGTTCGTGCTTACAGTTAATAATGATTTTGTCGTAATCCTCTGCGAAGCCAAGAATCTTATTTAAAGGAATAGATACAGAAAACGTTCCATGCGTAATTTTTGTGACATTAACGTCCCATAACCATAACTTTGACATCGACGATTCGTGTTCATTCAACGATACAAGAGATTTCATTGTTGTTGTGACCCCAGCGTTTTTCTCAGATTTACGCGTCGGTTTGAAAGCCGAGATACTTATCTCAACATACTTTAAGAGCGCTCTCTATTTTTTATTATAATATTATCTCACGAGAACGCATCACCGAAATATTAAGTAACCTATGTAACAATGCAGATAATTGTCTACCTGTAAACCCAGTTTCATCCAAATTCATTCATCCATTATTGCGTGATTGAGTAACAAACATTCAAACATCTAAACATCTTAACAAGCTTTCTCTTTTATAATATTAGTACGTTACAACCAATAGAATTAATAGTCGTCCGTGACCGAATATCCGGGCGACCACTCCACAGTGCGTAACAGCTTTTGGATTGGCCCTTTGGCTACGGAACCTTAAAAACTTACCGAGGGTCGGCTACTTCACTCCGCGCAATATTGGAAGGAAAACCCACTTATTGGAATAATATGTAGATTACAACGATATTAGAAGTATTGCGGTCGGTCTTTATTGTACGCTGGTCGTCGATAACTCTTTTACTGTTTCGTATTGAAATGGAGTAAAGTGAAAGTTTATTTACTACCGGTATTTGAGTTATTAAAAATATGCAAACAGCTAGATTGTCAATCGCGTAAGATAGTGGCGATAATACTTTAAAGTCTTTAATATAAAACTACCGCGAGATTTCGTACCATGTATAGTTTGACTATAAATACGTGAGTGACCTGTTTATTTTTTTTTGACGTGACAACGTCTAATAAATTGATGAACGCCGGCTGCATACACGAAAAAGGATGACGCAATGTAACGTACATGTACTTACATGTCCCGTACATGTACCTACAGAGCCGTGAAGGCCAGTTGCAAGAGAGCGGCGAACGCCACGATGTACAATGCGGGATGACAAAACACCGGTTCTCGTCCGATCACCGAGATTAAGCAACGTCGGGCCCGGTCAGTACTTGGATGGGTGACCGCCTGGTTTCATTTTTGTTTTTTGAATGTTTTGTTAAGACGTTGTCACGTTAAACTATCGCACGTAAACCGACTTTACAGACAACCGGTTTTTTTACTAACACTAAATTCAATTTAGTTTTTTCGCTTATCTTCTCACGTCTCAGCAAAAATAACTTTGGCTAACCAACAATTTAAGTAATTTATAGTTCACGTAATACGACACTTGACAACGACCCCTGAATTAAATATCAGAGTAACTTTAGCGAAAAAAATCAAATTTCCCCTAACCTATTGTAAGCGATAGTTCTCCAAATGGAGTCAGAATAAGTTATTTATGATAAATCGTATAAATCATTTTCGTTAACGCGCCCCGCTTCTACTGTTCGCGATAAAAGCGAACGAATAAACTTTTGCGTGATTCCTGATCGAGATATGTATAGAGAATTCAGAACTTGGAGTTGGGAAAGAATTTATGGCTGCGACAGTATAAAGAGACATCCAACAATGGCATTGTGAGGCACTAAAAAACTTTATTCGTATGACATTAAGGATTGACGTTGAAAAACTATTAAATGCTAAGTTTCACAGATTTGGCAGTGGTCCATTATTGAGTTAAACAACAATTTATAACTTTACTATTTAATTGTTAGCTTGTAGTACCAATCTAGGTACTATTAAACTTACTGAAAGTGGCTCATTAAGGAACATTATCACAAAAAATGTCATAGTGACGTACACAACTGACAGATTATTAAGACGGTGTGAGAAATGTCATGCGAGTTGCTGTCCATTGCCCTCAATGATCAATCACTGTTAAGGCCATAGCCGCGCAGCCCTTCAATGTAAAGAAAATAGCACGATATTCCTCGCATGCTACAAACAAGGCCTTTTAGTAGAAATGGTCTGTGGTTAGTTAGGTATCAAATGCTCCGACTATATCCCTTGGTAAGAAAGGTATAAAGTAACTTAACAAAACGTATCAAGTACTTAAAATATAGGAAAACTTGTCAGACTGAGTCGACAGTAAAACATATGCCGACATGATTGTCGGTCAAATGATCAGTGACGTCAACTCAATTTGGTGGAAACTTACACCTGAACCATTTTTGTTTTAAAATAAATTATTTCAATAATTTCAAAATAGCTAATCCTCACCACACTCTCGTCTACAAATGAAACTGTTTTTAGCATCACCGCGGCCTATATGCCACTTGTAATGCGTTTAATATTTCATGATACCGCCGCGGGCGTCGATATCTGAGCCATAAATAACGCGACGGAGGGGCGAATCAAACCTATCAATATGATATTAGGTTTGTTCTCTTATTTGGATGCCTACGCTTATTGCATCTTTTAAACTTGACGCCGTTCGCAAACAGATGAAAAACGCATCAATTTTGCAAACTTTTTCGGTTGAGTTTCGGTATAATTTTACGGAGTTCCTTCCTATTTTACATAACGCAGATGCTGATAAACTTTTCAAGTGAGTATAAAATTCATTAATTTTATAAAAAAAGAAAACAAAACAATTTTTTTTGTTAAGAACATTGAGCTAATTCGAGGTATCTCTAAAAATAAATGTACAGATGTAATACTGGCCACTTGGAATGTAAGTGCAATTTACCAGCAAGGAAACCTATCTGAAGAAAAAACTTAAAATATTGAAATTCGAATCGAATTCCGTCAATAAAACACACTGGCCGTCAACTACCGTTATCGCAAACAGAAGTAAACACCAATTGTACAATTTGGCCGCGCTCGACATTTGAATTCAGAAGCGCTAAACGTTGAATTTATCGCGTGTTTCCGATTTAAATCGTCGAATTAACGTGGCGCTGCCTATTTACCGTTTATTCGTGGTGCCGAAGCCGACGGGAATTTTACCGGTTTAGTTTCATTTTATGACTTCCAACAAGCGTTTCAGATTTTTACAACGCTTTAAATGGAAAGTTGGGGTAAAATATAAATGTAAACATACACCAAGTAAACGCGATTGCCGTCTTTCTTAGTTTATATATTTAATAATCTTGTGTCTATTGCATTTACTCGGTATATTTATTTTATTGGTAGACCCCAATTATTTTTAATGAGCTTCCGATATTTTATTGCAAAAAATGTACTATTGTAATTAAGGTGAATCATTTAAAATTGTTATAGGTGAAAAAATTACGTAGAGCCTGATCTAAGTTTGTAGTAGTAACGTGTCAATATAAACAAATTGAGACGTTCCGAATAAGAAAAATAACTTAAGCTCTACATATATGAATTCTGTGCAGTATTAGGTACCCTAATATTAGGTACATAACTACATACATAAAACTGGTTCTTTACTTAAGTTTGTCACCTAATTAAAAAAACTAAAAAACACGCTTTAAAAAAATAAAAATAAAAAATAAATAAAAAAAATTAATAAATTTCAATTCACTATTCTTATAGTGCAGTAAAAAATCTTAATAAGCAATTATTATATTGTTATATCCAGATCAAAATTTGTAAACAATTCTAAATATTGATAAAATAAATAATAATAGTTTAAAATATTTTATTGTAAAAAAGCGTGGGGTGCATGGTGTCAATTGTCAAGGATTATCATTTTGATAACATCTTAAAAAGCACCCCACGCTTTTTTTACAATAAAATATTTTAAACTATTGTTATTTATTTTATCAATATTTAGAATTGTTTACAAATTTTGATCTGGATATAACAATATAATAATAACTTATTAAGATTTTTTACTGCACTATAAGAATAGTGAATTGTAAACTATTAAATTTTTTTATTTATTTTTATTTTTATTTTTTTAAAGCGTGTTTTTTAGTTTTATTAAACTATTATTTATTTTCTATTTTTTAGTTGCATTTTTTTCACAGTGAGAGTTTCCATGTGCTAAAAAGAGACACAAAACGGTTTTTTGCTCGTCTTAAATAGAATCAGTCTATCTTATACTTGGTCTTTGGTGCGCGCGCACTGCTCTACACTACTAAACGTAAACCTCTTTCTTTCTAACTTTACCCCCCTCACCTAAACCCCCCAACCCCCCCCAACCCCCTAAACGCAACCCTCACAACCTTACCCCTAACCCTCTAAACCCACCTTACCCCCCTCCTCATTTTACAAACCCCCAACCACTTAACCCAACCCCCCTAACTTCGGACCCCCACCCCATTTCCTCAAACTTCCCCCAAACCCCTAACCCCAACCCCCTTACCCCCCAACCCGAACCCCCTAAAACCCCTACCTCCACCCCCCTTACCCCCTCCCCATTTCCCACAACCCCACCAACCTCCCTAACCCCCGAACCCCCCCAACACCCCACACCCTTAACCCCAACCGCCTAAACCCCCTTCCCCTCCTATTTCCCCCCAACCCCCACCCCTCCACCTACCCCCCCTTCCAGCTCCATTATCAAACCCTTGTTACCATCTAGGCCTCTTATCCCCTCCCCGTTTCCCACAACCCCCCAAAATTCCTAACCCCCGAACCCCCCAACACCCCCACCCTATTTCCCCCAAACTCCCCCCCACCCCCTAACCCCAACCGCCACACCCTTACCCCCCAAACCTCTAAACCCCCGACCCCCTTACCCCCACCCCATTCCCCCCCCCCCCACCCCGCCACTTACCCCCCTTCCAGCTCCATCATCAGACCCTTGTTACCATCTAACCAAAGTACACGTCAAAACGAATCAAACGAGCCCAAACTCGATGGGGTTGTTTCGTTTTATTGTGGAGTGCCTTTGGCCATCTTCCAGCTCCATCATCAGACCCTGGTTACCATATGGGATCAAAGTGCTCGTCAAGACGAATCAAACGAGCCCAAACTCGATGGGGTTGTTTCGTTTTATTGTGGAGTGCCTTTGGCCATCTTCCAGCTCCATCATCAGACCCTGGTTACCATTATGAGATCAAAGTGCTTGTCAAGACGAATCAAACGAGCCCAAACTCGATGGGGTTGTGTCGTTTTATTGTGGAGTGCCTTTGGCCATCTTCCAGCTCCATCATCAGACCCTGGTTACCATCTGGGATCAAAGTACTCGACAAGACAAATCACAAGAGCCCAAACTCGACGGGGTTGTGTCGTTTTATTACAGAGTTCCTATGGCCACCATCCAGCTCCATCATCAGATCAGCTCCATGTTACCATAATATTCATCCAATCCAATTTACACATACGTGCAAAATTTCAGCTCAATCGGAAACCGGGAAGTGGGTCAAAATCGCGCCCTAAGGAGTCGGTTACAAACATACATACATACATACAAACAAACAAACAAACAAACAAACATACAGGTGAAGCTAATATAAAGCGTGTAAAAACGGGTAAGTATATGTCACTGGATTGTGTTGTGACAGGAATCTACATGATATATATTTATTAAATTATTTATATCTAATCTTAATATATATAAATTACGTGTCACGTTGTTTGTCCGCGATGAACTCCTAAACTACTTAACCGATTTTAATAAAATTTGCACACCGTGTGCAGTTTGGTCCAACTTGAGAGATAGGATAGCTTACATCTCAATTTATAGTCGCAATATTGTTTAAATATTTATATTGTATTGTATTGTAATCTTTTTTTATAATATACCCACACACTGTTTTTGTAATATATATCAGTTCTTTTATTCCCCCAGCAATATATAACAATTTCATAAAAAAAAACTTGCTCGGTGTTTTATGTGCCCTATAAAAATAATGAGCATTTTTGGTCTCAGATCAAAATTAAACCGAAATTAGTGTTGATCGAGAATGTATATTTTGCATTTATTGTAACTTCTAAGTTTTTTTAATAATGGTGTGGGGATCAGCTGGGCTGACAAACGTTCATCTCGATTTACGGGCACAAATCAAACATTTAGCCGCGCGGTAAATCAGACTCGGCGCGATTTATGCGTCGCTCGCGGCACGCTAAGCACGTCCTACCTGCAGGTGTCCAATTATTGAGGTTCTGTTGGTTTGTTTATAAATAATCTCTATCATATCTATACTAATATTATAAAGCTGAAGAGTTTGTTTGTTTGTTTAAACGCGCTAATCTCAGGAACTACTGCTCCGATTTGAAAAATTCTTTCAGTGTTAGATAGCCCATTTATCGAGGAAGGCTATAGGCTATATATTATTACGCTAACACCAATAGGAGCGGAGCGGAGCGGAAGAATGTTTCAAAATCGGGGGTTTTTGAAGTAAAACTTCTATAGGCGCTAATCTCAGGAACCACTGCTCCGATTTGAAAAATTCTTTTAGTGTTAGATAACCCATTTATCAAGGAAGGCTTATAGGCTATATATCATCACGCTAACACCAATAGAAGCGGAGCGGAGCGGAAGAATGTTTCAAAATCGGGGGTTTTTGAGGTAAAACTTCTTTCTACAGGAGCTATCTCAAGAACTACTGCTCCGATTTGAAAAATTCTTTCAGTGTTAGATAGCCCAGTTAGATAGGGCGGGTTGGGGGCGGGTTGAGAGCGAGTTGGGGCGGGTTGGGAGCGGGTTGGATGTAGGTTGGGGGCGGGTTGGGTGCGGATTGGGAGCTGGTTGGGAGCGGGTTGGGGGCGGGTTGGGAGCGGGTTGGGCCTCTAGTTGCAGTAGTTCGGTTGATTTGTCCGGGACCGAACTGCTGCAACACTTTTTGTCTCAGTAGTTCGGTTAAGACGTCAAACTGAACTGTTGGGAAGACTTTAGTTGCAGTAGTTCTGTTGACTGTCCGGGATCGAACTACTGCCACAATTTTAGTCTTATTAGCTCGGTTATGACGTCAAACCGAACTACTGAGAATTGAAACGACTCAAAAGGACGTTTAAGGATTAGATTGTACAACAAGAGCATAAAACGAGCCATTTTACCCGAGACGTTTGGTTGGTCAATTTAATTTAATGCTAGAGTTTTAGGTACACTCTTCTTTTCACTTCGATTGCAAGGAAATGAAATAAGTAGCAACATTGCAAATAAAATTAACTAGCTCTTATTTTTCATGGATTGTGTATTTAGCTATATTTTTAATCGCGCTTTTGAGTCGTTTCAATTTTCAGTAGTTCGGTTTGACGTCACAACCGAGCTAATGAGACTAAAAGTGTGGCAGTAGTTTGGTCCCGGGCAATCAACCGAACTACTGCAACTAAAGGTTTCCCAGCAGTTCGGTTTGACGTCTTTACCGAACTACTGAGACAAAAAGTGTTGCAGCAGTTCGGTCCCGGACAAATCAACCGAACTACCGCAACTAGAGGTCCTTGCGGGTGGGGTGAGAGCGAGTTGGGGGTGAGTTGGGGGCGGGATGGGAGCTGATTGGGAGCAAGTTGGGAGCGGGTTGAGAGCGGTTTGGGGGCGGGTTGGGAGCGGATGGGGGACGAGTTGGGAGCGGGTAGGGGCGGATTGGGAGTGGGTTGAGAGCGAGATGGGGGCGGATTAGGAGCGAGCTGGGGGCGGATTGGGAGCGGGTTGGTTTATTATGAAGTTTCGCTTCTTCCGGAAGGAACTAAGGAGAGCCATAATTGATGAAAAAGCAAATTGGATAAAAAAAATAAGCTGCCCAAATTACTAATTCCACGCGGACGGAGTCGCGGGCAAAAGCTAGTAATCATATAAAGTTAAAAAGCCGTGGTGGCCTAGCGGTGACCTATGGCCTCTCAAGCAGAGGATCGTGGGTTCAAATCCCGGCTTCCATCTCTGAGTTTTTCGGAATTTAAGTGCGAAATTACATTTCCAATTTACCATGAGCTTTACAGTTAAGGAAAACATCGTGAGGAAACCTACATAAAACTGCGAAGACATTCAATGATGTGTGTGAAGTTCCCAATTCGCAATGGGCCCGCGTAGGAACACGGTAAAAATAAATGCCGAAAAACAAAAGTGCGAGAGCCCAGGCTCGAACTCACGACCCTCTACTTGAGAAGCTATAGGTCAAACCACTAGGGCACACGGCTTTTTTAAGGTAAGGTAGTTTAGTATACTTGTACCTAATTGCTTTAAGTTGAATTTATATTTTGTGTGTTTTGTGGTACTTTTTGACCTATGCATGTTCACACACGAACGCGCCGTTCATTACAATTACAATGCAAATGCGGTCCTCATCCTCAACATCAATTACCGATTTGACCACAAACTTTAACGCTAAACATTCACAATGGGCAATGGCAACAGTATTCTATACAAAAGCGTGTACTTAATGGCTTTTTAAATATCGCAGAGAACTGCGGCTTCCACACGTCGGTGAACAATAGCGGAAAGGGGAAAATATAATTTATTTTCGAGTTAAATCTTTTGTGGAAATAATATGACATTTCTATTTGAAGTTGTCGGGTGATTTATCGGCTGCCCTGCTGCGGCTAGGAGCGAGCGCAAACCGGTGAGGTGTCGATTGCAATATGCAATTGTAAGTTGCGAAAGCTCAAAGAAACCTAGTGGTGTAGCCCATTGTCATTGTCTCTCAAGCAGAGGATCATGGGTACGAGCCCGGGCTCGACTTAAGAGTTTTTCGGAATTGACGTGCGACATTACATTTTAAATTTACCATGAGTTTTCGCACGCACCTGCGGATAAATTCCTAGGTGTGTGTGAAGTTCCCTATCTGCATTGGACCCGCGTCGGAATTACGGTTTGATATTTCAGATACTTAACGACCAATAAACACAGCCACAACACTTTTATCTTGTTTAATTTTAATACTATGTTTTGTATTAAGAATTCCGTTTTTTGCGCATTGATACAGTAAAAATTGATATTGTCATGCTTTGATCAATTATAACTGTAGATCCACAGTCGCGCGCCCGAAAATGTCCGAGCCAAATGAGCGCCACTTTGATAAAAGTGGCCTTCTTTTTCTCAGTACGTTGCGTGAAATTGTCAAGTTTAGCTGTCAAGTGTCAACCGAAATTCGACTGTAATGAAGTAAAGACTAGGTTCAAATTTCTGTGTAGGTGATGATTTTAATTGTTATGCAAACAAATAAAAAAGTTCGGACATTCTTTGAAGGGGATTTTGTTCGGCAATGTGTATCTTCAGTTATAATTGATCAAAGTTGTCATGTCAATATATCAACTTCGGGTCCCAAGATACAGGCTCAGCCTAGTTTGAGATCCACTGTATAATGAATGCTTGTAATCTCCTGGTGCTAATAATAAACATTTCAAACACATTACACTGGAAACATTTTAAACATGCGAACGTATGCAGAAAATCCAAAAAAGTTTCAATTAAAAAAAAAACTATTACCCGCTTGATATGAGGGTCTCATGTTCAATACAAAGGCAAGAGTTCCATCGAGTGCTAGCTGCAGCGTTAATTCAAAAAGTTCTTTTCATTATGAGACGTTTTCGCGGTACACTGCTCGCGAGCGGAAAAAGTCCCATACAGCAACGAGGGAAGGAATTTAAAGTAGAGTGAAGCGAATAAAAAGGCTACAGTGGATAAAGCTACAACAAATGCTACATTCCTGCAGCGGGCCCGGCAACTTTTGCGAGCGTTTTTCTATTTTACAAAACGTTGTGAGCAATTAAAAGTTAGTTTTTATAATGTGACATTTAAAAGTACTAATAAGTATTGTATAGTGTAAAAGATGATTATGATTCTATTTAGTTTTTTGGTTTTTGTTTTATGGAGGCAAACGAGCAAGCGGTTCGTCTGATGGGAAATATTATAAATAGAAAGTAACTCTGTCGTTTACCTCTTCACGCTTAAACAACTAAATCGATTTAGGTGAAATTTGATAATGGTGATAGATTTAAGAATTTGGGAAAGACATAGTCTACTTTTATCTTTTATGGTAGAAAATTGAATAGTGAAATAGCGATAACGTAATTAATATAATATTAAATGTCATGTGTTACATTTCTCAAAGTCGTAAGCGTACGTAACTAGAATTTTAAGTTACGAAAATGCATACGAACGTTCGGATTTAAGTGCGACTTTCAATTTTAACCACTGAGTGCATCCTCTGTTCGCAAGTTTCTACAAAAAACGCTTGCTTTGTCCAGTTGTCATGCTGCTAATAAATTGCATTATTGTCCGAAGGTTTAAATCATACTTTCATACTAAGTTGCTGGATAAAACATTCAAATGAAAAGCTCTGTGATTACACTTTTTCTCGGGAAATGGAAGGTAATTTTTCGCATTTAGTTTACGGCTGAAGCTTTCTGGAAATGCTTTTGTTTTAGTAAGTCGGGAATTTTAATTTAAAATTAGAACTTTTAAAAGACTTACTGACCGCTTCAAATTTAGATATTACACTGCATTAGGTACACAGATTATTTTCTGTCCGTACCTACAATTTACTGTTACATTTTTTTAATTAAAACTGAGGAGCAATTTCCTCTATCTTACCTGATGGTAAATAGACACGAGGACGAAGATATACATTATGTAGCTTGCTGGTTACATTTTTTTACGAATAAAAGTTTATGTTGCTTACATGTAAACATTCTAATTAATTAAGTAAATATGCAAAAAAACATTTTCAATATAAACATCAATTGAAATCTACACGCACGTCACTTGCCGTCAAAATACATTTAAAAACTCCCGTAATATTACAGGCATGAAATGTGAAAATATTTTTTCTCAAAGCGACCCTAAAACTGCAGGTGGACAGTAGGCAAACCGTCACGCAGCCGTGCCGAAAATTAAAGGATTCCGCCCGTCCAAAACAAATACGGGATTTTTATATTTTATTTGGTTAAATAAAAAAAGGGAAATGGCGGGCTCTTGCTCACAGTTGGGAATTTAAATAATCCGACAGGGATTAAAAGGAGAAATATCAGCTTCTGGCCGTCGCGGCGGCCGCACGCGATTACCCACATTACGTTGTTTTGAATTCGTTCGCTCTCGTTTTATAATTTAAATGAGTTTCATGAAAATGTGTAGGTAATTATGTGTAGTACCATTTTTTCGTTTTTTTTTCTTAGCAGAGGCCACATACGAATGCTAAAAAAAAGGTACGGTATGGCAGCGGTGATTCTAACAAAACTTACTTTGCTTAGCAATACTAACAATCCGAAAGCTTGTTCGTGTATATGTGTGTGCATTATTCTTACGCAAAGACAGATTTGGGTACAATTTTTTAGAAGTTAACTTGGTCTCTGGGAAAACACATGGCTATTTTTATTCCGATTCCACGTGATTGCAATAACGCCTGTTAAATCATGAAAACTGAAGACCACAATGGGAATTTGGTAAAACTCCGAAATTACAATTCAACTGTCCGATCTAATGTTTCTCTTCACGTGAGAGTGACAGACTGAAGTTTTATCCAAAAAAAAAACTATTAAACTTTATCAGTATTTTAAAGTCATACAATTTACAGGCACTTTCTTGTTTTGCACACAAAGTCAGATGCAAATCAAAACACTGCAGATTTAAGATAAACTTTGCTTTTCGTGTATTTGACTTTATTCCTTCTTAGGAACATCCCTTCCTTAATTCTTCACCGTTCATAACTAATCATTAACATACCGTGAAGACGTAAATCGTGCTCTCTAATCTCTAATTTATTCAAGCACTCGCTACCTTAGACCTTTGCAAACCAATGCATAAATTGTCAGTGGCATTGCGGTCGTCAGGCACCGCCTCACGTCAACTTGATTAATCACCGCTTCCCCCAAGTTATTAACATGGTAATGGTGCGCAGATCGCTTTCTTAGCGATACTTAATGATACGGGATTTGCGGCGGATAAACTGTACGACCAGCACACGTGGCCGAGGTCGTAAGAATATGGACGAGCAGAAGGGAAACTTCAGATTTCAGGCATCTGATGCTTCCTAAAGCCAAGTACAGATCTACGAAATGTAACATGCAATGTAACAGAATTCTCATAGTGTGAAAGCCTTGCGCGCACTAACCGTGCGTACTACGCGCACGAAACGAACGGAGCATTTCAACTCGTGCGCGCCGCAATCCGCCATTTGTCCAACAAAAAGGGGCGCGCAGTGTGTCCGCATGCGTCCACACTTTTGAAATGCTCCTTGCATGTTACATTGCGTTAGTCTGTACCTGGCTTTAGCATCGCATGACACTCGGCGCAACCTGACCTCCCACCGCTGTACTGAGTTCAAATCAATTTGCATTGGGTATGTCTCGGGTCAGCGCTGACTTGTCTCGAATTCGAAGTCAGTTACTGCCCCTGTCTAAATCTGCCTTAACACGTGTGCCCTTTAGAGATTCCCGCCTTTTCGCAAAAAAAATTTTGCCCAACTGATTCATTTTCCAACTGTTTTTATCCTAAAAGCTGTAAACTATTCAATGTTATAAAACTAACCTAACCTAATCTATTGGATAGTCTTGAAATATTACAATTTCAGAAAAAAACAGTTTCAAAATTAATTAGTTGGTAAAAATATTTTCAGCGAAAAGACAGGATCCCTTCCTTTGGTAATATTATAAACGAGCTTTTAACCGCGACTTCTTGTGCCCAGAAATAAAATTCAATAAATACCATACCTAGTTGCAATTTCTGCATAGATTGTACTGTCACTGTCACTGTCAGGATATCAATGTGCGCTATATTCAATGTGCGCAATGTGCGGCAGCACGTACAATAGCCACATTTTTTTACATCTGTAGCTCTAGCAGTTTTTATTTTCCTTACAACACTTCAATCTCTTCTTTCAACCCTTGAGGGTCTCCACACATCTATAGGTATCGGCGCGGAATCGGCTTCAGCCGGGCCGATCGACGTCTTTTTTGCTCTTATTGTGTTGACATAAAGGTTTTTCCGATCGGCTGAAGCCGATTCCGCGTCGATAGATGTGGGTCTCCCTAAGAGGTTGAATTTTAAAATCCAAACCTTATTGCTTGTGCCTAAATTAATGATTTAAAAAAAAATTGTGCAAGATTTCAAGCTTCTTGACCCAGTAGTTTAGGTTGTGGCTGTGCTTTGATATGCTAGTCAGTCAGCCAATCATTCTTTTAAATATATACCTACATATGTATACTTACATAAGCTGACAAAGTGTCGGGTCTAGTAGGCATTATTCTTTTAACAAATCTTTTATTCTATGCCCTTCAAAGAATACGCCAGCAGCCCGTTTTCTAAATCTATATCTCACTTTTAAGCATTTCGTATTACGTGTCAGAGTGAATTGCAGCCTCTGCGTTCCATTTGGTATGGTGTCGAAAAATATGCTATGTCAGTATTTACATCCCTTTCTGATGTAGGCGGTACGAATGAGAGGCGATCAAAGAAATGGTAATTCGCGGCTTATAGTTATCTCGCGTCTACAGGTAAAGCCTGCGTAATCTGTTTCGAGGATTAGACTACGTTACTTTGCACGTTTTGCGTAATTATTGCGCGTTTAGAGCCAAAAATGGTATCAAGGCTTTTAGGAGGAAAATTGAGATCATTGTACACTGAATTTTGATGAGTGCGCTAGAGAATATTTCAAAATGAACGGTTAGAATACGAAAACGGTCTTCAGTTATTAAATTGATTCCTCTATTAAGTCCTAGACCCTTTAGTACTTTTCGAAAAATGGGATTAACGTCAATGCTATATTTTGTTTCGTTTGAAATAAAAACGTTGAAAGGACTGACTAACAATTGGCTTGGTGCAAGCAAATGCCAACTTTAAGGTAACGAACCTTGTCTTACCACGACTATACGTTTAGGCTATTCATTGTAAATTTTGTAAAAGATGAATTTTATAATTTACTAGTCTACATTTGCGTCCATTGGCAAGCTGGATAGACCGGCGACATCGCGAGAGTTGCGGACGACCTAAACTTTGTCCAACAATGGACGTCTTCCGGCTGATGATGATGATGATGATGATGATGATGAACCTACCTATCTTCTGAGTGCCAAGCAGCTTTAGGTACAAGGTTAATTTATAAATTTATAATATTCAAAAGGGATTATCAAATTAAAATCATTCTCCTTTGGCAACCGATGTTAACCATTCGTTTCACAGACAATATATTTATTTTCACCTGAACCCTATTTCTATAAAAATGTTAAATAAAATACAACATTGCGCCATAGACAACACAATTATACAATTCATTACGTACTGTGTCTACAAACGCCCTCGCCTAATAGGTGCTCGACAAACCAAAATATTTGATCACCTATCCCGGCGGACTGTTGTTTCTATGAATAAAATAATAATTATAAGTGATCCCGTCCCTACTGCGCGTGCTTAATTCCGTTTGAAACAATATTCATCTGGCAATTTACTTGGAGACATACGGGTGGAACGAATGCAATACTAAATGCGAAGCTGATTTTATCATCAGTGCCTTTTGCCCTCTACTGAGTTAACATTACAACATCTAAGAATCATTTAGTAATTAAATCGGTCGAACCGTTGTCGAGAAAAATGGGATCCTTCATTTTCTGCACTTGGAACAACCTCTCACCTTAAATAAATAATACCTTAGTCTGTTCTCTCATTGTAAGTTAATACTAAATGATAACACTAAGTATTTTAATAACCGAAAAGTCAATATGAAAAATAAAATAAAATACTTAAGTTCCATAAATTTTAATCATAGTAAGTATGCCATTTTCTGCCATTGCTCATTTTTTCGTTTTTGTGCAACCTGCGTTGACCTTATACATATAATTTAAGAAACGAGATAAAAACGATATTGTTTTCGTAAAAGCTGTTCATACACTTGGCAAGCACAACGTCCGTATGCTTCTTTATCTAGTGGAATACGTAAAGTTTGCTCTGTTCGTCAATTCGCCCGCTATTTGATGTGGGATCGTACGGCGAGCGACGCAACGATAAGTGCGGGTGTCGGATTAGCGGGGTCGCCACTTTGTTTCCATCGCCCGCAACTAATGGCAAATTCCATGATTAAAATAGAGATTGGGTTTTATTACACTATGCATTATATTAAATTTAAGACACTGGTTAAAGGTATCACAAAATTAATTTTACAATATTTCAACTAGCGGTTGGATATATACTTATTCGACTTATTACCCTTGTAAGTTTTTTAAGAATATTTTATCTACACTCATATAGTAAATCGTCCATTATGAATTCAAAAACCATAATTAATGACCAGCATTACGACATTGGATTCTACTATGAACACGGCAGTATCGTAATGGTCATTACGATACAGACTGTATCGTAATGGTCTTTACAGTACCTTAGCAGGAGGAGCGCGGCGTACACGTCGCGCAGGTCCTGGGGCGTGCACCGGGTGCAGGTCGTGGGGCAGACATACCTAGTTCTCGTTAATGTAGGTCATGAACAACGGTTCTTAAACGCATGATAGAGGATTTAATATATGGATGTAGATAAAATATTGTATGCAACTGTACGTAGTTAGACCTTAAAACACTCATGTGACCCTTTATGAAACTACACTCGTGTTTTAAGGACCCCTATTACGATACAGTTGCATAAAATTTTATTATAAATGTTTTACCTTTATTGAGTGCGACACATGTAGGTTTACGACAATGATTGGTGGATTATCAGACACATCCATAGCAACGTAGCGTAACACATCTTTGGTGGAAATGCACCCTTAGTACTTTTGTTTTAAGCAATTAAATTATTCTAAAATTGGACCGTCAAAGCAGCTCGTTTTCTCAGCTTGATACGGAATCATAAAACCACGCGACGCCGCGGTTGTAAACTTGTTTTTACTTAAAGAGATCCTTTTATTGGCCAATAACCGTAAAGGGAAGTTTGACGAACGATCGTCGATATCCTCGAACATCTGCCGTTACTTTTATCTCGAATGCTCCAAGTGGTGGCTTATCGAAGGTAACAATGTAATGACGGGATAAGTACCTAAGGCGTTGGTTCAAACTTGAGCTGTATTCAGTCTCTTATAGACTTTGATAAGACGATGCAATGAAGAGTTATTTGGTAACTCTGCTATGACCTCGGCGTTATGGCACGAATTTCTCCCCCAATTTATCGTCAGCCTGCATTTGTTCCACTGCTGGTCACAGGCATCCTTTTAGAATAAGAGTGCTTAAGGTGTGGTTCCCAAGCAGGCCCGTTGCGGATTCCGAGCTTCACACATAATAGAATTGCTCGATGATGATGACTGCTTCAAACTGTAGCACGTGTAACGCGTCATCGTTATCATCATCTCAGCCTCTATCTGTCCTACTTCAGGGCACAGACCTCTTCTCAAAATGAGATAGCTTGGGCTGTAGTTCCCAAGCGGGCCCCGTACGGATTGGGAACTTAACAAACATCGTTGAATTTCTACGCAAGCATGAGCACGATGTTTTCCTGCGCCTTAAAGCTAATGGTAAATTTCGAATGTAATTTGTTACATGTACGTCTACGTAAATTGTTTAAATTCCGAAAACCCAATCCCACGACTCTCTGCTTGATAGATCATAGCTCAAACCACTAGGTTACCTCGGCTTTTTTACGTATAACTATCTCATCAAAATCCCTTCTGTTTCATGCTCGAAAAAATCGCAACCTAACCGCATCGTACTACGAAAACCACGCTTATTCAATTCACCACTCGCAACGTCTATCTCATTTGGCGATAAGCGCCATCAAAGGCCGGTTCTTTTTTCTCGTCAACTACCCTCCCCTCGCAAATGATCGGGCCGCTTATTATTTGGCGTGTGCACAAACATTTAGCACCCTTATCGAACCCATTAAAGATACGGCTTCATTACCAAGGAAGGTTGCGGAATAGACCGCCATTGTGCGGTGTTTCGTTTGCTGTTTTTTTTGCTCACTTAGTTTCCTTATTTGGTCTTTAAGCGGTTTCAATTAATAAATACGGCAGGCTTCTATTGATTTGAGTATATTGGGTGGGATTTCTCTTGTAGGTAGGTAAAGCAGGAAAATAAAAATCTTTCTTCATTTTGCTCATGCGTCATGTTATGTTACTAATTTAGTCATATTTTAAGAACACTTATTAAGAATACATTTTAGGTAGGTCCATATCATTTTAGTAACATCCTTATAAAAATTGAATAATATTATTATTATAAATTCAAAGTTTTCTGCTTAAAAAGTACAAAATTTATGCAGATGCTATGCAACACTGTCAGTTTTATGCGTTGTGTTGTATTCATTCATTAAAAATTAAAACGTTACCAAATAAGTATTTAATTATGATAGAGTGGCAAACGAGCAATTAGGTTATCTGATGCCAAGTAAGTACCATGGAGATCCTTGCAACATCGGAGGATTGCAGTTTTGTTGCCGGCCAGGGCTAAAATGGGATATTGCCAGTAATTTCACCGGCTGTCCCTGCTTTACATTTCAGATGGAGCACAGCAGCACAAGCACTGGTGCTTGGCGGCAGAATTAGCTATTAGGATGATGATAGATCCGGACTTTGCACAAGGTCTTACCACCTGGAATGTGCAACCTTTTATTATTAATTATATGTACATGTAGCAGTTCGTTAAAAATGTTTGTTTTATTTTGCTTCTCTACAGCTCTAGCTCAAATATGTCAACATGATCAAAGTGAAACATGAAGGTACACAAATATTTACAGGTACCCGTTTAGCGTGTATGTGCATCTTTTTATTTCATTATTACTATTAAACTGAGTTTTACGTCGTTTTTTACGTCCCCGTTCAGATAAAATGATGCTCATTTCCTAAACGACTCCTAAGCTGCGGGGAGAGTCTTTTGCGTCGCTAATGTGGATGTAGGTGACGCCTAAATTTGAAAAAAAAGATTCTACAAAAAAAAATAATAAGAGGTGAGAATTTTGGTGCAAATGCCAAAATGCATAAAATGTTTAGATGTTACATTGTCCGAAAGTACAAAAATGTTTGTGCCACTAAATCATTATGACTGAATATTTTAGTGGCAAACATGTTCCTTAAGTCAGAATGTTTCCAAGGCAGCATTCACAGTGCACTGCAGTGGTCTAAATGTCCTTGTGTCTGGATTTTTTTACGACAGAATACTCTGGGGTCAAAATGTACAAAACGATATTGACTGCATGTGGTCATTGACATAAATATAAATTTTGACTTTTGTACAATTTGACAAAGGGATTTTCGAACCCATTGAGCATTTTCGGATTTTGGAAATTTATCTTCAGTTCGTTTTTTCGTGGCAATTGGCGTTTTGGCATGTTTTGTGGCATCTAACTTTTAATCTTTTGTTCATTTTAACATGTTTACATTTACATACTTTTCACCGTTGTACATTTTGATAATGAGACATTTTGAAGCACTGTATATTTAGACATTTTTGTACCAAAATGACCGTTACCCGCTTTGACATTTGTGTTAGGTTTGGGATTGGTTTATAAATGAACGAATGAGCCGATCGCGAGTGAGACTGTAATGTCAAACGGAAGTTACGATACTATTCCTCATGTCAAATACCTTCACTGAAGAATAATTGCGAAGTATGTCATATATTATTATTTGTCTATGTAAAATTCATTATTGTACTTTAAAAACATAAAGTCAACAGACAATACGTTTAAAAGAACGCAAAGGCGAAATTATCCCTCAAAGGGATCTCTTCCAGTTACCCAGTTCAGTTCCAGTTATATGTTACTAGCTGTTATCCGCGACTCCGTCCGCGAAAAATAGGAGTATAAAAATAGCCTACGACCTATTCTCAGAAACACCGAATGTAGAGAAAAAAGTTACATAAAAATGGGTCAAGCCGTCTCGGAGGAGTTCGATGACAAACACCATGCATGAGATTTTTATATATTAGATTTAGTCCGCGTAATCTATGTGGTGGAAATATTAACAGGTGATAGAAATTTGCTCTCGTGAAAATTAGAAAGTTGTTTGACATCCATCATACTCTAATACTGCAAGTGTCGGTTTAACATAAATAACCGATCAACCAGATAGCCTAAGCCTAGTGGTTAGGCAACCTGACTACAATGCTTGAGGTCCCGGGTTCGATTCCCGTCGGGGCAGATATTTGTATGAAAAATACGAGTGTTTGTGCTCGAGTCTTGGATGTTTAATAATGTATTTAATATACACCCATAGTAAAAGCTTTGCTTTGTTGGGCACCAGGTCAATTCATGTCAATCGTCACATCAATTTATTTTATAAATAAATAAGTATTACAAATGGCGACCCTAATTTTACCCAGTTTTATACGAAAAAGTCTTACATATACGAAAGCAACTTAATTAAAACAAGTCCCAATTTACTCCATCAAAATTGGAATTTACTAAATGGATTACTCGAATCCATTAATGAGAATTCCGAAACAGTCAATGGTGACTCGGCAACATACATAGTGATAATTTGCATGCGCAGGCCTATAATAAAGATAGGCATAATGTGTGATGTCATGCGCGGGTCGCGGGAAATGAAGTGGAATCTTTCAGATAACCCACACAGCCGCACGATCGCATATCCGTACAAGCGTTACGCACACACGCACATAATGACTTGTAGGGTTGAGTTCACGCAATGTAGGTAATGTAGGTGACATCGATAATTTGCTGTAATGGGGAGCAAGTGCCAAATTGAATGTGTTTAAGGACAACTTGAGGGTAAATTAATGTGACGTGACCTAAATATTAGTAAGCGTTTGAAGGCATTGTTAAGTATGCTACACGTGGAGAGGATTGTTTTGTCTATGTACTGGCCCGTGGATGCTAAGTTATCATGTCTACGAGAGAAATGCTACGACGTAGCGTTCGTAGAGCCTCTACACGTTAATACGGTGACACCATGAAAAAATATTACCAAGTAACTTAAATATGATTTTTCATAAAAAAATCGAAAATACTATTTACTATCAATAATCTTTTAAAATTTAAAAATCATAATAATATAAAAAAAATCATAACGACCGCTTTAGCCTAGTTGGTAGTGACCCTGCCTACGAAGCAAGAGGTTCTGGGTTCGAATCCCGGTAAGGGCATTTATTTGTGTGATGAGCACGAATATTTGTTCCTGAGTTATGGATGTTTTCTATGTATTTAAGTATTTATATTTATCTATATATGTATGTTTATCGTCGTCTAGTACCCATAGTACAAGCTTTGCTTAGTTTGGGACTAGGTCGATTTGTGTGAGATTGTCTCCTAATATTATTATTATTATTTATTATTATTATATTAAGAGTACGACTTAGGAAAACGATGACAGTTTATTCCACATCCAAAGTGCGTGCATGCGTGTGTGAGTATGTGTGTGAGACAGTATTTTGCATGGCTGTTCTTTACAAAATGTAAACAAAGACTAATTTTATGCATAAAACTATTAATCAGCTACAAAAATACATATGTTTATTGTACCCTAATAATTTAATAATCTATAATTCTCCAAATGAAATGAAATCCGTTTTCACATAGGTCGTATTCACTCTGACTGTACGGTCTTTTACCGTACATTTTTCTGTTTACGCTGCGACCTACTTTCGGGTCGCGCATTTAATAATATAATGTTTTTTGTCATACTGATGAGTGCACAACTAACTCGCGTGCGATACACATCAAGAGAAAGAATCGCTAACTGTATACCTATTTTTTACTATTTACTTTACATAACTTTAAATAAACTACGGGAACTTAACGAAGGTTCTTTCTTTGCACTCCAATAACTAACTACAAAGAAGTGTAGGGCGCTAACTGGCTCCTACACTGACTAAAATATGAATATCTCAGTTCTGTAATGAAATTCGAGTTGGTGCCTATAGAAAGAAATGGGGTCAATTTAGAAACATATTTAATGATAATGACCTAACTCTCAGTGTTGTTGATTTTAGGACCATTTTGACACATGGTTCTTTAAATGCCTGATCCTGTAAAGCAGACTATATAGATTGTAGGACACTGACTCTAATTATGATGGAAAGGCAGTAAGATGGTAAAAATTTTATTACGGAACGACATGTTACAGAGATTGATGGAGCCGAGGAAGAGAGAGAGACATTCAGTGTTGCCAGTCATAAGTATAAAAAATATTACCATATTAATTGTTGGTATTGCCAACAGGTTCTACTGCGGGCGAGTGAAGCCGTGCAGCAGAGGCTAGTTGCTAACAAATAGCTTTGCTAATGCCTGATTAGCTCAGTTACACAGCGTGGTAACCTGTAAAGCATTCTTGTGCACGCGCGATTAGTTTTCAAAGGAATGTATCCTTTGAGATCCAGTTTGCTTACAACTGTTAACTACACATACGAACGAACAAACAGACTTAAAATATGGGAAATAAACTAAAATAAATTAATATTTGCATTGCAAATTGTGTAAAGTAGAGTTACTTTGAGCCAATGCAGGGTAAATTTGGCCTATATAAAACCTATGTATGTAGATATAGAATGGTCTAATAAAGAACATAAAAATATGAACTGTCAGGTATAACCAAACAACAAAAATCCTTAAATAGTTGTATTGTGTTTGTTTTATTTAAGTTTTTTTTTAATTATAAATATGGCAATGTGCCATAATTTTAATGTGATCTCATCTCATCATCATCATTTCAGCCGAAAGACGGCCACTGCTGAACATAGGTTTCCCACAAGGTTCACCAAACAGACCGGTCCCGCGGCATCTGCATCCAACGCGTTCCCGCAACGTCGCTTCATCTTATTAGAGGCCTATTTACACTGCATCTTTTGGTCCGTCGATTCCATTTGAGATGCTTTAGGCCCCATTGACCATCAGTTGTACGAGAGACGTTAAAATACAAAATGTTAATAAGCATTGTTATGAGTGTATTTTAATGTTACTATTTCCTCCTCCCTCCACCTCAAAAAGTTTCCGTGACCTTTCAGGGGGTTATCACCTAAAATACTGGATATAATCAACATCATATTAATTTTATAATATGATCGAGTTAATAAAACTAGTTTTTTTACTATCTTAACCTTTTGTTTCTTAGGTTCTACGTAAAATCTGGACAGAATAGAAATAATAATACTGTCCTATACACTTCGCCAAGCTCTGATAAAATTATGATTCATTAGGACCCTCAATCATTAGTCTTTTATTCGTTATACTCCGGCGAGATATCTCTGACAGCTATTGATGCTTGCTATCCATCTTGCGTTATCAGATGCTGAAGCGGAAAATGTCGGAAATACTTGCATTTTTGTTAAGAATATTGTGGATTTGGTAAGATTGGTTTGGATTCAGAATACATTTAATAAAGACGTAGAAAAAGAGGTATGTATTACAATACCGAAGTACGAGAGACAGAATGTATTAAAACATCGAATGGGTCAAAAGACCGACACGATTTTTTTCTGAAACTGTAAACTTTCAGAATTTATTAAAACGGCATCATACGGAACCCATTAGGTTAGGTTAGGTTTGTTTTATAACAATCTTAAAAACTTAACGGTTTCAGAAACAAATCGTGTCGGTCTTTTGACCCATTCGATGTTTTAATACATTCGGTCTTTCGTACTTCGTTATTGTAATACATACCCAGAAAAAGAGATCTATGTACATAATTAAATGATTAGATTGCCACTTCTTTACCAATGTTATAAATGCGACAGTACCTCTTGTCTGTCAGTCTGTTACCTCTTCATGCTTAAGCCGCTGAACCGATTTAGATTATAAATTAAATTCTTAAAATTAAACTTCATTTCAGTGATTCGGTTAAGATGAAATTCACAGGTAAATTGGCATCTTACGCAAATTAATAACCTTAAGTTTCACGAAATAAAAAAAGAGTTGAAAATAACTTTTACCATAGAATGGAATGTTACAGTTATTTTTATTAAATCTCCTTTCGCACCAAAAAGAGTATTTACGTACTGCACGAAAACAAAAAGCAGTTAAAACAAAGCGAATAAAATTTATCTCAAGCAAAACACCCCATAAAATGGAATTGTCTCGAGAACTTTTATAAACGCGATAACGACCGAAGTTGTTCGGAGCTTTGTTACTCCGCTTACATAAACACGACCACTTTAGAAAGACCTTCCAACCATCCCCCCTTCTCATAATCCGAGGGCCGTAGAGACGCAACTCAAGGTTACTTCCAGGGTCATCTTACTTCGGTCGTCGCCGCGGTACCTAGATACGCAGTGAGGTAAAAAAGAGGACTCCAAGGAGTGTCCGTCTAAGGCTCCGCCCACTTCGAGGCACGCCCACCACGAAGGACCAGATACTTCTTCAGTTTTCGTATAAACTTAAATGAGGTTGTGTGCGTTGCTATGTAACTTGCGCTTGTGTGCGGTGTCTGGCTGTTATCTTAAATGTCTAGAATTAGTCGAGCATATCTTTAAGTGTTATAAGGTAATATAGATAGCGATGTTCGTAGGGATATAATATTTGAACAAAGTATTGGAAATGTTAGAAGGCTGGTAATTTTTACTCTGGGCATAATTTAAAGATTCAGTCCAAATTGATTTTGACACACAGTTCTAAAATATGGTTTTTACCATGTTTTTATTTACTCAGTAGGTTTTACTTGCGGCGTCGCTCATCTGAACCGTTTGTAGTGGCGTGTTGCCATAACAACTCAATTCTCACTGGATTGACTAATTTTTTTATGTGCCGTTAAGATGTACTCTTTCTGCAAGGGGGCATACCTACCTAACTCCCACTTTTCCCATTCTCTGGGTTGTTTAACGAAAATGTTCCCTTCACGCCACTGGGCAGTTGATTAGCTGCCTTAGGAATTTCCCTACAAATAACATCGTGGTCTTCACGGTGGTGAACCTCCTTTAAATTCGATCCTTCATCTGTAATGCTGCCAAACATACGCTATAATATGAAATTATAATAATCCGTCCGTAGCGTTTTAGCTGTCCATTGCGTCAGGTAATCATTATGCAACGAGAATCTTGGCTGCGCAATGAACAGAGAAAGCACTCACTGCGCTGCCAGCCGCACAGCGGGGCTAGATCGTTAGGACGGAGATTTGAATTAAAACGACCCACATGTAAGTTACATGTAAGTTATAATTTACGTCATATTGTTAAAGAAGAAACGAGTAAAACGTACACCTCGACTATCGGTCAAATTCTGATGTCTCCGCTGCTCCGCTGCGTTTCTATGGAAGCACTACCTTTCAAAATCCAGCATCAAAATCGTCACGGCTCCCGGAAACGGATCCTCGTTTAATTTTTAATTCGCATGGCCGGCGTCGCGGCGCTGTCGTCTTCCTGCCCGCCACTTCCGGTCGCGAGCGTTCCTTTTTTAAAGGTTGTATTTCCGTTTTAGAACGAAGCCGATGCTACGCCGCGTTGCACACGAGCATCAAACGCTTATTATTTTTTTGAATTTAGAACGGTATGAGTGGATTTGTCAAAGACTAGATATCAAGAAGAGAGAAGACCTCTTGTTTTCGTTTGGAGATCACAGAATTCATAACACATGCAGTATAGAGCATTTTGATTTACCACTTTCAATTTAAAGTCAAGGTCATAAACATATTTACATTACCAAAACCTCAAAGAAATGTGTAAAACCTTACATAATGTCACTAACAATAAAGTGGTTAGTAGTCCATTGCGTCAAATATATGCATCGATATTTATGATCTTGACTATTATGGTCTTTTACCACCATATCCGACAAATTCCAATAATTATTTGGTAAGTTGTTGAGGTTCAAATTTAAAAAATAACTGCCTAATATCAAAGAAACATCACGAAAAAAATATAAATATAGTAATAATAATCACAAATAAAAAAAAAATACATAAACATATAAAAGCCAGTGTGATCATGTAGTGTAAAAGTCATCGTTGGACATTTCTTTTAATCGGATAGAGTTCAGCAATGGTTACTGTAAAAGATATTTTAATTATTGATAGAACAAATTGATAGTATTGTCGAAGAAACTGAATTGCGTACCAGGGTGGAACCTTTTTATTGCAAATGTCATGTTGACGTTTCATACATCTGCCAAAGAAATTACCGGGAAATTGACTGTGAAGAGGTTCTACTCTGGCACACGATTCAGTTCGACTGTACTTGGAAAGTAATAATGAAGGCGCTTCTGCTCCACAGTTATCCATGGTCCCGTCATAAATGACTGAAGACTGGCAGTGCTTATTTTTCCGGTGAGTTTTTTCTCGTCGGACGCAAAACCTCCACACCGGATATTATCATTAATTATGGATCAGGATTCCAGCCAGTCATTGCTTTGACTTTTATAAATTGTGAGACAAACGGGGAAAAGATTTTTTTTAATTTTGTGCTAAGTTGGCGAAAGCGTTGCTCTAAAATTACTTTAGCGAAACAGATAGTGCCATGAAAGTTAAAAGTTAACCAAGCTACAATTTATTTAGAAAACAAATTACAATTTACGAGAACGAAATAAGATAATTTAAATCTCTCAATTTGCTAATAAGTAGGTGCAATGACTTAAAACTTGAAAAATATTGAAACTAACCAAGTAAATAAAAAAGTGTATGTATAGTATGTACTTACATTTTCATACTAAAGCACGAGACAATCCAAGTGACGACCAAGCTAACCGCAGGCGCTCTTCATCACAAATCAAAGTGTAAGGACAGGGGCCGGTTAATGCTCCCTTTGGGCCTTCGAGCTTCGGGGCTCGGGTAGTCTCGGGTGGTCTCGGGCGGACTCGAGCGGGCACACGTGGATGGATGGATAGCCTGTGGCCTCTAGAGTCTTATACAACCCCGTATATCAAGGCTGCTTAGAGCTCGAGCTTTAAATGTAAATGGGTTCGGCTTGACGGGCCTATTTTGTATTTAAATAATTATTAATGTAAACAACATGGACAGGGATGTTTGGAAATTCCCTTCCGCATTGGCGATCCCTAAACATTGTATATCTGATTAAAAAATATACCGTCTCGAGTTTCTTACCGGAGTCTTCTCAACAGGGTTTTTCAGAACCGGCGGTGGATTCTTCGATATAGTTTGATATTAATAAGTGATTGTTATAGCCTAAATTTAATTAAGATATTTTGACTTGACTTTAACAGAGCTTTGAAATTTTAAGTTACAACGTAGTACTGGTTAGCTACAACATAACTTAAATGTAGTAACGAAACTTAAAAATTATCCACCTCTTCATAAATTAACTGTTTTATCACAGCATAATAATATGATTACTGAAAAACTAGAAACGGGTGCAGAAATTTCTCATGTAAATTGTCTTCAAATCTTGCACAAGGAATTGCACCCGTTTCTAGTTTTTCAGTAATCATAATTATTATGCTGTGATAAAACAGTTAATTTATGAAGAGGTGGATAATTTTTAAGTCGTAAGTTTTATTTAACTTACAATGGTAAGTTAAATAAAAACTGGTAAAAAGTTATTTTATTAAATTTTCACGCTTGGTTCTACCAACTCCCACTACTTACCAGGTAAATGATAAATCCATTCCTCACAGTGCACATACAATTTACTACTTCATCCTAGAATTAATCACCTACCTCCAAAGTAAGACCCACCTCAAGCCATGATTTGTTCCGTCCCTCGCCCACCGATTTATGGCCAAGCTTTCGCTGTCCACTTCAAACAAACATTGCGCTGAATTATACTGTTACTTTTGCACGCTATTTTGGAGTGAGGAGTTGACGTAGAAGGAATTTGGTTTTCAATTATTTTTAATTTAAATTGAGGTTATAACGTTTTGTGTTCTTATGCGGTACGAGTATGGAATATCTAAAAATATAATAAAGCTTATAACTGCGTCTGCGAAGAATAGGGGTATAAAAAATAGCCTACGAACTATTCTCAGACTTACCAAAATTAAATATAGAGAAACAATTTCGTAAAAATCGGTCAATCCGTTTCGGAGGAGTTCGATAACAATCTCCGTGACACGAGATTTTTAAATATCAGAAGAATTGTGAAGCAAATGAAATTGAGACTGTATTCGGTAAAATGCAAGAAATCAATTTTTTATTTAATTTTAAAAAGTTGTTTTCACAAACTAATAACCATGATAGATGAATCATGTCTAATCTCTAGACAATCAACCTCTAACTATTCGTGCTTCCAATCATTAGCTATTTCCCGCGTTTGCACAAAAGTTGTGAGCATAAATCGTAACACTCGGTAGTTCCCATCGATATGATTTAATATCGTACTTATGTAATATAGTAGCGAGGTGGAGTTATACTTCTGATTAATACACTATTAATCGAGCTATCGATAGGTACTTACTTTCTTAATCGTGTGTGTTGTTATAATTTTTTTGTAAATAAATGTTGCTAGCCTTTTGAGAAATACTTGGAGTCGTAGAATCTTTGAGAGTAGTTAGGAATTAAAGAAGGATGCCACTGTCTTCGTAACAGTCACAATTTTTGCTGGAAATTTTTGACCATGAAAAAATTTTCGTATGTTATATCTATTTCCTTTTTTATTCGATTTTCCCTGTTTTACTTGTGAGATTTGAACAAGATTGATCGGATTATGGCTGCAGGAAAAGTGAAATGTTGGAAGACAACTTTCCAAGCAATGAATTATTATTATAATGGACAGTTTTAATTTGAATAATTAAGATCCTTACGCCTTTTTACCACGTGGTTAGTAAAAATAACACTTCTCTTGCCGTGAAAACGTTTATAAAACAGATATAGATACAATATAGTGCGGATTTTATGTACATTTGTTTTTAATTTACTATCCCGTCATTTCCCGGTTTAATGAACGGTTCACACATCGGCATTATCGCCGTTCCGACACCTATAAATAAATATGGCGGCAAAAATGGCCGCAGTTTATCAGCGACCGGAAGTGGACGCTGGGGACCGGAAGCCGGGTAATAAATGTTATTAGATAGCCGCTGGGCTTAGTTGGGCTTTTTTTGGGATTTCTTTCGTCTAGCCCCGGTTTTTGTTAATGTGTCTGTGCTGGCAATAAATTGCCGGGCGTTTTAAATGAGCGGTTTGTGGACCTTTTTTAGGGTATCTTAATTAAGATGCGTGTTTAAGGTTGAATAAACGATTTGCTGGGATGGGATGGGTCGGGGTGATTTTATTGTTAATTTTAGGCTGTTGACTTTTATTATTAATATTGTTTTTATTGTTGTTTATTAAGTGTAATTCATACGTCATAGGCACAGGCAGCAACGACCGTCCAACTCCAATCTTTCGAACTTTTCCAAACATCTACACACTATTAAGTTTCATATGGACACCTGCAAATAACAGAAAACGACCTAGACTGTTTCTCTTTGAGTTACTGTTTAATATATTTTTCATCTCTCATACTCGGAAAGTGAGGCAAATCATATCTGACATACGGGAGGATAACTATTATTTTCTTCCCTAGGGTAGAAATGTATTAAAAAAAATAAAGGCATTGGCTGTCAATGGAACACATACGCATTCAGCCAAGCATTACGGCATACATGGAATAATTAAGTATTGAGTTTTTTTTTCTTAATTAATCATATTAAAATTTTATAATGCCAGTGAAATATTATTAAATAAAATTATTAATTTACATCAGTTTCTTATTTAAACCAGAAAAGTAAAAAAATGTTAAGAAAAAAACACGGTAAACGACAATGTTATAAATATGTCCACACAGCCTATCTCTATACAGCTTAACTCCTTGGTTCAAATTGGTTATTTACTTATTTTACAAATAAATTTACTAAAATACCTACTTTATCTACTGTTTACTTACATTGATTATTATATTGAATATTTTAAAATTTGTTAAATTAATTATTGCTTAACTATAAACTCTATTGAAATATTTTACAACGATCATATTTTTAATTATACTTATATTTTCTTACTTTCCTTGTAGTCGAAATGAAAAGCAGAGTGTTTAACTCGGGAAAAACACCAATATCACCCTCGAAATATTGCCACCCTCGCTGTGCTCGGGTGTCAAGTAACCTCGTGTGATATTGGTTATTTTCCTCCCTTGTTGAACAATCTACTATTATAACCTCAGTTTAAATTTCAACAATCAGTGTGAGTAAGTATATTGACAGTAAAATGGAGATTCTTTTTTATTCTAAGCAAAATGTGTATCAGCTTCTTTGACTTGAAAATTAAAGTTGTTACTTTGAAAAACAAAAACATAAATATGTATCTTACATGATGTAAGTAACATCATAGTTAAGTGGACGATAAGTGTTAGAAAACTATTAGTCAGGTTAGTTTAAAAATTGTTATATAATTGCTTCATTGTGGATAAATCTAGTTTTTTTAAAGGAGCTTTAAGTGTATGTGTATGTAGTCTGTGAATTACTGGCAGTCGTTTGTAATGTGTAAAATATCGTGGTCAAAAAAGATTCAGGATTAACGAGCATAATTACAATGATCATAGTACGAAAGAACACAATTTTTTGATCGACAGCTCTCACACATTTCGAAATAAAAAAGATGACTGATATTTGCAAAAAACCTAAACAAACGAAGATATGTTTACTCGATGCAGGCTGTCAAAAGCATCGGTAAACGTATCGCTTCTAGCTTCGTACAGTCAGCCGATAAGTTTCTAGTCCAGCAAAATTACGAAGAAGGTAATATGAGCTCTACTACTTTTACGATAAAGTCGCATGTGAATTTTTTTGCGCGCTTCTTTGCTACTTCTGTTGTTGGCCATACGTGGAGTAGTCTACAAATTGGCGAACAACTTTACAGTTGCTATCACAGTATCCCTATTTTCTGCAAAATCAAAGTTCAGTTTGATAACTGCTGGTGGTATTTTTGATAGGCGGGCTAAACGCTCGATTGGACTTTGCCGTGATCCGTTTGTAGAATTTGGATATAGAGGCACTTTTTTATATGAAAATTGTATCTTCTGCTGTTATTAATTAGACGTAAAAAATTTAATTCAAATAAACAGAAAACGCTGTAAACTCACTAAACTTATTTTTCTTACAAATCCAATTAAAATTTAATAGTAAGCAGTAACAAAAATAAAAATATGCCAAGACAAATCACGGATATGTTCAGAATTTACCCGAAACTACAATACAATGACTCTTTATTGTCCACCACAAAGAAAACAATACAGAAAAACAAGTACATAGGTAAAAATATATAAGGTAAGCAATAGGCGGCCTTATCGCTTCGGAGCGATCTCTTCTAGGCAACCTTTTAACATAAGAATGACAGCAAGAAATATATTACAGCAGGTAGGTATAAATAAGAAAAAAAATAATAACTATGATATGATTTAAGTTAAATGTTACAATAATTTTACTGCATACAATTTAACTTAATATTTTTGATTTCGTAGCGGCTGCCATCTTGAATTTACAATGCAATGATGCTGAATATACTAAATTATACTGTCGTCAGAACTAAAGGTGTGTACCAAATATCAGATCAATCTTTCAACAGGAAGGGTGTAAAATGTAAATTAGTAAATTTGACCCAAATCGAATCATTCTCGAATAAAAGGACAATCGTCTTTCATAACGGGAACAAAAAGTATACAAAGCGTTTATGTGTACGTGTGCGTCACTGCATTCGGATCCATGTTTTTCGATTGTTTTGTGAACATTATTAATGTAGGAATCTTTACTCGTAAAATCGTTGTCTAGGTATAACTGTTACTCTGACATTCAGCTTTACCACAGATTCAACATAAATCCATCGATACTAATATTGTAAATGCTAAAGTGTATCTGTCTGTCTGTTACTTCTTCACGCTTAAATCGCTGAAACGATTTAGATGAAATAAATTTCCTCTACCAAATACCAAAGTATAGAGATAGTTTGAGCCCCGGGAAAGGGCTTAGAATAGTTTTTATTCCCGGAAAATTGGTTAAATTTTCGCGGGATAGCGACAAACGAATTTTTCGCAGACAGAGCCACGGGACGGGAAACAGCTTCTTAGTTCATAATTGTATATAACAGGTTTGTAACGTTTTATGACTTAAATAAATCATTCATTATATTCCATAACGTTCATGAGTGAGTACCTACGGGCGAGCCGATAGTGTCAATACTGGCAACTATCCAGCACGTTATTTGCCATGCCCGAGCCATTCGCTAACCGGCGACGGACGATGTTAAATATTGACAACCACTACTTTATTGTTAAACGGAAGGAGGCCTGGTAAAAATGATTGGTTAAAGCTGCATCTTTAAAGGTATTTTTAAATAGATATTTATTGTAATCGGTTTTTGATGTAATTGTAATATGGTTCGATTTTTCAGTATGTAGCACACCTAACATATCCCCGTCAGTTTCTTGTAAATAATTTAGCTAACCGACGTTGCCCAGTGTGCACCGGCTAAAACGAATGAGGAGAATGTCTGACTTGTACCTCTGCCTATCCTAGATATTTAAAGCTTCAACGCAGTCCTTTTTACATTATTCTACTGCGCAACACTATTATCCAAAAAAATGTTTTATCTGACACATTGACACTTAGGTACTTTTACCACAGACGCGGACAAAATATACGCGTACATTTGTCTATAACAGGTTTTGGAAAGTTCGTAATGGAATTTTAGTTTAACGAAATAAAAGCTGGTTCCCCGAAAGCGCAATAAATACGAGTCAAATCTTTAAATGCTCGTATTGAATCCGACCTGTTTTAATTGCTCTCGAGTGTAGTACCTATGTGGCCTAACGTGGATTTGAATTAGGAGTTCGACCAATAGGTTGCGAAGTCCCGTAATCCAGACTGGCTCTGCGTAGGGACTACGTCCTAATACCTACTCCTAATCCTTCCATGATACGTAATCTACATATTTATAGCTAGTAGATTATAGGCTGGATGTCTCTGCGTTAATGTATTGAGCGTCTATTCTATTTTAAGATTTTTTTTCTCTCGCATAGGGTTGACAACGTGCAAGGGAGTCACTTGATGGGAAGAAGAGCACCACCCATAGACACCTGAAACAAGGATTGCCGGCTGATGCGTTACCAGCCAGAAGGATAAGAATAGAATATCTCACGTATCAGTAATTTCAGCATCTGTCTTACTCTCTACGCCGGAACACGGTAGCGAAAGCACTGCGGCTTGGCGAAGCGGAGTCCTGTAGAATCGATCAAACAAAATAATGTCATTTATTAGGTACAAGCGAAGTGGGACTAAACGTTATTTTCGACAAATGCCAAAAATATTTTCGTTCTTCTCTACCTCAAAAGAAAAGCAAAAAACTGATGTAACAGCATTGACATTTAGTAAAGCTGAATTCCATCTAATATCTAGAACGACACCAAAGTGTAACCTTTCACACTTAACTTTAAGCCAAACCTAAGCTCGTTACTTCGCCGCTAATTAGAACCTCAAAATTACCGGCACAAAATTTTAAATCGCAACCCTTTCGTCCCTCTCGCACGTCTAGAACATTGCCAACTGTTGCGAACAACGCGGCTTCGTGTGTGTAGGCGTAGGCCCACGGTGCGTGTGTGTGTGAGTAAACACCGGTTTAAGCCTAACTGGCCTTAATGAATCGTAATGGCCCCTATAATTCGCGGCGTAACTAACTGGCCATGTGGGGACGCTGTCCCACCTCACCCCCCTGGCCGTTTGGAAGCGAGCCATATCGCGTATGACAGCACCGATTCTCTTTTTAAAATTTTCAGTTGGAACGCTTTTCATACGGCGATCGGCGGTTATGTGTACACCGCTGAACAGAATCGTTATTTCAGTTTCGTCCCTGCATTAAATTTTTTTTTTTTAAATATGAGCTAATTTTGAAACTGTAACAGTCTGTTCCCCCAAACTTAAACTAAAGCCCGAAGGAGGTCGTTATTCCTTCTGTAATTTATTTAATTGCTCTGTGGTGGTAATTATTCATGAAATTACGGCAATTACGTCTCGGGAAACAATTATTTATTGTGCAAACTTCAGTCTTAACGCACATTTTATTCTACAATTCATCAACAGATAACGGAATGGTTTCATTTTGTTGCTTAATTTATTTTGTTCTTAAATTTTGAATTTCGAATGGCTTTCTTAATTAGGAATATTACGAATGTTTTTTTTTTCATTTATTTTTTATTGTTGCATCGATTGTGTGCAGCCAGTGCTGAATTTAACTCGACATGCAATTAGTAGCGTAAAGAGTTGTTGGCGCCACGTGGCGCTAATTTGCCTCCACGTGAAACTCTCGTTACGGTGGGCTTAGCTTCGTAGCGCTCAAGAGCACTTTAAATGCTGTTTATGTGTTGTTAATTGTTGTAAATAAATAAAGTCAAAGCCACCCTGTGATTTTAATTCACAAAAGCCTAAGTGTGAATTTTTTTGTGTTAAAGGTTAAGATTAGCGAAGATAAAAAACATTATGCATTTTACTTAATTGACAATATATTCAACATTATACCTAAGCAATAAATTATTTTTATCCTTTAGAAACCCGGCTTCAGTAAAGTTATTGGTAATAATAATTGCAAACTTTGTCATTTTTATCATGCCCACGGGAAAGACGCGAAAAAATATCAGAATATTTAGGATGTTAAGTTAGTAAAAAATAGTACCTGGCAGCATTTAGCCATGCTAAATTTCCGTTTGTTTTTAAACGTATTCTAAGTTCAAAATAATTCTAACCACAAGAGAAAGAAAACAATTGAAATCTGGCATCACTGGTTCATCCTGCATATTAATCATCGGACCATGTGTCGCCGGACCGGACAACGGCGGAATTAAAATGTACGGAAGGGTAACAGTTGCCAAGGAATATTGTTAATTTGGGTTTAATTGCGGTTTTAAACGGTAAAATAACGTTACGATTTTGTTATCATTACCGAAAATAAACATAAATGGCATCAGCAGTAACCAAGCTTTGTGAGGTACCTAAACATTGTGCGAGGAAAAAAAACCACTAATAATATCACATCAATTTCATAAATTTTCCTAGCTTCATTCAACGCACTATTACTAGTGGTGGATTGTTTCCTGGTACACCGTCTATCTACCTCGGTGGATGCACAACCTCTTTCTTTTTTTGTCCACAGTTAACTATGTAGTGATCGTCCAATTTATATTTCCATACAAATTAATCCGAGCACTAAAAGTAGATGAAATTCGACTAACATGATTGGAACGAAAATAGGTTAGGTTATACTGCAAGATAAATAAAAGCATTAACTGTACCTGTCACGTTTTTAAATACTACGAAACCAATGCTTTAGTCACTTTCAGCCAGAATCATACCTAAGGTTTTAATAACCTTATTATCTTATAACCCCATTCAATCCCTTTTCAAACTTTATCACAAAAGTCCCCAATAAAATATCAGTTGATCCTTAAAATTCCTTCCAGACAAATAATTTTCGCACAATACACATGTGCCTAAAATATCAATTAGCATCGCTAATGCTCGGAGCCAAAGATATAGCACCCCTAATGAATTCATAATCTCTGTAATCTGTTCAATGAGAAATTGCATTTTCCAAAAATTTAATGGTGTGTGTCATAAGCGGTAGCGTTTATACAAGGCGATTTATTACTCACTATCTAAATTTTGATATCACTCAGTGACATAATGATGTCATTAAAAATGAAATTGCGAATTGCGAATCACCTAAATACGCATGTTACCGAAAGATAAATGAAATATTTCAATAGGTACGGAGTAGGTGGTAGTTTATAAATAAAGTTCACAGACGAAGATAGTCAGTAGATACTGACTAAATGATTCAATTGCTATTTGATAAAACTTCACTATTTAAAAATACACGCGAATGCTATGATTTCTCAAATAAGCCAGCAAACGTAGAACGTAGATAAAAATATAAAGTATCTTTAAAAATATTCAAGTTCTAAAATATTTTTTTTTCAAACATTGTATAGATACTCCTTTCAAAGAAGCCATCTCATATTACTCACGTGATGGTAAATGCAGATGTTTTGATCTTGAAAAATAGACAACGGAAGCGAATTCTACTCCTCAGCAGTCCACATTTTAAAAGATGAAGCTGATTTTATCAGAACACTAAAACGAAACAATGGCTGTCGTTGATTTTGACGACACCTTTTCATCGTAGAAGTAAACTTTAAGTTTATTTTCTGTGACTTAACCCACACAGAAAAGCGGCGAGCCGGCAAACAAATTAAACCTTACCCAAAAATGAATTTATCACGCCGGCCGGTGCCGCCTAACTATTCCCTTGTTTGGACAATAGCCCGGGACTTATCGAGCGACGCCCACGTCCGATATTGAACGTATTTTTGGTAAACTGGAGAATCAGGAGTTTTCCAAAGCACAAGTAAACGATGAATGAAAAGTTGACGCAGTAAGGACGATGTTGCACACGCAGATAAATTAAAAGCATGCAGTAGGTTTATATATTCGGTAAATATTATATTGAAGTTTTGGACAAGTAGGTATTACTAGTTAACTTGTAAGCTGACATCATCATCAGCCTATGCTCGTCCACTGCTGGGCATAGGCCTCTCCCATGGCACGCCACTGAGCACGATCCTCGACCACTCTCATCCAGCTCTTGCCAGCCGCCTTGCGAAGATCATCGCTCCACCGAGTCTGAGGACGTCCTATGCTACGTTTATACTTTTACAAAAAGATAAACTTATCTCTCAAAGGTAATAATGGTTGTAAAAGTTCCGTAGTGTCATGTCGTTTTTTGTTGAGTCTACCAGTGCTTTACATATGTAAGCCGATTTTCATATTGACTTGTGAGTGAAAATAACCTGTGATGTTTTAAGTCAAATAACTAACATAGAACCTTAGGGTGGTTAAGGACTTTCTTGGTTGACTATACTTACAGTGCTATCGTGAATTTTTGCACATATCCAAAAACAACCAGCTAGTTTGTTGTAGCTGGGGAAACGGGAAACATGACTTAAGGCTTAATTAATATTTCACATACAGATCTTGGATCGCAAAATGGTTTCCCAAACCTGCAATATTTTTAAAAGACCTATCCAGTTATACCCATAATAGATAGATAAAAAAAATACAGGGGAAATACATACCTTAACACCACCACGTACCACGGAGACCACGGACGGACTAGCAAACGCACCGTAGGACGTCTACGAACGGGATGGACTGACGATTTGGTAAAAGCCAACGAGTTCAAGGTGGATGCAAGCCGCTTTCAACCGTAATGATTGGGTATCAATGAAGCAGGCCTTTGTCCAGCAGTGGGCGCTGAATTTTTTTACCTTTTTTTTTAGCTATTATTCTATTTAGAGTGTCATAAATAAAGTGCCTGTACAAGATCAAGTGCGAGTAATTCGAAATACTAGCACGGCTGTACGAGTACGAATGTGATACCTTATATTTCAGTCTACACGTGAAACCGCTCGCAGTAATGTGACCAAAGCGTCTAGGTAATTTTGTTGCGTGATAAAAACCCGTGAGTGGTAGTAGTTATGTTTGAAAATTGCAAAAGCGTAAAACAAATAAATTCTGTAATTTTGACGGCATGATTATTATGCACACTCATGCCAAATTACAGCCTTTTAGTGTACTATAAGTGGGCCGGCACGCATTGGACGCCAGTTTCACTGTAACTTTGCGAGATATTGGAATCCATAGCAAACACAAATCACACGAAACGCAGCAGAGATAGGTAAGCCAATACTGCATTAATACCTGCAGGTCAATCAAAGTGACGGGAATCTTGGAATCCTTGGACCTACTACGCTAACCCTCTGAAGCTTGAACCACATGATATCGATACTTGCTCCCGCTTGCGTTTAGGACAATTTTAACTGGTGTGATAAGGATGGAGTTGATTTCGTGTTGGGTCGAGGGTGATATGGAAGTTAGTTGGTGGGTCGGCTGGCCAGGACAGCGGGCACCGCAGACTCAGGGCAGGAATTAATTGTGGCTGACTGAGGTACGCCGTAATTACGGTGCTTGTGGAGCCGATACTGAAGGATACGTTGATTACGATACTACGGGTTAATGAAATTTGGTTACAAGACCGGAAGGATTGAGGTTTTGGAATGTCTTTGTCAGATCATTCGATTGATGATTGAGTCTTGATTTAAAACTGTGGTGGTGAATAATGGATTAGACGTGGAAAATAAATTTTAATGATTCGATGACTGGAATGTATAGATGAAAAAATATAATTAAAATACGACATTCGATTACAGCTATGTCTATTTGTTAAACACATCTTGCAGACGACAGAGTTATAGGTATCACAAACTACAAATATCAAACGTAGAAACGTTATAAGTACTTAAGTATATATGGCATTGTTGAATAAAATTTAAGATCCCATTCTATAATAGCTACGTTTGTAATAGCAGGTTCTGATAAATAAAAATTAAAAAATTTCCACTGTCACATTAGCGTGCGAAAGATTGCATGCGTGCATGCCTGCGTATGTGTGTTTGTTACTTTTTAACGCTAAAATGGCTGAACGGATATACCTATATTAAATTTGGTACCTTGGTATCTGAAATAACACAGTACCTGGGCAACCGAGCTCTGCTCGGGCAGAAACTCGGTACCAAGCGTTTTCCCAGAGATAAGACCAAGCTAGATCAATTTTTCATCCCCGAAAACCCCCAAATACCAAATTTCATCGAAATCGTTGAAACCGTTTCCGAGATCCTGATTATATACACCGGAGGGGTGGGAGGGGGTGAGAGGGGGGGGGGGGAGGGGATGCGGGGGAGGGAGCGCGGGGGTATTAAAGGGGGGATGAAAATTTCATTGATTTTGCCGTAGGATGCACCGTTTTCAAGATATTTGACAAAAACACCGGAGGGGGTGGGGGGGGGGGGGTGAGTCACGTTAAACTATCGTCCGTAAACCGACTTTACAGACAACCGGCTTTTCCTGTTCTGTGCTCCCAATAGGGAACGTGCACATAGACGGTGCTGCCAACTGGTGCCATAAGGGTGCCATCAATTTGAATGTTTTACCTTGATAAGTTTGTTTTACTGTCCGCATAGTGTCTCTTCTGTCGCATTAGTGCTGCCGCCTATAGTTACTGCACGTTCCCTATAAAACTTTTTCTAACAAAAAGTAACTTTTTCTCACAAAAAAGTAACTTTTTCACACAAAAGAAGAAACTTGGCGTTTTCTCATAAAAAATAAACTTAAAAAAAAAACTAAAATCTTGAAAAAAAACGTAGTATCGAACCGAGGTCGGCTGGATCCGCGACCACCCGATTTCTAATGTGCCATTATGATCTGCTCGAAGTCGGCGAAATTTAGCTTTATATTCTAATGCAAACAAAAATAGCCGGAAAACACGAGTAAAAGCGATTTTCTGAAAATGAAACATAGCTAGATCAGTTTTTCATCCCCGAAAACCCCCACATACCAAATTTCATCGAAATCGTTGGAGCCGTTTCCGAGATCCTGATTATATATATATATATATATATATATATATATATATATGTATATATATATATATATATATACATACATATATATATACATATATACAAGAATTGCTCGTTTAAAGGTATTAGATTAGATATGCTTTTTTTATTCGAATCCGATTCTTATTCTAGAATTCGACTTTTATTCTTGATATTCGAATCCATGTAGGTACAATCTCATGCTCAACCGCTATGTCAACTTACAGACATGGAATTTTGGATGTAGTATTTGGGAATTCCTATGGGAATTTAGTAAAATCACGGAATTCCAATTTAACTGCCAAATGGGCACATAACACAGCCACCGGTAACTAAAGATAAGTTTTCTATAGAACGATCGTTTTGGAATTTAGGAGAGGCTTACTAATCGGGACATAACTAAACAATCTTGATAACTTGGCACGTTTACCTGCATACTAAGGCAAGCCGATCAGTATTCGGCGGGTGTCAGTTCGATTCTCCGGTATAAAGATAAGCCTCGGATCCTGCTACTAATGCACAGTGCACATTAAGAAAACAGTAGCTTAAAATAATACAACAATTTTTTTGGCTATAACTTTAAAAAAAATATTAAAAAAATTAATAAGAGTAATCAAATAAATGTTCACGTCACAAGGGTCCCAAGAAATAATACCTCTGTCTTCTGTAGTACTGTAAAGGTAACGCCACCATAGCTGAGGCCACACACACAACCACATCTTATGTAATGACAGCGGGATTTTGACGTTGTGTTGTCGTTAAACGTCAACACAACGTCAAAATCCCGCTGTCATTACATGAGATGTGGTTGTGTGCGTGGCCTCAACTCTGGTGGCGTTACCTACCTATACTTGAATGCTGCCAAATAGAAAAGATACAATAAAATAGCAGTAATGAGGACCGTGAACTAAGTTGGAGGGACGCGGAGCAACAGGCGCAGGACAGGAGAGGATGCCGACGTCTCACGATGGCCCTCTGTACCACTTGGGTACCATACGACAACAACAACAACACTGAGGACAAGAATAAAATATAATACTAACTTTCGTTGGTGAAAAATCTCACAAGCACGAATATTCAATGCATGTAACAGTCAAAAAAATATACCTACAGTTGGCGAAAATATCTTGTTCTGAAAATGTAACTTTTAACAAAAACTGATTTTTATGAATAAACCACCAGTGTTGCTTACTGCTTATAATCTGAGTGGTCCTGGCAACTAGGCGATTCATCCCGCGATGCTTGTGACTAATCGCCCGGCTCACCTCCCGCGCGATAATCCCGCCCAAATTATAGGGGCACGGGCTCATTATTCAACACTCACTTGCTATTCCGAGTGTCGGCTTGCATTAGAGAACAAATAACAAGTGGTTAGGTGATTCTTTAACGTACTACCACCAATATTTGGGTGAACCTTTTTTGTGTTGTTTATTCTGTTCCCGGTTGTCCAAGTGGCATCTTTATACTGTTTCATAGATAACTATAAATTAAACATTGGACGTGGGACATCCACTAACGAGGTGGATGGACGATTTGGTAAAGGCCGCTGGTTCAAAGTGGATGCAACCGTAGTGATTGGGTATCAATGTCCAGACGTCCTACAGCTGAAATGATGATGATAATGATATAAAATTAAGACATGAACTAAGATTTTTTACTTTGCTTCTCCATACTTACAAAACATCTGGTTCGTTGAGGCATTAATCCTCCACAAACGGTAATAATAAACCAAATAAATAATGATGCAAACAACATTAAAATTGTTAATAGAAAAAAGAGAGATTTTACTATTAGTTCAATCACATTACTTAATATTCAAATAAATCGATACCAATAAAGCTAATCATTAACCCGAATACGCAGAATAAAATCCAAATAGCCACCAAAACCGCGCAATAAAACGAAAGGTCCGCGACAGTCGTAAATAAATACACTGAAAAATGCAAAGGGAAAAATAAAAAAGAAATAATGGCGGATATAAAAGGACAGTTTTGCGTCACAAAGCCGCATGCGGGCCTCAGATATTGACAGTAAATTTCATTCATGCGGCATTAGTGCCGTGCCATCAGATACAGGGATATCTCCCGCAAATACAACCAGCTGGGAACGTATGGAGCTGGCACCTAGAAAAATCTTTGGTTTGACAATATGCGGTAAAACGGGAAGTCCACAAAGCAAAGTGAGAAAGTATTGTATATGTTGAATTCTCTTGCACATATCAAATGCACTAAGCAACTCATTTTTAGGGTTCCGTACCTCAAAAGGAAAAAACGGAACCCTTATAGGATCACTTTGTTGTCCGTCCGTCCTTACGTCCGTCTGTCTGTCAAGACCCTTTTTCTCAAGGACGCGTGAAGGTATCAAGCTGAAATTTATATCAAATACTCAAGTCTACTGTTCCTTGGAGCTGTGAAAAAATCAAACTTCTAAACCAACGCAATCAAAAGATACAGCCGTTTATGACGCAAATTTCCGCATATTTTCGAAACTCGCAAGGGAATCAAAACCTAAAGGGTACTTCCCGTGAACTCAGATTCTTGAAATTTGGTACGAAGCAAGGTCTTATAGCACAGATAAAGGAAAAATTGCGAAAAGCATAAATTTTTTTGTCTGTCTGTCTATATCAGTAAACAACGCACATTTTCGACACTCGCAAGGGAATCAAAACCTACAGGGTACTTCCCGTGAACTCAGAACCTTGAAATTTGGTACGAAGCAAGGTGTTATAGCACAGATAAAGGAAAAATTGAGAAAAGCATAATTTTTTTTGTCTGTCTGTCTATATCAGTAACCAATCTACAATGATCCCACACTGCGCACATTTTGCTTAGGAGCAGGGGTCTGCTAAGACTGGATGTTCATAGATACATATAAATTTGTACGGAACCCTCGGTGCGCGAGTCCGACTCGCACTTGGCCGGTTTTTTCGTTCTTCTTCGAAATGCAAACAACACTGTTTCGTAGCTCCTCGCAGTACGAGTAGTGTTGCGTAGCCTACTGCTTACTACCACTTACATAATTTTGCAGCGATTCGATCGTACTTACATAATAAATTATGTGTTTGCGGCACCTGGAAAAGGCTCAGTTTTGACAGATCGCAGTAAATATGTTAGGTAATACAGAAGGTCTACAAATAAAGTATTTCATTCTCTGTTGTATTTTTCTGTATTCTACGTTTTAAAAGTACTGTACTATAAAGTTTTAGGTACTTTACTAAATACAAATAGTTTATTTCCGAAAAATAATAATAAAATAATGCATTACATTAACGGCTTTTTGCAACCATATTTAAGGAACAGAAAGAATAAAATAAAACAAAACGGACATAAATCAATATAACTGAAATAAATTCGTATAGGCATAAAGGCGAAACATAAATAACTAAAAACAAAATTATAATTGTATTCTTAATTGTGTGTCAATAAGTTGTCTATGTGAGGGCGAATATTGTGTGTATGTGTGTGTGAGCGTGTTGTGTGTGTTTGTGTGTGTGTGTGTGTGTGTGTGTGTGTGTGTGTGTGTGGTGTGAATATAAACAAACTCCATATTATGCGACTAAATTAAGAGTACGTCGAAAATGTGACGCGTGAAAGTCAATTACAAATATTGCATTTGGCTGGTTAACCCGACGCCATAACTTTTGGTCGTGTTGGCGGCTGATGTTTGTTTACATTTAGTAAAGTACCTAAACCTTTATAGTATAAGCAAATTATTTCTTTCTTTCTTATTTACTGAGTAAATACCAATCGACTTCGTAGCTCCTCGTAGCAGTGTAGCGTAGCCGTGTCTACGAGCGTCCGCTACGCCCGCAGCCAGGCCGACCAATTTAACTGAGACAACCACAAAGAAACCAGCGGACTTTCATCCTTCAATATAGCACGAAAATAGAATTAATATTGCGGGCACTGTTAAGGAAAATGTCGTGTTTGTGTGACATATCTGTTAGAGTACAAACATATTTTGAACAGAGACAATGTCGCTGTTTTTAATGCCATTAAAATCAATACGATAAGGTCCAAAATACATACATACGTACATTCTGACTAGTTTTTAACTATGTCCCGCCACAAATATCGATATATAGATTAGATTAGATTAGATTCATTTATTTCTGATTGAAAATTACAATTATATTCAGCATTCGAAATGTCACAAATATAAAGAATTCACAAAAAGATCGTCAAAATATATATTATTGAAATCGTTTTGGAGTATGGCTAACAAGACAGTAATTTCAGTAGTTATAAGATGAAATGTAATTATTAATTATTATTATTATTAAACAAGACAGTCATCAAGATACTTACATATTACTTTTCGGAACCTTCTGTTTTTTCTTGTCAAACAGAGAATTAGCTACAATAAACAACGTATTATAACATCTTTAACGTCTGTAAACAAGAGTTATTTGTATCAAAACGAAACGAGATTGGGTCCAAAGTTAAGCCAATATTTGGCGAGCCTTCCGAGTGACCGGATAATTTATAGCCAGCCGGATAGCGGCCGGATAGCCGGACAAACTGGAGTTTATCGAAAGAACGGGAATAACTTTATTCTATAGTGACCGGAAGCTAAGGGGACGCGTGCGTTCTTCATGCGGACTGTTGGGTGCAAAAGTGAAAAAAATGCCAGATATTTATTCAATTGGTATGTGAAGAATATAATGGGTTCAAAAAATTACAATGTCTAGCGAACGAGTCTCTAAGGTTTCCCATAATTTAATATGTCATTATGTATCATTCTTCATAATCGACCTTAGTCATAAAGTGATTTGTTTTTGAAACAATTTTCTCCGGAATTGTGATAAAAAAATCTAACTTAATATACTGCATTCTATAAGATTTTATTCATTTAAAAATCCTGAAGAAAATGCTGTTTTAGATGTAAACCGCTTTATGACTAACGTTGATTGTGGAGAATGATACATTATGACTTATTAAATTATGGGAAACCAAGGTGCGCCCTAGCGAACATTTTAATCAAGATTATGATGAGCAACTATGGTGTGTTAGAAGCTGCTTTTCAAAAGAAACTGATACCTTTTTCTCAATGGCCAGTTATGTTTAGCTTATTTAAATAAGTATGTCATAAAAAAATTACTTAATCCAGATTTTTATAAATAAAATATATAAATAAATATTAGGGGACAATCTTACACAAATCGACCTAGTCCCAAACTAAGCAAAGCTTGTTCTATGGGTACTAGACGACGATAAACATACTTATATAGATAAATAAATACTTAAATACATAGAAAACATCCATAACTCAGGAACAAATATTCGTGCTCATCACACAAATAAATGCCCTTACCGGGATTTGAACCCAGGACCTCTTGCTTCGTAGGCAGGGTCACTACCAACTAGGCTAAAGCGGTCGTTTTGTCTAATCTGTACGCCAAGTTTCGTTCAAATCCGTTCCGCTGTTATTACGTGATTGGCTAACTAACACCCAAATATCCTCAGAAACTTCCTCGTTTATAATAGTAGAATTTCCTCGTCCCTTACGAATCTGTTAGCAACAGTACAGCGTCGGTATTTCTCAGCAATGATGAAATATGTCGCGTCCGCTGCGAGACTCACTGTAAACACATTTCGGGAATCGTTCTCATACGTCTGCTAAAGGAAATCGCTACGTTTTAGTCATTTTTCGCGGACATCCGCCACTGTAGGAAATTTTTAGGATCACGTATATGATTTAATGACATTTTTGAGACGCTCCATGTCAGCATGATTCAAATCTTTACTATTCGTGAATAGTGAATCAGGTTAGTCAGAAAATGGACTACGAAGACTATCATAAAGATATGGCATCATACTTTATTAAAGGACTTAACATTTCAGCTCTCTATATAAATAAATAAATGAATCGCCAAATGTATGTTGATAGGGTGATGGCACCAATCATGGACATGTTAAGCACGGTAGTACCCTGTAATAGACAGCGAAGGTTCAATGCCTTATAGCCCACCATTCATGGATTTTCAGCTATCAGTATCAGCTAGTAAATAATAAACATGAAGCCAAATTACATGCAGGATACTACAAAAAAAATACTACAATTTAAACAAATTTCGTTTTCTTTCAGTTCCACACTGCTTCCATCACATTCCACAAGTCTTTGTTACAAAGGGTCCAACAAATGAAAGATGTCCAATAAAGTTTAATTTGGTGTCCACTCCAAGAAACGGTCCAGATATGATACTGTCGAGTTTCCACGCTTCACCGCTCTTATTCATGGCGACGTCTTTAGGCGGGGACTTGAGATGTAACTGGGGATGTTTGGGGCAAATTATGTTGCGTTTTAGAAACACATGAAGTTGTTTTTGAAGTACCTACAAAAGTTAAAAAAGATGATAGTATCCTTCCTTGGAGGTTTTCGATAATATGATGTTATTGACTTTATTATGTGAGTATATTGCTTTGTTAGTATAATATTATGTAAGCCACGCTATTTTATAGATCACTCTGAAGCCCGGCTATTGCTTTCTTTATATTATTTAAATGTGCATGTATGTATTCTGTATTGCTTATCTAATAAAGACTCGTTCTATTCTATTTAAATAAGTCTCTAGAGTTTGAAAAAGTAAGCAAAAGTTACCAAAAAGATCAAATTTTATTTTTATTTGACTTTAATGTCCGTGTATTTTGCCTCCAAGACGTAAACGAAAGGTATTAAGCAGGTAAGGGCAGACGAGGGTATAGAATAGCAAAAAAAAACGTGTTATAAGCGCCACGTTTAAAATTATACCTTATTTCACATTTATTTTCAGATCAAATCATGTACTCAATATTTTACCCGGAGAATAACCGTATTTAACCCATTTAGAGCAGATTTTTCAATCCCCAGATAAGAGTATCTGTCAGATAAATGTTAGCTCTGTCCTTTTTCCCTATGACTTGAGAAAATGAAAGCGATAGTTTTAACTGACGGATACTTGTATCTGGGGATTGAAAAATCGGCCCTTTAAATATTTATTATGCTCTTCTAAACCCTGTCACGTTACATTCTAAGCTTTGACGTGTCCGTATCTCTGATAAAGGTCCGTTTAAAGCTACAAAGTGATCTTGAGTCGCCCCGAGCGACGCTTAGGCGGGCCCTTACGAAAATTTCACAATGTGCTTCTGTTTTCCTCGTATGTTTACCTGTAAGTATGGATGAAGGCTTTGAAATTATAATACAAGTCTTTACCCGCAGCTTCGCACGCGTAAACAATTAAGTCTAGCAGTCGTCGACTTGAAAATCTGAGATTTCTCAATGATTACATCGTGATCGATCACATTTGCGTTGTATGTCAAATCAACCCGTGCAAAATTTTATATCTCTAGACTTCGCTTGGACGCATGCACGCACGCACGCACGCATGTACGCACATACTCACAAACTTTTGTATTTATAAAACCTACTAGTAGGATTTGATATGCTTATAGTTTATTTGATATGATTGATGGTTGTTGTTATATTATAGTAATTTAGTGCAACGCACACTTAAGTTGCAATAGGCACCTTTTGGACCTAGAACACCAAAAGAAAAAAAAACGTTATCTATACATATAAAATCCTTTGTCCTGACTGACGGATCAACGCACAGCCTAAACCGCTGATCGTAGAGACCTGAAACTTGGAGGGTGTGTTCTTTGTATGACGTAGGCATCCGATAAGAAAGGATTTTCCGTAGTTCTACTTCTAAGGGGGTAAAAAAGGGGGGCAAAGTTTGTATGAGACATCGTGATTCCTTGGTCCAATCTACTTCAAATTTTGCATAAACATTCTTTAACAAAATTGATGGAAGACGTGTTTCGTATTTTATTGAAATTCATCCCTTGACGGGGTCAAAAAGTAGTAGAAAGTTATTTTGGGGGTGATTTGCTTCGAAGTTGATATCAATACTCCTTAGTGCTTTTGATTTAAATTACATTTTATTTTGACACATTGTAAACGAAACGAAACTTCAAATATTGCAAACCATTTTTGTCTACGTTTGTCAACCACGTCTTGGTCTGATCTCTGATAATAGCTAATTATATGTATTAAGTATTTGCATTTCACCAAGCTTTTGCTTTTACAAGCGCAGCGTGGGACGTCCACCAACGAGATGGACGGACGTTTTGGTGAAGGCCGCAGGTTCAGGGTGGATGCAAGTCGCTTCCAACCGTAATGATTGGACGTCAATGAGGGAGGCCTATGTCCAGCAGTGGACGTCCTACGGCTGAAATGATGATGATGATGATGAAGCTTTTATGCGAGTTCAACCTTTTTCGAATAAAATCGAATTGAGTATTCAAATATCATTGTTGAACTCGCATAAAAGCTTGGTGCAATGCAAATACATATAAAATGCTTTGTCCTGAAGTCCTAAATGACTGACTGCCGGATTAACGCACAGCCTAAACCGCTGTATGTAGAGACCTAAAACGTGGAGGGTGTGTTCTTTGTATGACGTAGGCATCCGATAAGAAAGGATTTTCCGGAATTTCCACGGGATAAGGAATAATCGGGATTTATATATTTCATCAAGAGTGACCCTATGCCCATAACGAAGATTACTAAACTGTACAAATTGGGCATGCAATTAGACTATTAGAATATAAAGCGAATATAAAGAATTTTGAAAATTTCCACGGGATAAAGTTAAATCAGGATTTATATATGTAGGTACTCAAATCAACTGGACCATATCTCCGTAACTACAATTACTAATCTTTTCAAATACAGTATTAACGAAAATTACCATAACAACAAAAAAACTTATTGCAGGATTTTTGGAAATTCCTGTGGGATAGATAATCTCTGAAACTTCCGAGCCGATTAAAAAAAAAACTTTTACCAGTAAAAAGTTACACTATCCTTTATTGACATAGGCTACTTTTTTCCGGGGAAATGCAAAATTCCCAAGGGATAGAAAAAAGAAAATTCAACTTCGGAGCTCATTTTAAAATGTCTTACACCAATAGAAAAGATGCACTGTCCTTGGTTAACATAGGATGCTTTTTTCCGGATAAATGCAAAATTCCCGCGGTATAGAAAATAGTAAAATTAACTTCGGGGCTGAGTTTAAAAAAAAATCACCAATAGAAAGCTTCACTATCCTTTATTGGTATAGGCTACCTACTATTTATTCGGTAAAATGCAAAATTCCCCTGGGATATTAAGAAGTGAAATTCACTTCAGGGCTGATTTGAAAATTTCTTTCACCTATTAGTGAGTAGCTACACTAACCCTTACTTACATAGACTATTTTCTCCGTGAAAAATCAAAATTCCCACTGGAAAAAAATAAGTGAACTCAACTACGCGGCTGATTTTAAAAGTTCTTTTATCGGTAGAAAGCTTTAAGGACATAGGCTACTTTTCTCGGGGAAAATGCAAAATACCCGCGGGATAAAAATAAGTGTAATTTTGCAAAGAATAAGGACAAATTTGTTGAAATTCATGATGAAATGTTAATAATGATGGATGTTGCCGGTGCCGGATTTTTGTTTTATACAATGAAAGAGATGACGAAGCTTTACCACAAATTGGAATTCTACGCGGACGAAGTCGCGGGCAAAAGCTAGTATAAAAATACAAACTGCACCAGAATAAAAAAAAACTGAAAAGCAAAAAATAATACCTTTTTTGTTTGACCTTAATCTAGGTACCAGTTTGAAGTCGGTGCCTCAGCACTTAGCCAAGAGGAGTGGACCTATAATCGTCTACCTGATTGGCTTCTATCACTCCTCCTGGTTCGTGCTGAGGCACCGACTTCAAACTGGTACCTAGATTAAGGTCAAACAAAAAAGGTATTATTATTTGCTTTCAGTTTTTTCGGCGGTTAAATTTTTTGTTAAAAAGTTTTTATTTTATACTTTTTTCCATCCTTGGGGTATTTTTTTTTCCAAATTTATAATACCAACTTCAAGGTATACCCTATCTATCCAATAAAAAAGAATTATGAAAATCAGACTACTCTGTAAAAAGTTAGTCAATCATCCCCTGTTTTCCTACCCTTATGGTAAGAATATTATTTTCAAATTTAAATGGGACCACCCTTGGGGTATACGCTTTCCAATAAAAATAAAATCATCAAAATCCGACTACTCTGTAATAAGTTATGCGTGGTCATATAGTACAATCAGTAACTGAACAATCAATCATCCCCTGTTTTTCTACCATTAGGGTAAGAATATTGTTTCCAAATTTAAATGGGACCACCCTCGAGGTATACGCTTTCCAATAAAAAAAGAATCATCAAAATCGGACTACTCTGTAAAAAGTTATACGTGATCATACATAAAAAAAATATATATATATACACGTCGAATTGAGAACCTCCTCCTTTTGTTTTCGTCGGTTGAAATGTGATATTAGGTATATAAATCCGTCCTCTTAGACTAATCTGGTGGGTAGATATACTCACTTATTTTTTATTTTTATGTAATGGGAAACAAACAGATTAAGAGTAATACCTACTTTAATGACAATTGATAATAGCTAACACAATATACGCCAAAATAGTTTCCACTTACAGTTAATTTACTTTATCTTTATGCTAAGATCTAGGTAACATTTACTCAGGGATGATAAACTTAAAACTTAACACGTGTTTTCGATCCAAAGTAAAAAAAAAACCTTAAAACATACAAAGTAACGTCCCGGCTCATTTTTTTCCGCTTTCCTTAGGATTCTCATAAACAACATAAACGGAACACGTGTTAGCAGCGCCATAACCGTGCCAGTTAACTGCCGAACTTAGGGCACTTTGTGAAATATGACGCAGTGAAACTCTTATCGATCACCTGATTATGTTTTATAGTACGAACATTTTTCACCAACTTTTGTAATACGTAAGTTTATTACGTGTGTTTTTGTATGCGTGTTTTTTTCCACTTTAACGTGACTTGGATTCTAACTAACTTGATTTACGGTACGTGAAATCGGCTTTGGCTCGTAATAGACACTTTTCCAAATCACGCATTTTTTTTCTTAAAATGTACTTTCCGCAAAATATACACACGTACACTTCTCCGAAATTTACAAGTCCGTATCTCGTCTGTTGATTTATGTATGTACAAATATAACTCTTTTAAAAAAGCGTACCTTCTGGAAAACTACACCGGAAATGTGAAATTTTTAGGAATATGTATCCATTGGGAAGTGGGATATTTGAGATAGCGCACCTTCCAAAAAAGTTATCGTTCTAAAACGATCACTTTTAGAAAGTGCACTTTTCAGGAAAGTTGATTTCACGAGCTAAGCCGCGAATTCAACTCGCGAGAGATCAGTTTTAGTAGAAAAGTGCCTAGTAGATGCTCAACGTGCGTAGAGTCTGCAAGTTTATTAGTGGTAGATTGTAAATAGTAGGTTTACTCTGAAGCCTTCAAATAATAACGAAAATTTTTGCTCGGGTTACAATGACACTATAAGTTTATTTTTGTGTTCTTAAGTTGAATGTATACCCGTATAATGTAAATGTAACCACATAATTTGTTAATTGACAACACGAAACGGAACAGAGAACAATTGGAGCATAAACCGTCATGCATAACTACGAATTTATTTATTTATTCGTTGCCTTCAAGCATGTCCTTTTTAGTCGACTTTCGTCGTTGTACTCGAATCTGCTTTTTAAAAACTTCTGTATCAATTACATCTTTTCTTCTTTTTCATATTTAGCAATATAGTCTCCCGCTATAATTGGATGTTGAAACTTTCCACCGGAGTTACATAAAATGATTATACGTCAGACAGCAGTTGAGAATTAACTCTCTCGTATGAATTTATGTATTCTATGCAAATAGCAGGGAAACTTAAATCTTATCACGAGTTAGCTGCACACGAATAATAATCCGGGGGAGGCTGGGGCTTTTACAACCTCACGGAGGAGAAAGGGTATAAAGAATAATTAGTGTTGTTTAATTTAAGTTTAAATTCTTACACTCTGTTTAGTTAACTTTAAGTGTCTTATTCGAAATCAAAAATGGATTAAAATGTGATTCGAAAAGTAACAAAAGTGCGTGATAAGCTTTAGTTTTTTGCTAGTTAGATTATTTTAGCGCATAATCTATTTAAGAAAAACATTGTGTCTTACTGGTGTAAGAGAAACACGCTCTTTGAGTATAATGCAGAATAAACAACAAAAAACTAGTAGTGTTAGAGTAATATTAAGTAGAAACATAAACACATTAAAAGCACTGAATAAAGCATATATGAAAATGTTTAAAATTCCTTATAAGTAAAACAGCAGCGCCATTTTACTAGCCTTAATTCTGCAAAGTAATCACACACATTGCTAAACGCCTTAATAATCACGTCAAGTTGCTTCAACGTAGGTACAATACTAACTAGACCGACACTACTTAGTACAAAACAACTTTATAAACACATCTACCAAACTTTTAGGCATTGCACATTGCGTCTAAAGCCTCTGATTTTAAGGTATATGTGAATTTGTCCCGGCATTACACACGTTTGAACACGTGAATATAAACTTGGGCTAACTTGAAGCTGTCAAATTTGTTTAGCGGTAAGGGAGGGCCGCTTAAGTTGGGAGTCAGGGCGCCGGCGGCGTATAAGTGCCTGCCTACAACCAAATTGTTTCATTTGAGTTGTAAAATTAATGCCTCGATTTATGTTACGTGGTTAATTTATAGTTACTAGTTATAGGGAAACCTTTCAGAATAGTTGAGCTTAGCAGTAGAAACTGAAGTTAAATATCCTATTACACAATCCAATGGCACATTGCAGGTTTCCTTGGTCAAAGTTGGAAGTGAAGCCGCAAAGGTGTGACCGGAGGTTAATTAAGAAAAAATGAGCGAGTCATTCGATACGATCGCTTTTTAAATTTCAAACTTAGAAATTTTTTCTTTGACGTCCGACTTTCTTTTGTTTACGTTGTCTTGAAGATAGAATTTTTACTCAAATGTATTATTTTTTAATAATATATTTCACAGACAATAATGCAAGCAAAATAACTGTCGTACTCAGAGTTGCCAATTAAAATAACTGTAATCGATCGCAAAATTGATCAATATACAATTTATTGAAAAATCGTCGCTCATACATCATTGTAAATGAATTGACATCTCTGAGTTTGGTAGTGATAGCATGGAATACTTGATTTATAAATATTTCGAAGGACTAACTTTACCCGATTATACTCTCAAATATTGACTTTTTCGTAGTACAATAAAGAAAGGCAAAGTCATCGTTACTTTCTTACAAACGATAACATTTTCCTGTCAACGGTTATGGCCTTACTTTTTGTCGAACATTTTTCATGGCAATAAAGAGGAAGAAAAGGTGTAGTACTTTGTACAGCACCTGCGTTTTTATGATGCGTTTACAGGAATACGTAAGAGTCGAGAGTTGAGTATAAGTACTTAAAGAAATACGCTGTTAAAGCCCTATAGTCCCATAAATTTTGTTTCAAATGAAGCTGCGTACCGTTGAAAAGGTTGACTTCGAAAAAAAATCCCAGCCCACTGCCGACTGCTGTTTGTAAAATCCAGAAAAAAATAAGTTTGTTTCACATTATTTATTGATAACCATGGTTTTTGTATAAAAATTCCAAAAAGTTGTAGCGTTTGATCGCGTGAAGTGTTGTCGCGCGAGTTAATTATGTTTTAATGTTTTAATGTTTATTTGGGTACAAACGGTATAATATAGCTAATTACAATAGAAATCTTAGATTATACATCAACCAGTAAAGTTACCACAGGTTGCTAATACATGTTACTGACCAAGCAATATAAAATCGTGACATTACTTTAAAAGACTATGGATACCTATAGAGGCAGGAAATTAACATTAACATGAAAACGTGTAACGTAAAAAAGAAAAATAATAACTAAGTAACAATTTGCTCCCTAACTAAAGCTGTTAACTCTTGGAGACATGTATTAAATATATCAACTTCAGAAAAACTGGAATTATAAATTTTACAAACTCTATTAACAAAAGAATTTCCAACATATTTAGGACGTATAACGGGGATATGAAACAGATTATTAATATGTCGAGGATTGGGGCGTGGAACACTATAACTTAATTTATTAAGAAGGTATGGGGAGTCAATTTTATTATTAATAATTTTAAACAGTAATATTTGGTCTTTTACAGTACGTCGACTTTGGAGTGAAAAAATATTATTAAAATTAAATGTTTGACAATTTAGGGTGGCTTTATATTAAATATCCCTAAATATTTGTTGTATTCATAATTTTAATATTGATACCCTCTACGCGGTCCTAAATAATGTATCTTGACATATACATAGACAGGCAGCAAAGTGATCATAATATAAGGATTCTTTTTCCATATTGAGACGCGGAACCTTAAAAAAGACAATTTAAGTAAGTGCATATAAACTGAAGTTTTCCATCTACCGTAATATTGACCACTCGCAACCCTAACGTCTCGCCATCTCTGTTACGCAACTTTAATTTCCCACTCACGGACACGGCCGTCATTTCGGCTGGATTATTAAATAACAGCCATCACACTGACAAAGGCAATCGCAAAAAACATCGGATTAATTTCGATTTAAACTCCGCGAGTCGGAAGCTTTTAAATTCGTATAAATACAACATGGCATCAATGGCGGGGCCTTTATCAATTACAGTGAGGACCCACGTCAAAAATGTGAACCGAAAAAAAGCGGTTACATGAACGATCTTTTAATATTCACGCGGCCATTAAATATGCGCTGACTACCCACGATTTAAGCTGGTTTAGAGCGCTGGTTACATTTTTAACATACCTACTTATTCCTCTTAGATTGATAACGTCATCTATGTGCAAAAATATCTATAATACCCTCTTATAGTATCTTTGATACCCTCATGGAATTGGAATAGTGGAAGAGTCCAAGCGCAGCAAGCAAACAGTTAAAGCAAATGCAATTTAGGCTCCGTTATCTATAAATGGTTAATTCAGGCAATAATTTGTGAAGCTTCATAGAAATTAATAACAATATTTTTACCTCGCTGTCCATGTACATTTTTGTACATTTATACTCATACTAGCTGTTGCCCGCGACGCCGTCCGCGAAGAATACAGGTATAAAAAATAGCCTACGACCTATTCACAGACCTACCAAATACAGAAAAAAGTTTCATAAAAATCGGTCATGCCGTTTCAGAGGAGTTCGATAACAAACACAGTGACACGAGATTTTTATATATTAGAAAGATGTCACACAGGCCCCATTATCACAAATACCATACAAAACGCTGACGGGTTTCATACTTGAAGTTCACTACAGCTTCAAAAACTCAAGCACTTTTCGAACTTTGGTAACACAAAAGATATTGCAGTTCGAACATTTCGCGGCCTTACCCTGTGTCGCGCGTAGCGCGATTCGCCATGTAACAAACGGTATGTATCAACGCTGGTAATGTCAATCTATTTTGTAGTGTGGTAACACCACTCTAGGTTTGACTAATTTTTATGTTGGTACTGTGTCAGAAGAATGGCGGCAAGATGGCGGGGTGAAAACACACAAGCGGAGAGAGGCGGAGTAAAAAAAATGGTGTTGTGTGACAAGGTGAGAAGCTACGAGCTTCTAGGAGGCCTGTGCCCCAAGGAATACTCGGGTGAGTGTTAACTGCTATGATATATCTATGTCGACGTATAAGTGCATGATATGTGGAAAGATGAGGAGACTGGTAAATTATAATATTCTTTCCGTTACAAGTAGTCCAATCTTGCAGTGTACGGCACATTTGGTAGTCAAGGACATTGGACAGGGAAGCCTGGAGCTCCCATAAATTCGAGTGTGGTCTGGAAACACACTGGCACGGTCGACTGAGTTGGAGCAACCGAGGCGGGGCTATTGGGGATGGTGGAGGCCCCCGGGAGGACACAGTCCTCCCGTCCGGCTAAGTGACTATATGAATAATATGGTAGAGTCACCAGGGTTGTACCCTGTCTAGACCGGAGCAGTCGACCGATGCCCAACTAGGAAATGAGGGTGCATAGCCATTGGAAGGCGGTATACCGCAACCATTTACCAGTCATAAGACGCCTCTATTGTGGGCATGGAGTTGCAACCATGCAGAGGTAACACGAGATGGAAAGGCACCGGGTAAAACCCAGACATGCGTGTAAGTGGCACAGCCACAGGTGAGAGGCAAGACCTTATCTTAAAGTATACACATAATTGCAATAACTGTGGAATAAATTTGGTCGACTCATCATTCCACTATTATGATAAATGTGTATTTTATTAATCCTTATGTCGTCCTTACATTGATGTGAAATTGTGAACCCAGCATTTAGTATTTCATACATAAATCATATAGGAGTGACGACACCCTGTTAGTGATCATCAAAGGAAAATATTTTCCGTTCTCATGTGATATTCATTACAACGGAATTTTAGAAACATGTTGTATAGGTACGCAATAACCCTGTTTCAAAATCGCTTTGTAACTATATCGTTCGTACGTGGAACTTGTACCGAGTCCAATCGGCAACACTCAACGACACTTCAATGTTTACAAGTGGAAAACGAGATAGTGTTCTCTACGTTTTATTAAATACCGTTGGTGCTGCTTTGACTGCGATTAAATTGATCTGAAAAACTATTGCTTACCTATTATTTTTTCCCATGTACTTGTTTTTCTGTTTGTTTTGTTTGTGGTGTACAATTAAAGAGGTACCTATTGTATTTTTTGCATATTTTTTTTTGGTGACTACTACTAGATACCAAATTTCAAGTCAGTCCGACCACGAGGTGAGTGTAATTCGATTTGCAAAATTTGTATGTTGTGCAGAGTTATAGAGTTGCATGAATACTTTAAAATTAAAACTTTTTGGCTATTCACTGTTATTTTTAACTGGCTGTTTTTCCTGGCCGCATACATATTTTCATGCATAGGAGAAATTTTATTCAAATTTAAAAATTGGGTTTGGGGTTTGTCAGAGTTGTTTGTTTTGATTTGGATGACAGAATTACTTCAGACATAAGAGGAGTCGGACGCAAGTCAGTTACCAATTTTTTCTCAAGAAAAATAGTTTTCCCGTTTATAAGTCTGTGACTAAGTCGTTCACAAGAAGGAAAGGCTTTAAGGAGCTTTTTACATACTGTCCGTTCGCTGCTCGCCTATTTGTTGAAGCAGATTTTGTTTAGAAGGCCGATTTTTCATCGGCCCGACCGTCACCCCGGTAGTTAAACCTCAGTGCATCCGCGAGAGGAATAGCGGATCTGCAGGCTATCTCATTAAGCGTACCTACGAGTTACGTTTTCAAAGGAATTCAATACATCAGAGAATCGGTGCTCATAAGTATACCTTGGATTTGTTTCGTCGCCAACGAAGAAGATACTTCATCATTTAATTTACGAACCTAAATACCTTCACATATTTGTTTTCAAGACCTTAATTTTTCCGATAGTATACATAGATTTATACCTTTTACTCCTCGGCACACTAACTTACTAATTGATACTTTAATGCAACCCTTCTAAACTTACGCCCTTTCTACTGGCCTATACTCTGATTCTTGAATCAGCATGCGCATGAGGGTTTGAGGACTACGAGTTAGGTTGTAGAGTAACTTCGTGTTCTTCTGCGTTGCAAAAGGTACAATTGGTATCGAGACGTGCCAACGCCATCTTCAAAATTCTAATTGGGACTTACCATAAGTGCCCGTACGCTATTTTCGATAAATACGTTCCATTTCGGTCCTTTTTTTGGAATAATTCTTTCATTCGATGTTATAACCACAAAATTACATAGTATTTTATCTTAGGGATAAACCATCGCCTCGCGCGAGGCATATGTATATTATCGGCGGTATATACATGGGATTTCTTATATAGTTTTATATTCATAACCTATGTTTGACTCGAAGTGCAACCCTGATAAAATAAATGTGTTTTACTACAAGATTAATAATGTTTTATTTATGTTAGCACATTAAGGCGTTTGCACGCACCTTAAGTGCATTCAGACGGCTTATTATGCTGCAGTTGGTACGATTTAGTTTCCAAACAACCAGTTTGGTCAAAATGTAAGTATTAGCCTGTATGGTGACCAAATGGTTGCTCGATCTAGGTATCATGTTTGGGAAAACGGACTTTGCAAACATCAAGTGAAGCTTAATTGTCCAGGCCCTAAAACTAAAGGCGCTATACAATACATCAAAGATTCCTAGCAATACTTTATTTAGAGGTATTTTCGTCACAGAAAGCGCAATGTAACAACAGATTTTAGTTCAACGATTCGGCACTCATCGCTAATACTAATTATGCTAACTGAACTTTTACGAAGAATTTAACAAATTGGAAACCGCATATTCAAATTAAATTTTAGCATGTATTAATTGCAAGTGGCTTAACAACGAAAAATATTTGCTCATTCCCAGGCGTACATGATAAATTGTAAATTACTTGGAAATGTGCGTTTTGAGTCGAGTTTAAAATGTTCGAACAACAGTGGGAATGAAAATTCACGGGCAAATAATGAGGGGCAAATTAAAAATGCAAAAATTGATTAATGGACCGCTTTTGGGCAAATATGTGCGTAATGAGTGCGTCCGCGTCCCCGGTCTTTGTTGGTCTGTCGCGGTGTTTTAATGTACTAAATTAATTTATACTTGACTTTTTTGTGTTTGAAGAACATCGTGGAGTTAGTGATAGTTTATGACTTTTGCGTCATCACGCTGGAAAGTAAATCAGTCGCAGGCCCCTAGCATAGTGGTAGAAACGCATAAGCTACAACACTTGTGATGTATGCCCAACTTTTTGCGCAAATGCGGTACAGAAAAAGTGACACGTACAGAACATTCCCACTACTACTTAATAAATAAATAAATTATAAATGCGACAATTCGCGAATGTGTACTTTTTAGGGTTCCGTACCCAAAGGGTAAAAACGGAAACCCTATTACTGAGGCTCCGCTGTCCGTCCGTCTGTCACCAGGCTGTATCTCGGAATCCGTGATAGTTAGAGAGTTGAAATTTTCACAGATGATGTATTTCGGTTGCCGCTATAACAACAAATACTAAAAAATGGAATAAAATAAATATTTAAGGGAAACCCTATTACTGAGGCTCCGCTGTCCGTCCGTCTGTCCGTCTGTCCGTCTGTCACCAGGCTGTATCTCGGAATCCGTGATAGTTAGAGAGTTGAAATTTTCACAGATGATGTATTTCGGTTGCCGCTATAACACATATTTTAAATAATGGAATAAAATAGATATTTAAGGGGGCTCCCATTCAACAAACTTGATTTTTATGCTCGTTTTTGCTCGATATTGATAACGGCAATAGGTAGACACTTGAAATATTCACAGAATATTTAATTATATATTAACTTTAAAAATAAATCATTAAATTAAAATAAAAAAAATATTTAAGGGGGGCTCCCATACAACAAACGTGATTTTTACAGATAATTGTACGGAACCCTTCGTGCGCGAGTCCGACTCGCATTTGGTCGGTTTTTTAAAGTAATATAGGTTTGGCCTCATGGCGAGCGGAGATGAGGTCTTCACGTTGGAACACGTTTGCCTAGTAAATGCACATTCACCCTAGACTAACATACTTACCTTTAGGACTTTTTTGTTATTAGTAGGTACTGTTATGTCTTCATACTAAAATAGCTGGACGGATTTAGATGAATATAACATATATGGTATTCTAAATCCAAATACGTACGAGATCAGGATGTTCCTATATTATGTACAATCTCGAAAACTCAACCGTAAGTATGAGACATTACTGTTGCACGGGTGTGCTTCATACATATAAAGTATGGATGAGCTGGAATTCCCGTGGGAATTTAACGAAATTTCTGAATATTAATTCAGCTGCCTGACTTAATGGTAGGTACACGCGAGCGAAGCCGTGGGTAAGGCTTATGTATATAATTAAAATCTCTTTCTTTTTTCTTTTTTAACTTTGTTTCCACATTTTGTGACTAAAATGGGACTTCCATATTGTAAACGCTGGCTTTGCTGAAACTTAAGGTAGTAAAATCGGCATAAACCGATCGGGACTGAATTGTAGCCATTTGACGTATTTATAACGGGTTTTAAGCTATTGCACATAATGTTTTAGTCTCCGAAGTAATAACAAGAGAGTCCGGTCGACACAACTGGCGACTAAACAGCCGACAGCTATATCTCTCTCTTTGCCAGTTTACGTAGATTTTACAAAAATTATGGTATCAATAATCAATGTAGTTCTAGTAAAAAATGAGGAGTTCATCAGTTTTATTTGCTAAAAACATTTTTAATACGAGTTTTTTGCTAACTCTGCATTATCATTCAAACTACAGAACCGTACCAAGTTCCAAGTCGATGCCATTATTTAACCATTGAAGAAACATCCTGCGTAGGCGATCCTGGCCGGAGTACCAGAATTTCACTACGAGTTTGTCACAAAATTTACATAAATAAATAAGTACCTATGCCAAATTTAAGCTCAATCAGATACCAGGAAGTGCTAGAGAAATGGTATATAAATTTTGAAACCATAATTTACATACATACAAACGTGCTAATTAAATAAAAGATTGTAAAAACCCATGTATTGGCCATTACTTAACTATTTATGCAATCACAATGGCTATTAAACATGAATCGCACTCAGAACTCGACCCCTAGTAAATCTAAGCGGTGATTTATTAAATTTTTCATGAAGCCGTGTCCGTTCGATAAGATTAATAATTCACGAGTTTACGGTGTTTAGTGGGCTTTGTTGCATGGCGCGTTATCGCCCATCTCCCGGCGAAATGGCACTGCCTGTGGACCTATGGCTGCCTGGTACCATACTAGGTAAACGCTGACGTCGAAATACTAGGTTACTCGTAGACTGCCTAAATAAATGTTCATTGTGTCCAGGATAAACGTGTATGGTATCCTGATACAGATGTACTATAAGGCTGTCTAGTCAATGGCTTTAGCCTAAAAGAACCCTTGTCTTATCAGCCAAAAGACGTCCAGTGGTAGACAAAGGTCTTCCTTAAAGAGTTTAGCAACAATTGGTCCTGCGCTGCCCGTATCCAAGTGTTTCTTGTGATCTTTAACAAATCGTCGGCCCATCTTGTTGAGGACCTCCCTACGTTAAGTCCCATAACGTAAAAACACCCCTAAGCTGTTTCTATCCAATATGAACTAATTTCATTACGGAGCAGTTGACATACGGAGGAAGAACTGCTTCGTGAAGCCCAGTGGAATGTCAATAATGGGATCCTACCTTTTCACCGAACCAACTGATTAATTTCCCAACTGATTTATTTCTAAAACTATTCAGGATATATATTTCAAGAATATCCTGTAGAAATCTATAGATAAGGTTATGTTAGTTTCATAACAATCAAAAACAGTTGGGAAATGAATCAGTTGACAAAAACAGCTTTCGACAAAACGGCAGAGAACCGCCAAAACTATGTGAGTGAAGACGCTCTACCGGCTATAAGTCCGTTGGCAAAAATTAAAGTATTTGTGTAGGTCTGGTACATCACTACCTCATAGTGCATAGAGTAAAGCTTGCCACGGGTGCTGTTATGACACCTAATATGCATTTAGCACGCGATCCGTGCGCCAGCGCTGTGGTAATGTTGATCGTGCCCACGAATGATGAATTCGTCGGAATACTTGCGAATCATACTTCGTTATAATTGGGGTTGTCTATATTTTTGTAATGTATAGTAAATCGAAAACCATTTCGAGATAAATGCTTTTTAAATCGTTTTCTGTAGTTATATAATTTTAATTTAATGTATTTTTAAGCATTTATTACATACATATCTTATAATTTAACTTTTCTATACAAAAAAAAAAACCATTCGTATTTTTTAGACATTCCCAATTGTTGTAATGTAATGTAAATACATATAGATTTTAAGGAACTTTGAGCCTTACCTATGACTTTTTAGCAACTATGATGTCATATCTCAGTCTACAATATAGTAACAAAAAATTGCCTGATCCACCATCGTGAGTTCTCGCGTACCTAATTTATTAAGAATTAATGTTATCCAAATATTATTTATTTTATTAGCAGTACGGCTGCTCACCGAATCTAAGATCACACGCCACTGTTGGCGTATGTAAGCGATTAAGAATTTCGGGGGAGTCAGTTGGATGCGACGTGGTTCAATTGGTAGAAGACCCGTTGGGGCGCATACCCAGGAGACGTGGGTTCGAATCCCACCGGCGCACCCGAAAAACTTTTTCGCTTTTAAATAATCTTAATGTTATTATCCAACCCTACTTAACCTACAAAATACTAATTTAAAAAAATATTGTGACGATGTTTCGATGTTAGTCAATCACACGGTAACGACTAATCAGATTTAAATCAAACTTTGAGTACAGATAGATGAATATCTGGATTAAGACATAGGATTAATATCCCAGTAATATGTTCCCCTACCCTAAGATAACATTTTAATTTAGTAGATAATAAAACTAACCGCCGAATATACTATATGAAACACAATTTGTTCTATGAATAAAAAAACTCTCTTCTAGCTAGAGGTCTTCAGAACTAAATCCGTACTTAAATATTACAAATACAAAAGTGTATCTGTATGTCTGTTTGTTACCTCTTCACGCTTAAACTGCTAAGCCGATTTAGATGAAATTCACAATCAGATAGCTTGAGTCCCGGGTAAGGACATAGGATGGTTTTATCCCAGAAATTACCCTTCAAGGGGGTGAAAAGGGGAGCGAAAAATTGTATGGGAAATCGATAACCACTGAACTGACTTAAATGTAATGTGGTATTGAGATACTTTGATTTCTGAGGAAAGATATAAAATATTTTTTTCCCCGAAATTTAATAGTAAGCAGATTGATGAAATAGCAGATTGGATTAAAAATAAGCTACCCAAATTACGGCTCTTTCACACGGCAACGTCCCGTTTTTTGCGGGTTCGGTTTTTGCAGGATCCCGTTTAGTAGTAGGTATACGTGCTGATGTGGTAACATTCACACGAGCATTCGGTTTGCGGTATCCAGCACGTATACTTACTACTAAACGGGATCCGCAAAAAAACCGAACCCGCAAAAAACGGGACGTTGCCGTGTGAAAGAGCCGTTACTAATTCCACGCGGACGAAGCCGCGGGCAAAAGCCAGTCTGTCACAAAAGTTGAAACACAGGAGGGAAGAGCAGTATTTCATAACTAAACTTACCCGTATTTATTAAGATTCAGAGCCAGAGAAATTGGGTACTTGTATTATACTTATTTAAAAAAAAAATAACCACGCCCTTTCTAACCAGCAAGAAACGTAAATCCGAATTAAAACAAACCCTACCGATTCCCTTAATAAATCACAGTAAAACGTGAAAAACATTATCTGGCAACCCTTTTAACCGGGAACCAAGGAGCTCGGCAAACTCGCTAATTTCAGCCACTGAATAAAGATATATTAGTGGTCTGCAAAGATAAAGGAATAAATTGTGCACGCGATAAATCAGTAAAGGCTGGTTTTAATTACACAGCCGGTGGAACTGCTCCGGGTGAGCTTGGGACGCACCAGTGGCGTGGCCCAGTAACAGATAGATTCCAGTTTAGGGAATGATACTTACTAGTGTGAGACTCACTCATAGTGAAAAAAAACGGATAACTCACGTCTTAAATCGAGTTTAGCTCTACATTTTCCGGACTAATTAGTAGCCCTTCCTTCCTTATTATTGTGATAAAAGTGATGATAGAAACGTGGGTAGTTGTGAGCCGATATCAGTGGTGTGGCCGCCGATAAAAAGCTACAAATTTGTCCTAAATATGTCGGCCTAATCTCGATTTAAGACGTGACAGGATTTCACTACCAGATTATTGTACTGTCAGCGAACTTACGTAAGTATGCTCATTCAGCTCAATCAAACGCATACAGGAAGTGGTTGAAAAATGTTTCGCAAAGTAAACCACAACTTACAGACGAATGTTACAATTAGTATAAACAAACGTAGTTAACAATATTATTTTTTATAATTTCCGCTTATTTTAAGGCGTATACACGTGACGTCACATGACCAAAATGGTCCGGCTTCAGTTTTCTACGAAAACGTTGTCCCGCCCGATTAATGTACTAAAAATTGCTATTTGGGCGTATATTGACGAATCCATGTAAGTACAGTTTTTCATCATTTAATGTTTTATCAAGGAAATAATGACCAGTGTGTCTCAAACCCTACGAGGAGTTTTGCAACTGCCTCGGGCAAATGTAAATAAAGTTAATTATTGCCATTTAAGTGATTTCGGACGTACTGGGATATATTTCACTCGGGATTTTCTGCTGTACCTTAAATCGTATTGCTTCAACTGCACTTAGTACAAAAGTTCTACTGCTCGCTCTTTTGTACAAGTAGCAGTTATTGAAGTTTATATATTTTTTCACATCTCATGCTCTTAAAATGTTACTTTAGTCTCTGCATATCGGGACTAAAGCTCTTTTTTGATCTCTAGGGATTAAAGTAATTTTTTTTAATTTACTTTGGAAACCCCTAAACTGCCAATTGCGGTGTTTGTGGATGGAGGATTATTGCCATTTTCAGTGACTGGGCATAGACAATTTTAAAGCTTTCCACAGACCGCAGCGCGCTGCGAACGCTCCGAAGCGCTCCGTAGCGCCCGCTCCATAGCGCTCCGTAGCGCCCTGCGCTTCGGTCTGTGGAAGCCTTTAGGGAAAATGACAACTGTATAAAAAATATTCAAAAAATAATAATTTCGTGAAACACCATGAATAATTACGAATATTAATCTATTTAATTATATTAAAGATGAATTCATTTTATTTTGCATACTAAGTCCAATTAGCTATGAAATAATTTTCAAGTTTGAATCTGTTGGCTAAATATGCAAACATTTAAAGCGTCACTCAACAAAAAAAAAACCGCAGCACAAATTTAAATTGCTATTTGAATTCTGAACAGACGTCCATTGCTCGTATTGAGCGTACGTTGTATAAAAGTAATATTGTAGATTAGTATACCTAAAACATCGTTTTTTTCCTCGCATTCAAAGTGAAAAGTAGAGTGTTTAACGCGAGACTAAACTGCCATAATGACACGCGAATTATAGCCACCCTCGCTCTGCTCGGGTGGCTAAATATCTTGTGTCATTGTGGCTTGTTTTAGTCCCTTGTTGAACAATCTACTATTATGTTAGTATTCCTAATTTAATTTATTACTTTCCGGGTTCTTAAATAACAAGTACCCCACATTTCAAATCACTGAATTTTCACGTGGAAAAACACACTATCCTTATAGATAAAGCTAGCTAGTGTGGCTTCTAAAAATTAAAAAAAATGTTTGTCAATTACCAATGGAAGACATGAGTGGATGAAGGGGTTATGTACGTTTTTTCGATTTTCGGTTTTATGCCATAAATGAAGGTGCTAAGTCATAAATTATGACTAAGCAAAAATGTTCATAACCCCTTCATCCACTCACGTCTTCTTTATAAAATCATCCCTTGCAATAAGTTAGAATAGCATCATAAAAAATCACCCCAAACCAGCTAACCTTCTTCAAAAAGCGCAAATGAAATAGCATCGTCGTCCCTTTGACAGCTAACTAGCTCCATCACCAGAACACCGTGAAAATACGTCACAATTTAATTCCTAACGAACAGCGAACACAAGCGCTGAAAGCTTCGGCCCCATCGACGCACAGTTAAGCGAGCACGGTCTCTCAAACCAATGTGCAGCATCCTAATTACCACAAGCAAAAAAACCGTACCAAAACAGCGTAACTACACAAATACGGGGAGCGTTTAGGTCCTTTTAGCGTAGAGCGTCTCCTTTTTACCGCGGCAAAAAGTCTAATTAAGGTAAATCTAAATAATGTTTATAATTAAAATAACACTTGTGGTTGAGGCAGGAATCAAAGCGGTACGAATCGCCGGTGCGTGTAATGACCGCTTCAGCTTATGAGCTATTTACTCTGCTCACTTACGTGTCTTCTGGGTAGGGTTGCCAGGGTTGGCGATGTAGAGGAAATTATTGATAGAAAAATTTATACAGCCTCCTTTTGCGCAAACGTTATGTCTAACGAACGATTATCGTCATCATCATCAGCCGAAAGACGTCCACTGCTGAACATAGGCCTCCCCCAAGGCCACCAAACAGATAAAATACCTAAATAATTATTTATGTAAAAAAAATATTTTAGTTTTGGTTGGCTTTTCTAAATGGTCTGGTGGTGAACTACAATAAACGCAGAACGCTTAGTAGTTAAAATAATTAATAATTTTAGAAAAATAATAAATAGTTTATCAGAATTCATGTGCAAAATTACATTTGAAATTTATAAGAAAAAAGAAAGAAGTAATAGGTACGTCATGAGGAAACCTGAACGCACCTGGGCAGTGAAGTAATTCAATGGTGTATGTAAAGTTCTGAATTCGCACTGGGCGAGCGTGGAAAATACAGCCCAAGTCCCTCACACTGAGAAGCTTGTACTTAGCAATGGGATGTATATGGTGACTTAAAATTTTTAGATGTAGACAATTTTGCTGTTTCAAAGTATTAACGAAAATCACGTGTCGACAAACGCGATTCTTTCGAAGGTTAAACATGAGATAGTGCCGTTTTAATATGGTTGTTTTGGCAGTGTCAACCCTAGCCCAGCTTGTGATGCAAGGCTAGGATGCTAATTGCGGCTCCCGTACCCGTAGCATACTGATGGCCCTACAACTACCCTAACATTTGCCATCGTGTACCGCTGATACAAACATTTTTAATTACGTTCTTATGAGTTTAAATCATCCCATTAATGTTGGAAAATCATAAAAAGGCTTTAACTTCTGTTATGTCTTCAGGAAAGACGAGAACCAAATTGTACTGTATGACTCAACAGTAGGTACCTATTAAAGAAAAAATCGGCCAAGTGCGAGTCGGACTCGCGCACGAAGGGTTCCGTACCATCTATAAAACAGCAAAAAAATCACGTTTGTTGTATGGGAGCCACCCTTAAATATTAGTTTTAATTTAATAATTTATTTTTAAAGTTAGTATATAACTAAATATTCTGTGAATATTTCAAGCGTCTATCTGTTGCCGTTAACAATATCGAGCAAAAACGAGCAAAAAAAATCACGTTTGTTGTATGGGAGCCCCCTTAAATATTTATTTTATTCAGTTTTTTAGTATTTGTTGTTATAGCGGCAACCAAAATACATCATGTGTGAAAATTTCAACTGTCTAGCTATCACAGTTCATGAGATACAGCCTGGTGACAGACGGACGGACAGACGGATGGACAGACGGACGGACAGGCGAACAGACGGACGGACAGCGGAGCATCAGTAATAGGGTCCCGTTTTTACCCTTTGCGTTCGGAACACTAAAAAAGGTTTTTTATGTAGATTTTCGATAGTTCAGATACCTAGTATATTTTGTTTATGAGTGTACTACTGTATCGCAAAATTCAGATCATTAAGCTTAATTAGCATTGTATGGTAATTAATTGGTGCAAAATTAGCATTTCCATCCATCATGATGCAGCGAGCAAGGGCATGTCAATATCGCTGATCCCGTGCAGTTACAATGATTCCAGTTAATGGTTGTATCATTAGTGTTGTCTAAAGCCTAGTTTAGACTAGACATGCAATGTAAATACCTACATTACATTGCGGAGCTTGAAAGACCACTTCAAAGTTCTTCGCTTACGGCCTGTCAATGTAATGAAACTTGCACGTTTTCTCTTGAAGTCTAAACTCCTCTTTACAGGAAGCTTTATATGAAGGTAGTTATATATAAATTATGCCGAAAACTTCCATCAGCACGTTATTAAACAACATTCCAAAAGCTACGAACTTTCCGAATCTTAAACGAAACCTTCTAAAGCCCATTAGATCCTTCAGCGCGCCGATATCCGTGAGTGAGGTGGGTCCCGACCGACCTTATATCGCGAACATTAACTTGCCGCCTATTTATGGGTACAGGTTATCCTAACGATCCTTTATCGGTTTTATGGGTACGCTGTAACATAATAATGGTTACGGTGGTATTGATGACATGCTAAGGTATGTTTAATGGTTTAGGCAGAATTCGCTTACAAAGTGGGCTACATATTTACTTGAAAAAAATAACCCAATCCTACTAATATCTATAAATCTGAATGTTTATGATGGTGTTTGAATGCGGTTTCGCACTAAACTGCTTCCAAAGGTTTGAAGGGAATTTGGTAATTTGTAATCTGAATTAGCATTTAAGAAGCTTTATCCTGAAAAATGGTATAGTTCCAGCAGAGTAGCGGTAAACAATTTTTTTTTAGTAAAATAAATACTCGTTGAAGTTAAAAATGCATTACCTACCAAAAATGTCATTATCTTATCATATTGAATTCGTGTTAACGATAATGTCAAACTAAAATTTTAATTTCAATGTTTTAATAATTTCAAAACCAGATGAAAAAATACGCCTGTATAATTCCCATTCCCATGTCACTCTCGGAACTGAGACGAATCTAATGACACCTCACACTTCAAAATCCATTGAGACGTTAAGGCTGCAGGGCGTGCCAAAGAATGATACATACATACATAAATACATAGGTACGCTCGAAAAACATAACCCTCCGTCGACAGTCGGATAAAAATACACTGCGATGTCTTATGGGTAGGTCAGTTTTTTACCAAAGTTTTACAAATTTTAATCAGAACTACATATTGGAGGTAGAGTAGTAAAAGGTTGTTGAGGGTTATTCCCCTTCCCATCATTACTTCATAAAATGATTCTATAACTAATATCTATGATGGTGGTTGGTGGTGGTGGTGGTGGTGGTAGCTACCGCTACTGGTAATGACTCCTGACAGCAGGGCTTGCAGTAGCGAATACTCCTGGAATGAACATATACACAATATACGTAAGTAAATACGATAAGTATAAGAAGTTTCGCTGGTCCTTCATCATCCGGACAGCTCAGAATTGGAATTCCCTTCCTGTCTCAGTGTTCCCTGAACATTATAATCAGTCCATCTTCAAATCTAGAGTCAAGGGGGCACATCCTCACCTTATTCTTACGATCAGGCGTGATTGTGGTCATACGAAGCTTATTTCGCATCAAAAAATTGGACTGCTGATCAGTTTCGTAGTTTTGGAGCACCGCCCGTGATTCGGTTCGCTATAAAACATTAAAGTCAATAACTACCGTTTTTGCAATTCCGCATTTTCTCCTAATGATTTCGAAGGCAAACGAAAGCGTTAAGATCTAAGACATTAATACCCCAGTAAATTAACCACACTTAAACATTTTAATTAAAGTGTGAAAAAGTCCCATTATCTCGGTCTATTTGTGCGCAGGCGACATAAATCAACGGAGACGATGTTAATGCGAGGAATTAAAAAATACTCCGCGGGACCGCCTCGCTGACGGACTTAGCGGTTAATGAATTACTTGGGCTAATTTTTCATCGTTGAAAAGGCGAGGGAAAGAAAGCTGTTGCCATGATGCGGAAACCTTTGAAATTCTGCTTGATAAAAAAATAAAAAACAAAAATAATTTACCTTCAGATAATAAAATCCATGTAGATTGTTAATGACGACGAGCTTACGAGCTACGTTAGTGTATTCATCATCATCATCATTTCAGCCGAACCTTTTTTTTATGTTAGAGAAGTCAGACAAACGAACTAGTAGGTCACCTGATGTTAAATGATCACCACTGTCCATAGACACCCGCAGCGCTTTACGCGATGCCAGTGCGTTGTCGGCCCTAAGGAAAAAGGAGAGGGAATAGGGGAGGGGGAGAGGTATTGGGCCCCCGGCGCTCTCACTGACCATACGAAACGCAGCAGGGAGTACTGCTGCTCCACGCCGGTGTTCTGTGAGATGGTGGTACTGCCCCGGATGAGCCGGCCCATTCGTGATGCAGCGGCTAGCTACAACATGGCTCTACCACTACAAAACCTATCCTAAACTTCACCAGGTCGTCTTTCTATATTGTTAGAGGCCTACCTGCACACCGTTTTCCGTTTTGTATAATATTAATAGAATAGAATTGAATAAGTAATAATTGAATGTCAATACTAATGAAACTTAGAATACTTAAAATTTTAACACATGCTGATATCTTCTTCCAAATGCTACTAGTGGTGTGAGATTTAAAACCAAACTCCCTTATTTTTTTTAAATCAGCTCTGTATTCATCGGTAACGGCATACTTTTTTGAAAGTAGACTTTTGGTTGGTCATACTTAAATTAAATTTTATGTAAATAATAATTTATTAGTATAACTGGCACACTGAGTTTCTCTAAAGATAAAATATTAAACTTTTTGTTTAGTGTACATTTCACTCAGTGTAACACTTTGAGTCATTTGTTTTTTTTTCTTTATTAGTCATATATGTAAAAACCACAGTTCAAAAAAAAAAACCAAACGAACACTTTTTGCAATTATAATTAAAAACCAGTTTGAAATCTCCCTCGTGTTTAATTATCCCGCCGCGGTAATCTGCCGTGATTAATTAAGACGCCGGTAGAGGGCACGGCTAGAAAATATACATCATAATGTTCTTTGCTACTTTATTTATGGGGTGGAGTCATAAACAAAACACCTTTTTTTTATTATATTTTAAAATTACTTGTATCTTTTCAAAGGCCATAGGCAATCATCGTGTATTAGCTTTCATTGTGATCATCGTCGACGCCAACGTCAACAAAAACCGGCCAAGTGCGAGTCGGACTCGCGCACCGAGGGTTCCGTACAAATTTATATGTAAAAAAATAATAATAAAAAAAACATTTATTGCCCATAAAAAAGAAAAAAATACACAAAATTATGTGGCAAAAGGCTCAGGCTCAGCATGTGCGGTGAGGATTACTCATCACCGCGCTGGTTTTCAGCCTGCGCCTGATGTATCTATGAACATCCAGTCTTAGCAGACCCCTGCTCCTAAGCAAAATGTGCGCGGTGTGGGATCATTGTAGATTGGTTACTGATATAGACAGACAGACAAACTAGATCTCGTTCAAACCAATTTTCGGTGGAAGTTTACATAGTAATGTACATCATATATTTTTTTTAAATTTATCATTCTCTTATTTTAGAAGTTACGGGGCACACATTTTACCACTTTGGAAGTGTCTCTCGCGCAAACTATTCAGTTTAGAAAAAAATGATATTAGAAACCTCAATATCATTTTTGAAGACCTATCCATAGATACCACACACGTATGGGTTTGATGAAAAAAAATTTTTGAGTTTCAGTTCTAAGTATGGGGAACCCCAAAAATTTATTGTTTTTTTTTATTTTTGTGTGAAAATCTTAATGCGGTTCACAGATTACATCTACTCACCAAGTTTCAACAGCATAGTTCTTATAGTTTCGGAGAAAAGTGGCTGTGACATACGGACGGACAGACAGACAGACATGACGAATCCATAAGGGTTCCGTTTTTTGCCATTTAGCTACGGAACCCTAAAAAGCGTCAAAGATAGAAATTGAAGGTAAGGTAAACGTACTAATGCTCGACACCTCAACGCCCAGTAGATGACACCCATCTGTCACCTGTCTTACTATGACATAAGATTGAAGGTGTCATGTATTGGGTCAGTGTCGGGCACAGGGACGTTTACCTTAATAGGTATAGGTCAGTTTGGTACAAATGACAAAATGCATAAAATGTGGAGATATTTAACATTGTTTATACAAAACGTTTGTTTGTGCCACCATGTCATTTTGTCTGAATATTTTAGGGGCAGAATATGCTTTAGTCCGAATGTTTCCTAGGCAGCATTCACTGCGGTCTAAATGTCTTTCTGTCTGAAAGTTTTTAGGACAGGATTCTCTGGGGTCAAAATGTACAAAATGCGTTTAATCTTCACTTTACATCAGGTTTATGTAAAAAAAAAATTGAATGTGCTCATTGACATAAATTATACTTTTTGACTTTTGTACAATTTGACAAAGGGATCTTAGAACCCATTGAGCATTTTGGGATCTTGACCTTCTTTTTTATCTTCTGTTAGTTTTTTCTGTCATACAATTAGATTCTTAGGTTTTTGTGGCATCTAATTCTTTTCTCTTTTGTTCATTACAACATATTTACACTTATATACTTTTTTGACCGTTGTACATTTTGATAATGAGACATTTTGAACCATTGTATATTGAGACATTTATACCAAAATGACCTGTTACCAACTTGCAACATTCAATCAATTTGGCATAACGATAGCAAATGATGCACCAGCCGTCAAAACTTGCAAAATTTGACGTAACGTTGACTATTGGTTATCGTTATAGTAAATTGAGGCTGTGTTGTCTAATCATCGCATTCACCATCTCTTTCTACCCATATTGTGTATCATTTGACAGAAAGAAATGGTGGAAGCTATTATGATTCCAAGAGCGTTAGACAATATGGCTTCTGGTGGAACTTACGCAAAGTTACCTTTAAATTTTGCAAATACAATTTCACATTTCATAAGGGAGTGACAATACAAGTCATCTATATCTATATTTGACGACCAGATGGCTTAGTGGTTAGAGAACCTGACTATGAAGCTTGAGGTCCCGGGTTCGATTCCCGTGTCGGGGCAGGTATTTGTATGAAAAATACGAATGTTTGTTCTCGGGTCTTGGGTGTTTTAATATGTATTTAAGTATGTATCTATCTATATAAGTATGTTTATCCGTTGTCTAGTACCCATAACACAAGCTTTGCTTAGCTTACTTTGGGACTAGGTCAATTGGTGTGAATTGTCCCGTGATATTTATTTTTATTTTTTTTATTTTTTTTTTTCCCACCCTATATAAATACCACTGCAGGGCACAGGCCTCCTTTTAGAATAAGAGGGCTTGGGCCGTAGTTCACACACACAATTGAATTTCTTCGCAGGTACGTGGTAGTTTCCTTACGATGTTTTTCCTTCACCTTAAAGCTCATGGTGAATTTTCTGGTGAAACTGCCCCTTACTTAGACTTCTTACTTAGAAGTCTTAATTTTTTGCAATTCCAATTTTACCTGCTTCCAGTATTCAAACTTGGTACGGATACTTGGTACAAGTACAGCAAAAAAGCTTGTTTTAAGAAAAAAAAATCAAAAACGTATACAGTCAGAATTTAAGCCGCTCAAAATTAAAATCACCCCAAACAAAGACTTCGAGCATTTTAAATTAGTTTACCTGTCTCAGTTCAGCACAATCTGCATAACTTTACATTACAAATAGCATAATAGCTCCCGTCGTTACGGACATATGGCGCTCTGGCGCTCTGGACAGCGAATAGCTTTTATTACATTTACCAATTTAGCTGTTTCTACGTAGAAAGAAGTTTTTGAATTTTTAAAAGTAAATGCAAAATGACAGTCTTTAATTAGGAATGTTGACACCACTAATCAGCTGACGTACTTTTTATGAGCTGTAAAAACACAGTTCTCCCATAGAGTTTGAATGGCAATAGCAACTTATGACGTCACCTTGTTCGCCAACTCAATCAACTAACTATTTATTTGCTTTAAATCAACAAAAAATGTAATTTCGCAGTTAATCGAAAATTAATCTGGTTTTCAGGGCTAAAATAAAGCGTTTTTTTACTGGAGTCGTGTCTTCGAATTATTTGTAATGGCGTCATCATCCTTATTGTGATGAATAGTAATCCTACTATGATATAAACTAGTGGTTGTTTATAATACCTTTATATTTTTCCCATGCTACTTGTTTTTCTTTATTGTTTTCTTTGTGGTGTACAATAAATTTGTTATATTGTATCGTGGTTATCGTGGTTAGTGAATCCTGGAAATGGTAGGGAAAAACAGTTGAAATTGAGCTATTTTAACTAAAATTAGAAAGTTGTAATTATAAATAGTATTGCGAGCCTCGGTTTTTTGTATAGTTGTTTTTGCCCTATAGGCTAATGTGACAAGTTGTACGAAGCCTGTTTCAAAATAAATAAAAAAAAAAAAAAAACTAAAATTAGTTGGGTACTAAAAAGCGAAAAATAAAAACTTAAATAGGTATTAAACATCCAAGGCTCGAGCACAAACATTCGTATTTTTCACACAAATATCTGCCCCGACCGGGTATCGAACCCGGGACCTCAAGCTTCGTAGTCAAGTTCTCTAACCACTAGGCCAGCCGGTCATTATATAGTCATTAGCAAATCTGGTGATATATTCTTTTTTCTTAACAGTTTGTTTTATCTATTTCGAGTCCTATAAGTTTCTAGTTGCCTTATTATTTTGCCATCGGTATACAAATGCGACCTCATCCTAAATGGGAAGGCTCCTGAGGCATTATCGATCGGGCATGGAGACTATCATCCTCTCCGACGATCCGCAGAAAACTGAAGCGTCAGTGGGTAGGCGTGGCGCTAAGAAGGCGTCGCCCCGCCCACCGCCGAAGCCCCGCCCACCGAGCGGGAACGCCTCGTCTGGAACAAAAACGTGACAGGTGGGAGGAACCCGCTAAAGTATCGTCGTTAAGGACACTTTATCAAGTAATTTGTTACCTTCCATGCCGATTTACAATTTATTTGTCTCGACAAACTGCCAAATAACTTGCATAGTGCTGTCGAATTGTATATTCGTAGGCTTTCATTGTATTCATCATCATCATCATCATTTTAGCCAAAAGATGTCCGCTGCTGAACAAAGACCTCCCTCAAGGCTCGCCAAACAGATCAGCCCTGCGCCATCCGCGTCCAATGCGTTACCGCTACCTTCACCAGGTCGTCGCTCCATCTTGTTGGAGGCCTACCTACACTGCGTCTTCCGGTCCGCGGACACCACTCGAGAACCTTTCGGCCCCATCGGCCGTCAATTCTACAAGCAATGTGCCCTACCCACTGCCACTTAAGTCTAGCGATTCTTCGAGCTATGTCCGTGACTTTAGATCTTGCGATGATCTCATCATTTCTAATGCGATCCCGCAAAGAAACTCCAAGCATAGCCCTCTCTATCGCCCTCTGAGTCACTTTGAGCTTTCTTATAAGGCCCATCGTTAGCGGCCATAGCGGCCACGTAACGTTCATTGTATTGCTGATTATATTTTGTTTTTCAGCTTTGTTTGACTACGTGTTTGTGCGGTTTCTCTATTGCACAGTAACGCTGAAACGCTTAAGGGCTGATTTTTCAATCCCCAGATAAAAGTATCTGTCAGATAAAAGTAAGCTCTGTCCTTATTTTCCTATGACTTGAGAGAAGGAAAGCGATAGTTTTAACTGACGGATACTTTTATCTGGAGATTGAAAAATCGGTCCTAAATCGAATAAAAATTATCACGTTTTCCGACAACATGAAATTCATTTTTCTAGGCTATGCTATGAGCAGGTTATGTCATAGGCTAGGCTAGCCTATGACAATCATGTTCGTTTAAAAATAGTATCTACAGCAGTTTTCAAGATATTAATTACTTAAACATTTTTTTAGACATCATTGTAACAATAAATATATGAGAAAAATGTTTTTACAGGAAGTGTTTGTTTTCCTACACTCATATTTATTTAACACAGAAACAATTATTAAGTGGGCTGGTAGAGTTATCTTAAAGGGATAAGTTCGTCTTTTTACATGTATCTCATCGTTTTTCAATTATGTTTGTTACTTAATTTTGTACAATAAATACTTACATACCTACTTACTGTTACATATAAGATTCTTGTTATTTAAACGATACCAGATTTACCCCCTGTTTCACCATCCATTGATCAAATTTATTTGACGGATAAATGTGATGCCGTCTCTGTTTGGTTTGTTCGAATAGACGGAGACGGCATCACATTTATCCGTCAGTTAAAATTAATCAATGGGTGGTGAAACAGCCCCTTAATAAAAAATCATGTGATACAACACTCCAATATATTTTCATTTTTTGTTTAGATAGCAGGTACCGTTTTCCTTACCCGTTATAGAAAAATCATACACATTGACGTTTAATCTGACGTATATCGTGGAAAACTTTTACAAACATTCAGTCTTTCAGCTAACTTAGAAAAAGAAATACGGGCTTAGAAATTTTAAATTAATAACTCAGCGTAGAAAATCTTATTATTCACTTTAAACATTAAAATATCCTAACTCTTCCACGTTAAAATTCGTGGCATCTTCCGACTTATCAAAGCGTTACGGAGAGGATAATGACAAGAATGCCTTTGTGAAATCGTTGGCATTAGTGCCACCTTGCTTGCGAATACAACAATGCGAGCCGTGAGGTAAGTAACTGGGATGCTTTCAACTAAGTATAATGGGTCCGACATTCCTGTTATTTTCAATTACACACTAAAATAGTAGATTGTTCAACAAGGGACTAAAACAAGCCACAATGACACAAGATATTTAGCCAACCGAGCAGAGCGAGGGTGACTATAATTCGCGTGTCATTATGGCAGTTTAGTCGCGCGTTAAATACTCTACTTTTCACTTTGAATCCGAGGAAAAAAACGATGTTTTAGGTATACTAATCTACAATATTACTTTTATAAAACGTACGCTCAATACGAGCAATGGACGTCTGTTCAGAATTCAAATAGCAATTTAAATTTGTTCCGCGGTTTTTTTTTTGTTGAGTGACGCTTTAAATGTTTGCATATTTAGCCAACAGATTCAAGTACTAAGGACAAAGTATGCATAATAAAATGAATTCATCTTTAATATAATTAAATAGATTAATATTCGTAATTATTCATGGTGATTCACGAAATTATTATTTTTTAAAATATTTTTATACAGTTGTCATTTTGAGGTTAGGTATATCCACGCACTAAAGGCTTCCACAGACCGAAGCGCAGGGCGCTACGGAGCGCTACGGAGCGGGCGCTACGGAGCGCTTCGGAGCGTCCGCAGCGCGCTGCGGTCTATGGAAAGCTTTAAAATTGTCTATGCCCAGTCACTGAAAATAGCAATAATCCTCCATCCACAAACACCGTGATTGGCAGTTTAGGGGTTTCCAAGGGGTTTCCAAAGTAAATTAAAAAAAATTACTTATGTCTCTGGCGCATTAGTCGTACCCACGGTCGGTGCACATAATAGGCTAATTTTACTCTGAGAAAGTGCTAAGTTTCTACAGCTTTGTTTTTTATTTAAAGTCATCCCTTATTTTGTAGATTATGAATATTGCCAGCATTTTCTGTTGGAACCAAATATTGTCTTTATTTTTTTAAATACTTGAAGGAAGCATCCACTTACCTCCCCGCATCTGGGTGTCATGTGCCTTAAAGCCAGGTATGACAACCCTTTACAAGACTAGCCTCCCCCCCCCCACCCTCTTTCAGTATCCCTTTGATGTGCGAGATGGCTGGAATAATTCCAAGCGGCATTTTATCCTTTAGATAACGGTCTGATACTTAACTTAGGGTTAAGTGGGTTTTCAAATATACAATGTTGTTTATATTTTTATACACTTATGGCACTATACTTCTGCAAGTGGTGTTAGATTTTTCATATTACGTCAAATCTTAAAACACTTGAGTGCCTAAAATTTTACATATTTAAAATTAGTGTCCCCCAAACAATCGGTTTTGATTTTGGTAGGTGCCAATGTATGGATAATTTCAGTGTTTAAACAATATTTTTTCGAGTTTATATTTTCATTGAAACTAAATATGTTAAATTTCGAAGTTACAACGCCATGCCAGTACTACCCACTTATTTTACTGGCAGTGTTGTGTGAGTCAGACGACTAGGGTGTCGTAGGAGGCGACTGAAGTCCAATACTGCCGCCTCAAGGAGAAAAACCATAAGTGACAAAAAGTAAGTTTCGAGATAAATCCAAAAAACTTTGCACTTCTGTTTAATTGCTTTAACTTCAAAGTACAAAGTTGAAACTTTCGTTTTTAAATAAACGAATATCGCATAATTATTATGCATTGCAAACTTTTCAATTATCTCTTTATTTTAATTAGATATTTAGAAAAAACAGTTACTGTCTCGTAAAATAAATCATAAAAAAAAACTGTCACTAAGAATAAAGAACACAAGTGTGCACTTATGTTTTTTGTGTGAGCTTTGCACTATGATATCTAAGAAAAAAGAACATAAGTACACCTTTATGGTAGCTTATGGTCATAATTATAAGTTGGCCTCGGAGTTGAAAACACACAACTGAGTACTTGGGTTTTATTTATTTAGTCTTATCTTGTAATAGGGATTCATAAAAACACAATGAAAAATCAAATTAATTTATTAAAGGTAAACAATGGTTATTTGTTATACGAGGTTGGTAAGTAAGATTTTACAAATGAGTTGACGAGTGATAAACCCGAGCCACAAGGTGAGGGTTTTCATCGTCACGAGTTTGTAAAACTTTGCCAACCGTGTATCATACGACGTTTTTCAATACATTTGTGAAAAAATAGGCAATTAATAACACAAAATTGAAAAATAAAAACAAAACAACGCAAAGTTTTACAAAAATGAGTAAGTTTTGTTTTTAATTAGGTTAACTAAAATTATCAGGCAAAGGTTCGACGCGTTCAGCCACTGCGATTTTTCCGAATAAATAAAAGGTAGAAATCATTAAAATCTGAGGTAATTGAATTACAGTTTATAATAATTACAATCAATTTTGCAAATTCATTACTTAGTTTTGTATATTTATACATTTTTCTACGTATAAGTCGATATTTTTTATTTTTTTAATTTAAAACTATTTGTTTGTAAACTTTTAAAATGGAGAATTAAAAAAACTTTTTTTTATGTTAGAGAGGCCAGACAAATGAACTAGTGGGTCACCTGATGTTAAATGAACACCACTGTCCATAGACACTCGCAGCGCTTTACGCGATACCAGTGCGTTGTCGGCCCTGCAGAAAATTGTACCTACACTCGCCTCTTAAAGGCACCCAGGTCGTAACTCGATGGGATAGACCCCAGCGGGAAGCTCGTTCCAGATATTGCAAGTTCGTGGCAAAAAGACCGCTTAAAACGCACCGTCGAAGACTGAATGGCAATTCATCAACATGATGACGATGAAATGAACGCTTACGACGGGTGGATCTGTAATGGAACCCCGCAGCTGGAATGAGGTCAAAGAGTTCCTCAGAGCATTCCCCGTTGTAGATCTTATAGAACACGCAAAGGGAGCTAACGTCTCTGCGGAGAGCAAGAGGATCGAGTTTATCGGAGAGTGAGGGGTTGCCGACGACTCGGGACGCCCTGCGCTATATGCGATCAAGTGAAAGCAGCTGATATTGGGGTGCGCCAGCGCAGAGACAAAAAAAAAACTGTAAAAAAATCGCACTAGTGCGGTAAAATGAACTTACGAACCATCCTTTCCTTTCTTTCGAATCCTTTGAAAGTTAATTTTTCGAGCAAACGTTTTGAAAAATAAATGAGATGCGTTTAGAGATTTTTGGGTAATTATAATAACAAAACTAAAATTAAACGTTATCAGTTTGCCCCAAGTACTACTAATTATATTTTGCGAAGTAGATAGTTGGGGTTCAGTTGGTAAGCTTCGGACCTCTTAGGAAAGCTCATAAATATCAAAGGCCGATGGAGATCCATTAGATGGAGCATAGTCTTTGCCTTTGACAGAGTCATCTGAATCCTCAATCACACACTGTTTATCAGAACCATCTGAATTTAATTCAGATCTGGGACATAAATTAGTCTTTAATACATCGCAGGCCGGCCAAATCCTGTTCTTGAGGGACCGGGGTGGGGACGACTACTAGCCTGATAAAGCATAAGTAGCAACAACATTTACGAAACAAACCACAAGACCATATTTTTTGAAACCGATACTAAGCAGAAAAAGCATAAGATATAATCATACGAGGTTGAAAAAACATAACTTGTAACTTGTGCTTTTTCACTGTCCGAGATTTTTAATTGATGAAAATCGTAAACTAAAAAGAAACAGCATTTCTATCAACTTGTGTGTTTTTTGCATCAAATTTTTTTAAAAAACCAACAAATGGTTTTTCTTCTTATTATAAAAATGTTTGGCGCAAGTCGAAGACAACAATTTAAAAAAACACAAGTGGTTACTTAAGTAGTTTTCTGTCTATGATTATATAGTTATGTCTTTTCTTCCTCTAACAGGAAGTAAAAATAACAAAATGGCATGGACTTGTGCTCGTCTAAATCATGACCTGTAAGAGATATCCGAATAAATGCTAGACAGAAAAATCACATTTTTTTCCCGGAGTGCGAGGCTGGTAAAAACTCAATTTTGCAAAAAATGTCACTTATGGTTTTTCTCCTTAAGGCGGCAGAATAGTGAGCGTTCCTACATCTTTTCACGTTTCACCACAGAGGGGATGGGCCTCTTAGCAATGGTATGCAACCCATCTAGGAGAAGGAAAACTCCAAATTCAAACCCAGAATGGAGTCTCTGTCAGGCGCGAGTAGGGTCCAACCCAAAATATGCGGCAGTCTCCTGCAGCCGACCTGGCTCCACACGTATTGGCTTGCCTTTCCTGTGGGAACAGTCAGCGAGGCCGAGAGGGTAACACAGGTCCTGGGCAACCCTGTGTTTCCTTAACCTTGTCCCTGGCGGCGGCGGCGTTGTGTGTGTACACATACATACTTACATACAATCACGCCTCCTTCCCGGCGTAGGCAGAGACTATTTGTTTCCACCTACTACGATCCTGGCAAAACACCTTTCGCTTCCACAACACTCATTAGTATTTTCATTCATGCTTTTCATACATTTGTTGTGTAACGAGTGCTAAGTTTTGTGTGTGTGCTTTCTTACTTACTTCGTGGCCGGTGCAGCGACCCGTGTGACAGCATTAGCTCCTGCCGCCTCCAGATAAACAAATGCGAAGCGAATTGTCTCGGATAATTCGTCCATCCGTTGTTCGCGCCTTAATTAACTTATAAGACTTTAAAATTTTGATATAGGGAAATTAGGGTACGTTTTGTAGATAAAATTGGGCACATCATTGGGACAGATTTTTCATTACAAACAAAGTTGTACTTGTAAAAAATGTAAGCAATGATTGCTCCGTAATCAAATTGCGAGACTGCTATAGTTGGTTTTGTGCTACGTTTTCAATCTGCTAAAATTAACATGAAATATTGTGCTGACTGCCATGCATTCTTGGGATGTGTTTGCAGCTTTAAGCCTATATGTAAGCGGAAAGACATTGAAAAATTTTACGCGAACAGAAGTAAATAGAAACAAAAGCGTATCACGTAAATACCTAATTAAAACGTCTCACACTCCGACGCTTGGCTATTCAGCCCCTGCAAGCACAGACGCGAAGGAAATGGTTCGTCATCGTCATCTTAAAGTCAACTTTTGCTTGTGACAAGGTGTTAACGTAAAACAGTCACACGAAATTGCTTTGATGGCAGTCAGTCAGTCGTCAGTGTAGTTTGGTGGTATAGTATTTCCAATCATTTATTTTCTCGATGACAGCTCCCGTAGAATGTAACTGCGTTTTTTACGCAAAAATTAACTTTTAAATGCGAGGTATAAAAAATACGACAACTGCCTAATTTTGTTCCTTGATCCCATATAATATTCATCTAAGACGAATTGAGTCCATTTATGCAGTAAATTTTTTTTAAAGTACGATAAATAATAAACGTTTTAATAAAGTTACATTCTATGGCAATACAAATAGTGATGTTATGATTGAAATATCGATATTGTATCGGTTTTGTATATGTTGCACTAGATGTGTTCCCGCGACTTTGTACAGTCAACGTCATAAATAAGTGATCACTTTTGTACCTTGTTGCTTTCAGTCGTTACGTAATTTCGTATGGCTTTTCAAACATGACGTTAAAGTGACAAGGTATAAAAGTGATCACTTATTTATGACGTTGACCCTACGCGTTGTAATTTTTTTCCCCGGATATAAAATAGCCTATGTTACTCAAGTGAAATAATTTTTATTTGTCCAGTAGTTTTTAGCTTATTCATTACAAACGTACAAATCTTTCCTCTTTATAATATAAGTAATATAAGTATAGATAGGTAATCGACAATGAAATGAAATAATTATAATAACAGGTAATTTTTATTTATTAATTTTTAAATTGGATCGACTACTACTAATCACTTATTTGGTCACAACACTATAACTTTCAAACTAGATCTGTCATCGAGAAAATAAATGATTGGAACTACTATAACAAAAAGTTTCTGTTAGGTTAGACAGGTAAAATAACATGTGCTTGAAAAACGTTAAATTAACAAAAGTAATTGAAAACTGACGACGCTTTTCGATCCGCGACCTTAAATAGTTATTTCAATAGTATCTAGAAATTTGTTACAGGTATTCCACTACCTCCTCAAGACGTGGTCGTCAGCTGCCGCCGTTGATTATTCGTCTAATTGCACACTGATCAGTCGTTAATTACCGCTGTCGCGCGTGACGTCATTATGCCGACGCGACGTTTAATGAAGTTTGACGTACGACAAGTTGCATTGTTACGAGCACAGACATGTTATGTAGGTGGAATCAAGGAGCATGTCGAATGGTTTGATTGCCACACGTGTAAGACGAGACGAGACGAGAGAAATAAAACGAGAAACATACTTATAGAAGGGAAGATTTATGTAGTGGACGCTTTCCAACTGATAATGATGATGCTACCAAAAGGAAAAAGAATGCAAACTATCTTCTACTAACCTTCTGCAATAGGTAAGTTAACTTACAATTACCCGCGCGTAATGTGGCCAGAGGTTAATAATTAAAACTACTAGCTTTGGATCCCGGTTTTTCTTTATCCCTTGAGAATTTCCAAAATTCCGTCCTTATCGTTTGTGCTGGGCGCTGGGTGTTGATGATGATGAGTTAGCAAGGAGTTTTCTTTTTATGTGTACTTACAGATAGGCGTACGAACGTAGTTGAAAATTAATTTAGTTATTTACTACCTATACTAATCCTTTCGCTTTCGTCGGAAATTTGTCAGAAATCATTTTTATTCCGCAAAAGGTTAGATTCGTTAGGTATCTATAGATGCCCGGATGGCAAATAGGCTAGAAATAGGAGCCTTGCCGCAGGCCGCAGGCAGGGCTTCGTCGAATAGCAGTGGTGTGACAACCTGCTGTGACGACGAGCCTGGCCACGAAATTTTCCGAACACGCAGTTTTCTATGACATTTCAACTCATGCTCTGAGGTTTTCAGAGCTGTTATAAGTTTAAGTGTCATATTTAGGGTTCCATACTCAAAGGGTGTCAACGGGACCCTATAACTGGGACTCCGCTGCCTGTCCGTCCGTCCATCAGTTTGTCACAAGGTTATATATCTTGAAGCATAAAATCGTAGATACTTGGAAATTTCACCGATTATGTAAATTACTACGGCCGCTATAACAACAAATACTAAAAATAAAGGAAATTCAAAAATTAAAGGGAGTCTTCATACAAGAAACGCGTTTTTTTTAGCGTTTTTAACTCGATCTTTATAAAGTTTTTTTCTGAACTATTTTTAAAACCGGTACGAAACTAGAATTAATACTTAGTTACTGTTTTTAACGCAAATAGTTCCTCATGCGTTCTAATTCCGCTCAGCAAGTAACAGAACGGTCTAGAGCCGTTGGTCCTCTCGAAGGATTAGCAGTCATTTGAATGCGACGCCTCGCACTAATTGAGTTAATATTTGGTTATCGGCGGCGCACACGCGGCCTCCGCGACTAATCCTGCCGAATTAATGACTCGAATTTATCATTATTAATGCTCATGTGAGCCCCAACCGCACCTGGTTTTGGGAAATATACGGAGTGTAACTATATGTTGTTTTAGGCCAAGATTCTAGTTTATACCCCTTTGAAATAAGGTGTTTTATACAGACTTAATGTAAATTGAAATTTAAACACATAATTACAACACAAAGAAACAAGAACGAATGACAATAAAAATCAATGTCAAGACAAATTTCAATAAAACAGTAACAAAATGGAGTCGGCCAGGATTAGGAATAATATCCATGTTCAATGAAACCTACAACAAGACGGCACAAACTGAAGAATAGTATTTTTAGATGCGGGTGGATTTCAAGTTAACCTGGTTCAAGATGATCATCATCATCATCACCCCAGCCTATACGTATACGTCCGACTGCAGGCTATAGGCAAACTCTCAGAATGAGAGGGTTTCGCCTGTAGTTCTCAGGTTTTAGGTAGATGTACAACGGAATAGTTCGTATCTTTTATCTTTAACTACCGGTGTTAAATGTCCAACTTGTTGAACTCAATTCAATATACTATGTATGACACTAAATTTGCAGGTAACTTAGGAAATTATAGAAATAAAAACTGTGAGAATGTCACGAATACGGGGCTTCGCAGCCAGATAGGCACCTCGCGCATTTAGCTAGCGCATCTCTGTTCGTCTTAATGTTAGTGTGCGTCTAACCATGGACAGGGATGTTTGGAAATGATTCCCAAGTATCCGCATTGGTGATCCCTAGTCTCAAATAGCGTAGAACTGTATAATAAAAATGTAGCTGACTTTAGAATTAAGTATGTAATTTAATACATTATGGAGCTGTTTAAATAAAATATACCTTGTTGTGTGTCATCCCGGTTTTTTTTCAACAGCGTTTTTCCGAACCGGTGGTGAATTCTTCCACTTTCGTAAGTGCTTGTTTGCGTAAATTGAAAAAAGATACTATTTTGACTTTTTTAACTTTGAACCCAATTCTACTTTCAATATTAACACAACACATTCAATAAAAACAAAGTGTTTTCGCAGAATGATTGTTTTCCAGTAAACCGATCGCACCGGCATGCACTGGTCATTGACTTCGACAGTTTTACTGCTCCCGCTCGCTCTGTTATGACTTTACTGCCATTTTTTATTGCAACTACCTCATATTTTCGGGCAGGGTTAAAGGATTAAGATACGGGGATTTAATAGGTGACAGCGGCGTTAAATTGAACGGGGGTATTAATTCTTAGTTATGGCGGCCTGTCGGTTTGCGTTCGTACCAGGTAGTTCGCTTTATTTTATACTGTACGGCTTTATTGTTCAGTCAGTTCTGGCTAACTTTATAGAGAAGCTAATTGAATTCAGAGAATAGATGCTTAAACACAACAAACATTACATTATTACTAAAACAAATACATATTTAACATTCAAAAAGTCATGACCTGCCGTGCAATATTTACGCCGTACTAACATAATATATATGTATTTAAAACTCTTTATTGTATGTACAGTCAAGTGTAAAAATATCGATACCGGAAATCTCAAATGACGTAAAGGACAAAAATGCGAAAATGAGTCTTAAATGCCATTCGATAGGGAAAAAAAAGCTGTATACGATGGCATTAAAGACTCATTTTCGCATTTTTGTCCTTTACGCCATTTGAGATTTCCGGTATCGATATGGGTGCACACAACTTGCTCATAGTTATGTCCCATAGCTCTTATGTCGTCGAATTAAGGTATAGGTATGTAACGATGGGAGGATTAAATCGATACTTATTTTTGCACTTGACCGTACATAAAAACATAAAATTAACAGTTAACAAGAGAAACAGAAGAGAGAGATGGCGTCGAAAATGTTAACTCCTGTGACATTTGTCTTCTTCTTAACAGTAAGTTCTGTGGTCAAACCACTGGGCTAGCATGGCTTCATTCCTTCATGCTTTTCTTTTAAATTCCAACCCGGTCATTTTACTCAGACTTGTCCGTCTAAACACCAGACACCGGGCAACCCCGGCCACGGTAAACAGCCGTGACACGCAAACAGCCGGCGCAGCGATCAATGCGCAATCACGTCGCTAATCACTCGCGATTGACGCGACGCAAATGACGCGGGCTATCCAATCGCGCTAATGAATTAGGATTGCCACCGAGCCGGGGTTACCATGTGTGTTAGGAAATGAGTTCCATCTACAGGTGATACCGGAGACAACTCAGTAAATGAATAAAAGTCGTTTACCGTGGTATTTACTTCAAAAAATCAAATTATGTGTTTGTGCTCGAGTCTTGCATGTTTAATATGTATAATTTGAGTTTTTATTTGTCTATATAAGTATGTTTATCCGTTGTCTAGTACCCATAGTACAAGCTTTGCTTAGTTTGGGACACTGTCAATTGGTGATTATTATTTTATTAATTAACAATACTAAAAGTAATACCATACCACACGACGAAAAAGGGCGCGATTCTGAATATCGAAAAGATTTTTTATGAAACGGTAAACTTCGCAGAATTTATTAAAATGGCGTTGTATAGAATCCATTAGGTTTGGTTAGGTTAGGTTAGTTATACCTATAACAATTTTAAAAAGTTTACAGTTTCATTTTACTTAGTTAATTAATTTTCGATATTCGAGTAGGTACGTGTCCAAGAAAAACCTAAAGACGAAATGCTAGCCTATTATTAAATGAGTTGGTTTGGGTTGATCATGATCACATCGCCAAAATCCCCTTTTCAGGGTTCCGTACCTCAAAAGAAAAAAACGGAACCCTTATAGGATCACTTTGTTGTCCGTCCGTCCGTCCGTCTGTCTGTGTGTCAAGACCCTTTTTCTCAGGAACGCGTGGAGGTATCAAGCTGAAATTTATATCAAATACTCAAGTCTACTGTCCCTTGGAGCTGTGAAAAAATCAAACATCTAAGCCAACGCAATCAAAAGATACAGCCGTTTATGACGCAAATTTCCGCATATTTTCGAAACTCGCAAGGGAATCAAAACCTACAGGGTACTTCCCCTGAACTCAGAATCTTGAAATTTGGTACGAAGCTAGGTCTTATAGCACAGATAAAGGAAAAATTGCGAAAAGCATAATTTTTTTTGTCTGTCTGTCTATATCATTAACCAATCTACAATGATCCCACACTGCGCACATTTTGCTTAGGAGCAGGGGTCTGCTAAGACTGGATGTTCATAGATACATATAAATTTGTATGGAACCCTCGGTGCGCGAGTCCGACTCGCACTTGGCCGGTTTTTTTCCCCTAACTTTGCAAGTTCGAATCGTTTTTGGCATAACAGTCATTTGACTTGGTATAATTGATTTTCGACGAATCAATTTACTACATACATCGCATGATCGAAGCTTATTTGTCCCAAACATACTTTGCATTTGACATGAACACTGGGCTAGGCTGAGTTAGAACAATGACCCCAACAAAAACGAACGAACGGGTTTGTAATAATCGGACAAGGAATATTCGAGACTATAAAACTATATGAATCTTGATCATGCCATAACGTTTTTTATTGCATATATTTTTTTATTACGCAACATCCTTACAAAATAATTATATTAGAAAATACAAAGCATCTACCTGTATGCATTTTTATTCCGTTAAAAAAAGTTCTGTCCTGGAGAATAATAGAGACATGGCAACCCGCAGGGAGGTGATGTGATTAAAATTTGGCCTACTATGTAGGTACTACAGCTTCTGAAAAGCAAGCACAGTCATTGTTTTTAGGGTTCCGTACCCAAAGGGTAAAAACGGGACCCTATTACTGAGGCTCCGCTGTCCGTCCGTCTGTCCGTCTGTCCGTCCGTCTGTCACCAGGCTGTATCTCATGAACCGCGATAGCTAGACAGTTGAAATTTTTACAAATGATATTTTTCGGTTGCCACTTTAACAACAAATACTAAAAAACAGAATTAATTAAATATCTAGGGGGCTCCCATACAACAAACGTGATTTTTATGCTCGTTTTTGCTCGATTTTGATAACGGCAACAGGTAGACGCTTGAAATATTCACAAAATATTTAGTTATAATATTCACTTTAAAAAACAAATAATTAAATTAAAATAAAACAAATATTTAAGGGGGCTCCCATGCAACAAACGTGATTTTTTTGCCGTTTTTATAGATAATGGTACGGAACCATTCGTGCGCAAGTCCGACACTCACTTGGCCGGTTTTTTTTTTATTTTATCGCTCTGTACGTCAGTGTGTAAGGAAGTAATCTTATGGGTCTATAATGACTCCCATAAAATTTTAAGTCATAATGTATCATAAGTCATAATCAACGTTACTCATAAAGTGATTTATTTCTGAAACGATTAATTTTTCGGAATTGTTATAAAACAAACCTAACCTAACCTACTGCATTCTATAAGATGGCATTTAAAAAAGTCCTGAAAAAATACCGTTTCAGAAATAAATCACTGTATGACTAACGTTGATTATGACTAATGATACATTATGACTTAAAATTTTATGGGAGAAAAGGGGCACCGACAATAGGTTAAGTAGGTCTTTCAATTAAAACTCCCTTGAGACATAGACATAATTATTCTATTAAGATACATAGCTCACTCACATAGGTCCTAGTAGTCAAGATACGTTTCGAACCACGCCGTGGTTCCACGTGTCGTCATCATCATCATTTCGGCCGAAAGACGTCCACTGCTGAACATAGGCTTTCCCGAAGGTTCGCCAAACAGACCAGTCCTGCGCCATCAGCATAATCTCAATCTTGTTGGAGACCTAACTACACTGCGTCTTCCGTTCTGTGGACGCCATTCAAGAACCTTTTGACCCCATATCAGCCATCACCACCATGTGTTTAATAATAAATATCTAGATTACAATTTAAACCCACATAATATTGAACGCATCCCTCAAACTAACACAACGCGTAATCATTTAAACCGATTAGTCAAAACATTATTGGAAAGGCAGCTGATTGTATTAATCCAATTAATTGTGACTAATAATAGACAAATGCAGTGTTAGCATGACGGATGGCCGGCGACGGCTGACGCCGGTAATGGGACGTGTCGTGACGTGTAGCGTCTGTGATCTGACATTGACATAAGCATGCTAGGCGTGCAAATGATTCGTAGTGGATATGGTTTTCGCGATTAAAACTCTTGTTTTGTTCCTCAATGATACCGAGTACTTCAAGAAAAACCGGCCAAGTGCGACTCGGACTCGCGTACCGAGGGTTCCGTACAATTTTGTAGGTAAGTATGTCATAATACACGCCGTAAACACTAAACAGCCGTAAGTATCTGGGCCAATCAACTTTTAAACCGACTATAATCTGTCCGCGACATTTTTCAAACAATTGCAGATTTTTGTAAGTAAACATGTTTTTTCTGTAATTTAATAGATGAATAGCATGAATACATGGCGTCCTACGTAAGTTTAACCTATTAAACCGTGAAATATCTTGTTGGAAGTACGATTTTTTGGTAACGCCAGAGACAATTTTGGTAACGCAGGAGACGCCAAAAACGTCGGTTTAAAAGTTGATTGGCCCATCTATTATAATCCAGTTTTAGCATAGCCCCAGTTTTAACTAAAATGTACGCAGTGTGGGATATAATTTTATATGTATTGCATTGGTAACACAAAAATTTATAAATACAAAATACAAATTTATAAATGTATGATTTTCAGATTTTTTCCCTTACTTTTAGGATAAGATGGTATTACTTACCTACTAAAATTCATAGTTCTAGATCAAGGGAAAATACCATATAAATTTTGATACCCTAGAGAGTATTGAAATATGCGTTTTTGCACCATAAACGGCCAAATCTTTTTTTTACGTTAACTAAAGTTTGATTTTTTAACAGCTTCAAGGGACTGTAGGTACGTGTTCTTGAGACAAAGGGCCTTGACAAACAGACAGACGGACGGACAACAGAGTAATCGTATAAGGGTTCCGTTTATCCTATAAGAGCACTAAATACAAAGACAATGTTAATTATTTAAGCACCGTTTAAAACACCGTCAAAGATAGCGATAACTCAATAAAAAGTATTGCATATAACGTAACCAATTGTTTTGCCAGCGCAATTAACCCTTCAACCAACTCCTTTACCATTCCCTGATCCAATAACAAATCAACGAATAGCTTTATAAAAACAAACAGCCGAATACAAATAATCCGATCCGAGTAAGACGTCGACTCAAACAAATTATTTGACATAATATCGTTAATTACAAACCCGCTTTTGTAACCGAGGGTAGGGTAATTAGGTTGGGATGTTCTGAATGGGCCCTTTTTCTGCTCGTTACGGCTGAGACAAAGGGGCAAAGAAGTAAACAGAGCGTATTCGGAGAGTTTGTATTAAACTTGACAATGAGAGTACGACTTTAATTCGATTACCGGGTCTACGGTTCCACGGAGCGCCGTGAATGCACGGATTTGTGCTTTGAATTTTACTTTTAGTACTGTTTTATTCAGATTCTGTGACTATTTTTTACTAGGATAAATTTTTAAATAGTTACAAGAATGGTCTAACGCGGGCCTATTCGCAGCAGTATTCATTATCAGTAAGACTTGATACGCATAGGGCGTTTTTAAGCGCGTGATTGGAAACGCCTAATATTTACCAAGTCTAAATATTAAATAGAGATCACTTACTGTTTATTTATTTAGAGAAACTTGCTTTATTAGTATCATTATTACATATATGGAAGTACTTTACATTTAAAATTTTATGAGTATTTTCAACACAATATCACAGTAGTTCAACATAGATTCATTAATTTAATGCAAGCAAGGGCTAATTACAGTCAAAGAATACGGCAAAAACACATAAGTAAGTAACCATTCAGAGATAAAGTCGTTCGTAATAAAGAGATCGTCCAATGTCGCGCCAGCATTTGTCGAGCAAATGCAATGAGAAGGAGATTCCATATCAAGAGGAAATTAATTTTATTTACTTTCAGAATCAATATCGGCACTATTTGACTCTTCTGCTGATACGCACACTATTTTTGTTTCCGTAAAGTTACTAAATTACGGTCTCTCCAAGTGAAACGTATCTAGTAGTTCTTTTTGAGGCAAGATCACTCCAATGACATATTATTGAGCAATCTAATCCAGCGACGCTACATTACAGACCGAGCCTGAAAAATAAATATCCGGTTTTTTTCCAGGTAATCGCTCGCGTTTTTAGCTCACTTGACGCATCTGTTCCTCTCATCATATTTTATTTTATGTCTGGTCTACCAGTTCTTTTTGTTGTGCGTGTTCCTGTGGCCATATTGGCATAAGAGAATATAATTCAATGTAACGTCGCAGTCACCTACACTGGTTAAGTTACGGTCTTAGAACTAAACTTAAAGGATTATTTTAAAAAAGGTTCCACAATTCGTAATCTATATATATAAAATTCTAAACTGACTGACTGACTGACTGTTGATATATCAACGCACAGCCCAAACCACTGGACCTAGAGACTTGAAATTTTGCACATAGATACCTTATACAATGTAGGCATCCACTAAGGAAGGATTTTCGGGAATTCCCACGGGAACGGGAAAAAACGGGATTTATAGATTCGATTCCGAGTGACCGTATCTCAGTAACTATAATAACTAGACTCTTCAAATTTGATACACATGTAGGTATTACAATAATGAAAACATCAATTTCAGGATTTTTCAAAATTCTCACGGGATAAGGAATAAACGGGATTTATATATTCAGTTCAACGGAATCCTAAGAACTATAATTACTAGACTCTTCAAATTTGGCATAGAAGTAGGTAATTATAATAGTGAAAAACAGTTTTAAGGATTTTCGGAAATTCCCACGGGAAAAAGAAAAAACGGCATTTTTCGTTTTACTGGTCGTAGAAAGCTGAAATTCGGCATGAAGGTTGCTTGGAGAGTGTAGAGGAGCATTGTGAGAGGAATTTCCAAAATTCCCACGGAAACGGGAAAAAACGGGATTTATATATTCGATTCCGAGTGACCCTATCTCAGTAACTATAATAACTAGACTCTTCAAATTTGATATACAAATAGGTATTACATTAGTTAAAACATTAATTTCAGGATTTTTAAAATTCCCACGGGATAAGGAAAAAAACGGGATTTATATATTCAGTTCAACAGAAACCTATGAACCATAATTACTAGACTCTTCAAATTTGGCATAGAAGTAGGTAATTGTAATAGTAAAAAACAGTTTTAAGGATTTTCAGATATTCCCACGGGATAAAGAAAAAACGGGATTTATCGTTTTACTGGTCGTAGAAAGCTGAAATTCGGCATGTAGGTTGCTTGGGGAGTGTAGAGGAGCATTGAGAGAGGAATTTCCTAAATTCCTACGGGAACGGGAAAAAACGGGATTTATATATTCGATTCCGAGTAACCGTATCTCTGTAACTATAATAATTAGACTCTTCAAATTTGATACACAAGTAGGTATTATATTAATTAAAACATTAATTTCAGGATTTTTAAAATTCCCACGGGATAAGGAAAAAAACGGGTTTTATATATTCAGTTCAACGGAATCCTATGAACTGTAATTATTAGACTCTTCAAATTTGGCATAGAAGTAGGTAATTATAGTAGTAAAAAACTATTTCAAGGATTTTCGGAAATTCCCACGGGATAAGGAAAAAACGAGATTTTTCGTTTTCTGGTCGTAGAAAGCTGAAATTCGGCATGTAGGTTGCTTGGGGAGTGTAGAGGAGCCTTGAGAGAAGACTTTCCAAAATTCCCACGGGAACGGGAAAAAACGGGATTTTTCATTTTACTTGTCGTAGAAAATTGAAATTCGGCATGTAGGTTGCTTAGGGAGTGTAGAGGAGCATTGAGAGAGGACTTTTCAAAATTCCCACGGGAACGGGAAAAAACGGGATTTTTCGTCTTACTGGTCGTAGAAAGTTGAAATTCGGCATGTAGGTTGCTCGGGGAGTTTAGAGGAGTATTAAGAGAGGACTTTCCAAAATTCCCACGGGAACGGGAAAAACGGGATTTTTCGTTTAACTGGTCGTAGAAAGTTGAAATTCGGCATGTAGGTTGCTTGGGGAGTGTAGAGGAGCATTGAGAGAGGACTTTCCAAAATTCCCACGAAAACGGGAAAAAACGGGACTTTTCGTTTTACTGGTCATAGAAAGCTGAAATTTGGCATGTAGGTTGCATGGAGAGTGTAGAGGAGAATTAAGAGAGGGTTTTCCAAAATTCCCACGGGTACGGGAAAAAACGGGATTTTTCGTTTTACTGGTTGTAGAAAGCTAAAATTCGGCATGTAGGTTGCTTAGGGAGTGTAGAGGAAGATTGAGAGAGGGCTTTCCAAAATTCCCACGGGAACGGGAAAAAACGGGACTTTTTTTTGACTGGTCGTAGAAAGCTGAAACTCGGCATGTAGGTTTTTTGGGGAGTGTAGAGGAGCATTGAGAGAGGACTTTTCAAAGTTCCCACGGGAAAGGGAAAAACGGGATTTTTCGTTTTACTGGTCATAGAAAGCTGAAATTTGGCAAGTGGGTTCCTTGCGGAGTGTTGAGGAGGATTAAGAGAGGGATTTCTAAAATTCCCACTGGAACGGGAAAAAACAGGACTTTATGTTTTACTGGCCGTAGAAAGCTGAAATTCGGCATGTAGGTTGTTTGGGGAGTGTAGAGTAGCATTGAGAGAGGACTTTCCAAAATTCCCACGGGAACGGGAAAAACGGGATCTTTCGTTTTACTGGTCATAGAAAGCTGAAATTTGGCAGGTGAGTTCCTTGGGGAGTGTAGGGGAGCATTAAGAAAACATTTCCCGAAATTCTTACGCGAACGGGAAAAAACGGGATTTTGCGTTTTACTGGTTGTAAAAAGCTAAAATTTCAAAATGCATAAGTTTATACTGTAAATAGGCCGCAAAGGGCTCTTTAACCGACTTCTAAAAAAGGAGGAGGTTATGCATTCCACCTTATGTATTTTTTTATGTAGGTATGTTCACCGATTTCTTGGTCAATTGTGGACCTGTTTGCTTGCTTGCCTGTATGCTTGCTTGCTTGATATCTTGGTTCTTTGGAATACTCATGGTACACGCGAGCGAAGCCGCGGGCAAAAGCTAGTCTATATATATAAAAGAAGAAACTGACTGACTGACTGACTGACTGACTGACTGACTGACATATCAACGCACAGCCCAAACCACTGGGCCTAGAGATTCCAAATTTGGCATGTAGGTTCCTTATAAGGTCTAGGGGCGCACTAAGAAAGGATTTTTCAAAATTCACTCCCTAAGGGGGTGAAAAGGGGGTCCAAAGTTTGTATGGGGAAACAAGATTAGTTCGACTATTTTATTCGAAACTTCACAGAAGTACTCCTAATGGTAAATGAGTAAACATGTGTTTCAGGTTTTTTGAGAATTCAACCCCTAAAAGGGGGGAAAGGGGTTACAAAGTCTGAAAATCAACATGGGTGTTGTTTCTATGGTTTATCGGGTCGCTGGTTATGAAAACAACAACGGTTTTAAAATCCGATGTGGCGGACGTAAAATACCATCTCCCTGGATGGGGTTGAAATGTCTAATTAAACTAAATGACTGTTGATATATCAACGCACAGCCCAAACCACTGGACCTAGAGACTTGAAATTTTGCACATAGATACCTTATACAATTTAGGCATCCAGGATTTTTGGGAATTCCCACGGGGACGGGAAAAAACGGGATTTATATATTCGATTCCGAGTGACCCTATTTCATTAACTATAATAACTAGACTCTTCAAACTTGATACACAAGTAGGTATTACATTAGTTAAAACATTGATTTCAGGATTTTTCAAAATTCCCACGGGATAAGGAAAAAACGGGATTTATATATTCAGTTCAACGGGATCCTGTGAAGTATAATTACTAGATTCTTGAAATTTGGCATAGAAGTAGGTAATTATAATAGTAAAAAACAGTTTGAAGGATTTTCGGAAATTCCCACGGGATAAGGAAAAAACGGGATTTTTCGCTTTACTGGTCGTAGAAAGCTGAAATTCGGCATCTAGGTTGCTTGGAAAGTGTAGAGGAGGATTAAGAGAGGACTTTCCAAAATTCTCATGGGAACGGGAAAAAACGGGATTTTTCGGTTTACTGGTCGTAGAAAGCTAAAATTTGGCATGTAGGTTGCTTGGGGAGTGTAGAGGAGCATTGAGAGAGAACTTTCCAAAATTCCTACGGGAACGGGAAAAAACGGGATTTTTCGTTTTACTGGTCGTAGAAAGCTGAAATTCGGCATCTAGGTTGCTTGGAGAGTGTAGAGGAGGATGAGAGGACTTTCCAAAATTCCCACGGGAACGGGAAAAACGGGATTTTTCGTTTTACTGGTCGCAGAAAGCTGAAATTTGGCATGTAGGTTGCTTGGGAAGTGTAGAAGAGCATTAAGGAAGGACTATACAAAATTCCCACGGGAACGAGAAAAACGGGATTTTTCATTTTACTGGTCGTAGAAAGCTGAAATTCGGCATGAGGTTGCTTGGGGAGTGTAGAGGAGCATTGAGAGAGGACTTTCCAAAATTCCCACGGGAACGGGAAAAAAACGGGATTTTTCGTTTAACTGGTCGTAGAAAGCTGAAATTTGGCATGTAGGTTGCTTGGGAAGTGTAGAAGAGCATTAAGGGAGGACTATACAAAATTTCCACTGGAACGGGAAAAACGGGATTTTTCATTTTACTGGTCGTAGAAAGCTGAATTCGGCATGAGGTTGCTTGGGGAGTGTAGAGGAGCACTGAGAGAGGACTTTCCAAAATTCCCACGGGAACGGGAAAAAACGGGATTTTTCGTTTTACTGGTCGTAGAAAGCTGAAATTCGGCATGTAGGTTGCTTGGGAAGTGTAGAAGAGCATTAAGGGAGGACTATACAAAATTCCCACGGGAACGGGAAAAACGGGATTTTTCATTTTACTGGTCGTAGAAAGCTGAAATTCGGCATGAGGTTGCTTGGGGAGTGTAGAGGAGCATTGAGAGGGGACTTTCCAAAATTCCCACGGGAACGGGAAAATACGGGATTTTGCGTTTTACTGATTGTAAGCTAAAATTTCAAAATTCATAAGTTTATACTGTAAGTAGGCCGCAAAGGGCTCTTTAACCGACTTCAAAAAAAGGAGGAGGTTATGCATTCCACTTAATGTATTTTTTTTGTAAGTATGTTCACCGATTTCTCGGTCAATTGTGGACCGATTTTAAAAATTACTTTTTTATTCGAAAGAATATAATATACTACTGAGATGGTCCCATTGTCACGCAAGTAAGCAAGCGTGCATGCATGCTTGCATCTTGCTTGCATGCTTGCTTGCTTGCCTGTATGCTTGCTTGCTTGATATCTTGGTGCTTTGGAATTCTCATGGTACACGCGAGCGAAGCCGCGGGCAAAAGCTAGTCTGGTATAAAGATACTAGCTTTTGCCCGCGGCTTCGCTCGCGTGTACCATGAGTATTCCAAAGAACCAAGATATCAAGCAAGCAAGCATACAGGCAAGCAAGCAAGCATGCAACCATGCATGCAAGCAAGATGCAAGCAAGCATGCATGCACGCAAGCAAGCAAGCGTGCAAGCAAGCCCGACTAAACTTCAGGTAGATACGGTCCTTACAGTATTTCTTTATATACAATTTTTTTCACTAATTCGGAAGCGGACACTAAAATAACCAGGCTTGTTAATAATATAAAACCTATTATTACTTTCCCCTGTCCTGCATTAGGTATAATTCCAACGGGACCTTGATGAAATTGTATGCAAAAGAAAATTAATGAAATTTTCAAAATCAGTCTGTTGACATTCTCAGGGAGCTTTGTCTCTGTTTGTGCTGACTCTTGTGGCGCAAGCAAGACTCCCCACCTTTTAATTGCAGCTCCATTGTTCCGGTTGATTTGATCCTGTATCTCAATAGCACAATCATAATAACAAGCTTAGCGGTTTTCCGACCAAGGCGGAATATAGCGTAGCTGAAAATTTCAAGTAAATATTTATTAGTTTTTAAATAAATTTAAGCGACATTTTTCTGTCGACACAGTCCACTTCCGAACTAAAGCTTCATCAAGACAAGATTCTTTTTACTGGCTACCGGAAAAGCAATTAAAGATAACCCTTTCTCATAATCATATTAAGAAACGCTTTTGCGCTGACCGCTACAACTATGCTATGACATTCATCTTTATTAGTTTTTCTACTTCGTGACACGGGTATGTATTACAATACCGATGTACGAAAGACCGAATGTATTAAAACATCGAATGGGTCAAAAGACCGACACGATTTTTTTCTGAAACCGTAAACTTTTCAGAATTTATTAAAACGGCATCATATAGAACCCATTAGGTTAGGTTAGGTTTGTTTTATAACAATCTTAAAAAGTTAACGGTTTCAGAAAAAAATCGTGTCGGTCTTTTGACCCATTCGATGTTTTAATACATTCGGTCTTTCGTACTTCGGTATTGTAATACATACCCCGTGACACAGTAAGGACCTGAGGCCGTATTGTCTAACGCTTCTGACGCTTGCTTTCGCTTTCAACGTCTCTTTCTGTCATCATCTTATACCGTTTGACAGAAAGAAATAGTGATTTCGAAGGCAAGCGTCAGAAGCGTTAGACAATAAGCCTGCTGGCCACGACTGGCGACGCGGAGAGCGATTCTCTGGCAACACACGCAAACAACACAGAAAAAGTTCGTCGCGCTATTGGTGGTACGTGATCGTGGCCAGGCCGCAATATAGTTAAGGGCACGTACCTATACTTGAGCGTGCAACCGACTCATTTTTCTGGTCAAATTTTTTAAGAAATGGCTGTAGATTCTGATGAGGCGTTCGGTTATATCTATAACTGGAAAGTGTATTGGAAACTTCTGCCATTTATTAAAAAAAATTGACCAGATAAATAAGGGTGGCTCGAATAATCGTCCGTTAAAGAACAATAACCTCAGTCTCAAAAACCCTAATATCTTTATCGGTAAAAATGTAACTTGACTAAATAACAGACAACCCACAACTTAAACAATGGCGCTAAGCCACACAGAAGAGACGTGGAATGGGGGCGCGTCGCAGTCGCGGCTCCGCTTGAATCAGTTTTCATACTAAATTTATAGAAGAGCCGGGATCCAAAGCAGACAGAAGAGACGCGGCCTGCGAACAAACGACGAGGACTGAGACGCGCCCCCGTCCCACGTCTCTTCTATATGACTTGCGCCTAAAGTAGATACGCAACTACGCACGTAGAGATGTACTGAAAAAAGAATTAAGTATTTTAAATGTTCACAGGATAAGGACTATAAGGAGATTATTTTATTCGGTTAGAAAATGCCTCGGGTATAAGCAATACCTGTTTAAATGATTACCTAATATACTCCAATAGATTAGGTACTTCGTAACGGTTGGAAGTATGTTATAGTTCAAATAAAAATAATTTCCATCCAGTAAAAAAACATTTCTCAAACTCTCAAGATCGCCACAAAAGTTTGTGATAGCAATTTTGTCTCAAAATAAGAACAACACTTGAAATTTGAGTTGCGAATGATGCCCCGCCGTGTCATGCGCACTCTTTCCCTGACAATCCCAACAACTTGCCCCTAATTGTGTTTGCGATTCCTTTAGAAAGCTCTTTTGACTCGACTCCAATTGTGAAAACTCGTTTTGAAACGACGTTAAATACGACCGAATTTCAGATAATTAACTGAGATTACGCTCTTTCAGCAAATAATTCGCTTTTGTTGCAGAAAGTTTGAAGGAAAGCTAATGTTGACACAATTTTTAATTGTTATAGGCAATTGTTAATTGTGACGGGGCTTTGAATGGCGGGGAAGTTTGGTTGTGGTGTGTGACGTTTGAAAAGGCATATTTTGAAACGAATTTTGAAACTAAACATTAACGAACTGAAAGAATTACTTTGTTCACCCGCGACCCCCACCACCACCATTAATTAATATGGACCACCGCAAAGTAACGCCTGATTCAATAAATTATTTAAAAAGTAACGTCTCTCTAAATTTTATATGGGTTTACGACAAATATCAATTCTCAAGTACAATATTAAATTTAAATAAAGTTTATTAATGAACAACAACAATAAAAAGTAATTAAACTATTTATAAAAAAAAATCATGTACATAAAAAAAACTATTTCTAAGCTATTCTGAAAGGAGTCTCCTTATCCATGGTTCCGATGATATATACAGTAGCAACGTTTTCTCTTGTCTTTCTCGTGATGTACTTTTTGTGTTTTAATAGAGTTCTAGATCTATAACAATAAAAAGTAACTGTGACTGACAACGCACAGCTTTAGCAGAGCTCACAGAGCTCGACATGAGGCAGACATATTTCTTAATTGTCTTCAGGGTGTATTAAGTATGGATTTTTTAAAAGTTCCGCGGTATAAACGTATATAAGAATATTTTAAACAGAAATCTAATCATTTACATTCCTTTTCATTAACAGTGCGCCAATTTGTCAGTTATGACTGCGTGATGACATCTATCCTAAAATAGAAAACAATATGCAAAAACGGTTCAACCATCGTGAAAAAATCCAATCGAGTTACTTAAAGCCGATGCAAATTCGGAAAAATCTATTATAATCTGCATCGCACACCGCTGGACGCTCTTTTCATGCGATGCCCTTTGTTGGCGGATTCAATTAAGTTTACACCGGCACCGAGGTCAGTTAATAAAAACCGAAGCCTACAAAAATTGGTGCGTAAATCAAACTCAATAAAGTGCTGGACAATGGGGTGGCGGGTTAACGGAAAATGACGCCTGCAAACAATGACGCGCGCCAATCAATCGCCGTCGCAGGCGCAGTTATTTCGTTACAGCGTAGCACCGGGTTGCCTAAATGTTAATGGGACGTCAATGATCACAAGTCCCTACACGTGACCCCTGGGTGGTGCTAAACGAGCGATACAACTCCGGTGATAGGCTTCGGCCGCAGCTGGTAACCCTATAGATTGAGCCAGGGCGCCAAGCGTCTCGTCGTGTTCCAGCCTGTCGCCTATAGTAGCCATTCTGTAGGAAGGGTCTGAGCATTTATTTGTGCAGCGTACGGTACGCGTTACAGTGCCCCGTATTTGTTGCGCTGTTGCGGTACGGTCTTCACTGCGTGGGGGCGCGCGCAACACCTCGCTCAACTGCCTTCTTTCTGCTTATTCCCCTAAATGAAGTCTGGGGTAAATGAGCATTACATTTACTAGGCAATCGTGCTCTATCGTAGGGCTCATCTTCGCTTTCCATCAGGCGTGATTGTATTCAAACGCAAGCCTATAATGTATAAAAAAGTATGGCAAAGCAAACTTGGCAAAGCTTGTTTATACGAACTACGAGGTGCTGCATCCGGAGCATACCTAACTCACGCTACTCCGGTTTGTCAACAATAATGGTCGCTTCACATTACTGTAGGATAGGTACTAGCTGTTGCCTATAACTTCTTCTGCAAAGAATTAGTTTTTCGCTGTCCCTCGGGAACTATGCCACATTAAAACATTAAAACATTAAAACATGTCCTTCCCATGGTCTCACGCTATCTGCATACCTTTTATAAAACGCGTGCGGCGTGATGCAGCAGTACGTTTTGCACGGTCAGTGAGATCGTCGGGGGCCCAAATCCTATCCCCCTCCCCTTCCCCTATTCCCTCTCCTTTTTTAAAGGCCGGCAACAGATCAGTGACTCTCTTTGAGATGTTGATATTTAAGAGCGGTGGTGATCGATCATTTTCCATCAGATGACCCTCTTGCTCGTTTGCCTCCCTCTCATAATAAAAAAGCTCTGTTCAGTGGTTTAAGGGTGAAAAGGTAACAGATAGAGTTACTTCCGCATTTATAATAGGTATTAGTATTCACCACCAATCAACTGACGTACATTTTATAAGCTATCAAAACACGATCCTCCCATAGATTTGCATGGCATTTACTACATTAATGGATGTGACGTCACTTCTATGCCAACTAACTATTTAAAGCGGCTAAAAATCTAATTTTGCAGTTAATTGAAATTAATCTGCTTTTCAGAGTTAATATAAAGTGGTTTTTACTAAAGTCGCATCCTGGTACTATGGCTTTATGTATGGTGTCATCATCCCTGTTCACCATTATCTCCTCTGTTCAGTTAACTCTGAACCTTTGCAATTTTAACTTTTATCCTCTATTTCATTTCATAGGAAGTGCAGATGACAAGACGATGATGATGCATTCTTTATTAGAAATGTGCAAATCAAAGGATCAGAATCTTATCGGTTGGTGAACGAAACCTAATAAGTTTAAAATCACAATAAAATAAAATCAAAATACGAGTTGAATTTTGTTTCTAGAGGTACGTAACAAAATGCCATTCGCGAAGACTCATTCTCGCAAAATAGCCTCTTACGGTAAATAATTGATCAGCTCAGAACAAGTAGTGAGCATCACCGGCACCGAGCCCTCGCACCTCGTCCCGGCATTGATTGAGTCACCCTTTACTTAGCATTCTCGGCCACCTCCGAATTAATCGCCCAAGAGCCGCTCTCTATTAAAGTTTCTTCGCAACTTCTTTAAGGGGCTTAACTCCCATAAAACTCCGGAGATAATGTTAAACATTCATTTAAGTGCACGAGGTCCGCCCAACTTCCGAATCGTCGTATAAATCTTCTAATTCTTCGAGCGTTTAATATTCATATCAGTCTTCGGTGCGATGGAGTTTCCAACTCTGTCGGTGGCGGGAATTTGCACATATTAGAGAATGGTATTATACACTGCTTGTCTGTTGGCAGTAAATTTATGTATTCGTAGTATAAATTGATTTTCACTTCATAAAAATATTTTGTTTTATTTCTATACCTTAATTTTTAGTTCACGGTGTTAGTCATTTGAGCATCAGGTTACGGAACTGTTTTGTATGCCAAATATAATAAGTATTATTTTTTCTTGAATTTTGGAAGACGTGAACTGCTGGACATACTTATTTAATCATTCATCTTCCAGAGTACTTACCGTAAGACTTGGTCCTCTAGTCTGGACTTTAAAATATCCAAAGCATGTTCAGCGCAGCATCAGTTTACCTTGTGGACCGAAAGCTTCGTTTTCCGTACCTATACGTTTGCAACTCTACCCTTCTCCAAATAACGGTTACGATTAAAACATATTTTTTATAATAAATGTTGCACTTAACCGACCACAAATTTCAATCCCACTCCATGCCTTTACAGGCCTTCAAGGCGGCCAATTTTCATATTAAGAGTACTATAAAATAAAAGTTAAACGTCGTCGCGACCCCATCGCTATTCGGTCTGGATACGTCCCGTGGGGCGGGAAACGGCTTGCGACCGCCGGGCGAGCAACCGTTCCAACTTAGTCGACTTATAACTGCCACGTTAACTTGAATATTTACTTAGTTTAGGTGGAAATTGAGGGTTTAAATAAAGAAAAGTAATCATTGTACGTCAATTTAAACGCTCAACAGTAGCTAAGAATCATATAAAGGGTTGACCCTACTACTACTTAGGTAACATATTTTGACCAACAATATTTTCGATAGTGTACGAGTGCTGGTATAGCAAAGGTCGGTCAATATGATCTAAGTCAAGCTGTATTGAATTCATTCATTCTTCAAACTAACACTTACAAAAAACACAATGCCATCGATCTAGACAAAGTTGCCGTGACTGACCATGATAACCTTTGTGCAAATGTCTTCATTTCTCTCGAAAACTTTACGACACAAACGTCCGACCACGGCCAGTACTTCAAAATTAAATAACTATTTAAGGAGATCTCACAAAGAACTAAAAAATTTTAACTTCATGACCACAAACATTTAAAAAATCTGGTATGTACATGCATCTCTTAACGATTTATCTGCAAAAACAAAAAACACTATCGAAGAATAGTCAATGATGGTGTAAAGCAATTGCGGGAAGCCGCCAAAACACGTAGCTCGTTCATTCGGGTCGTTACAACTCGACCAATATTTACAGACACCGTCTACCCCGACAATTTAACGGCAAATAATGCCGATGAGGTGGAACGAGAAGTATTAGCAGAGTTCACGTTAAATTGGACGTGTAATAACTGTCTGAGCAAGTCGTTCTGACGTCGCCACATCAGCGGTTCGGGTGCAATCTTTCCAACCATTTGTGGGCAATTTCACAATGTTACTGTACCATCCGTGAACTCTTGAACAGGCTAACATGGGCTCTCCTAGAAGAGTTTAAATTCTTTAACGTGCGAATAGAGTTAAGAAGAAGATTTGTGGAATCTGCAACTAAAATATAAAGAAGACATAAATAACCCACTTTATGAATAATGCATCTATCTTATTTAAAACAGAAAAGATGCGGAGCAAGCTGAAGCACCACGCCCGCCCAAGCCGTGTTCCCGTTTGCCGTAAATATCTGAAATAAATCGCGTTCTTTATGTTTCAAGTACATTTATCAAAGCTCTAAGGCTGTTAATACTCAGTTTTAAACACCCCTACATGAATAATTAGATGTTACCGGGATTTACCCTGCTCCGTTATCTGTAAAACACGCGTTTTAAATTTGCAAACTCATTCTTTTCGCTTTATTGGGGATAATACGTCTTGGCTTGGATGCGATTCTGATTAATGCCTCCGAGTGAAGTTGGCGCAACTTTGTCAGAGATAGCGGAGAAAAATAAAGGGACGTGACTCGACTAATTCGCTTTTTACGACGGCGAGAGTAAAAGAGTAATTTCACTTTTTAAATTATGTTAAACGGTCTAAAGAGGTTGACATCACTCGTTTTATTAATCCGAGCCATAACGGGATCCGGCAGGAAAATAGAAAAAAAAGAATAGCAGAATTCTTCTTTCAAATGCTTGTCAGTCGCCCTGATACTTTGTAACGTCAATTTATATAACATTATTTTTGGATGATTTAGAAAATATGCAAAGTGGAGTTTTTGCTGTTATTTTCTTGGGTACGTCTGCAGTCAATTTATTGATAATAATTCACGCTAAATAACATTTTATGTTTTAACAATTTCCAACACTTTTTCAGTATTAAACTTGAGTGCTGGAGTTTTGGGTGAGGATGTTATCAAAAGAGGAACATACCGTTTCATGGTAAGTCTTTACTCAATTTTCATTCTTGTGCTTTGGAATAAACCTAAGCAATGTTTCATAGTACGAGTACTTTACAGAATGTGTCATTAGTCAAATTCATTAATTGATCAGGCTAAAGCTATACAGTAATGGCCACTAGATGGTAATAAAAATAAATAAATCTCGATTTAGTGTTCAGTTTTGTGCTGTCAAATGTATGGAACTGTCAAAATTAAACCAGGTTGGGAATGAGTCAGCAAGCTTAGCTGCAGAATAGATGCTTCTATAACCTACAGCTACAAGCAGAGGTCCACAGAAAACGCATTGTTCTGAACGCATTGTTCTGAAAGAAGTCTTTTTGTAACGTGTATACAGTCAAGGCCATGAACACATGCACGTTACCCAGAAGTCAAAAACATCTGTACACCTCTTTATCACTAATCATAAGGTTGATGTTTACATTATATCCGACTCCGAGCCGTTCCTATGTTTATGCCCTCGACTGTACCTACGTTTTAATTATACAAAGTAATCTATTTCTACAAAATTATATCAATTATAATTGACATTGCTAGTCAGGGTTGTGTAGGTATAAACAATTGTCAAGTAAGTTTTTTGTCGGTAGTTTGTTTTTTGTTTGTTTGTTGAAAGACGTTATTAAGTATATCTTGTATAGTTGTAAGAATAATTACAGGCATACCTGTACTACCAAGACGAGACAGTCGTCGACGGGGCTGGCGCGAGGTTCCTCCAAGCAGGGATCCTCATTCGAACCAACTTCATCTTATCATCAGCTCTCGTCTCCTCCGTCTCTGACGACCCTCTCAGCAAAACACTGCTGGCTCGTCTCGGCGCCATCCACATTGATGCTAACTTTACGCTGAATGAAGATGAGGATGAACAGGAGCAAGAGGTAATAATTTTCTAGTAATAATATTGCTAATAATAAGGTTGTAGCGACCGATAGCGCTATCTAGTCGTCAATTAGAGGAAACGCTACGTCCTATATTACGCTATCGAAGTATTCGAAGTTTCTCAACTCGGAATCATAAATACAAGTTCCAACTCTCTTCCTTCGGTCTTCGGTCCTTAGGCATATCAACTGCCTGGAATGAGATCTCTTTATTTCAACCTATTCCCAGTCGTTGCTCATATTTTGTTCATTCAAACAAAGCGCTTCGCTTCACGTTTTAAGATCCTAGATCTTCGTAATCGTCTGTTTTCCTAGATATGTACAATTTAGGACTATTCAAGGCTAGAGTGACAAGCAGTGATCGGAACTCTGGGTGCAAAACTTTAACAAAACTTGTAAAGCTGACATAAAGGAGAATTTACAACCAAGAAAAATAAGAATATTATTGGCAGATTAAGTGTTCAATTTTACTCTATATCGAAATCTCAGATTTTCAGTAGTTTATTAATATTTTCATGTCTGTAAGCACTGTTTCATGCCCGCTTGGCAAGTTTTGTTAAAGTTTTGCACCCAGAGTTCCGATCACTGGTGATAAGTGAAAAAGCTGCAACTGAACCATGTAGCTACTTTTCGGTCTTATACTCGTACTATAAGGCGAGACAAGGGTTCCCCTGATAAAATCCTAAGCTAGGCTTAAAAATATACTTAGTACCTACTTTTTTTAAGCAGAGTTCCTCATTCTGTTTTGCCACCACAGGCTTCTGACGGGCTTAGTTCGCCGCTGAGCGCTGGTCAGATTTACGCCCCCTTACCCCAAAAAATACCTAAGTTCTTCTGTGATACTGTGTGCAATCTATTCTTTGCTTTACTTAACACGTTGAGTGCGGTACAAGTCATTTTTGACTTGCATTAGACTTTTGTTTGGTGCGGCGTTGAAAATAGGCGATCTCTGTCTGGTGCGGCGGTGATTTGACATTGAAATCCCTTGATTCAGAAAGAGACAAGTATACATTTAGGTTTGTTACTTCAAATTATATCCAATAGGTAGGTTCAAAGTATACAAGACAAATTCGACTTGTACCGCACCAGACGATAAAAAATTGTAATTGGTGCGGTACCAGCCAAAACTGTCTTGTAAAGTACCGCCTTGTATCGCACCATGGGAACTGGCCAGTGCAGGCTAGTGTTGTGATTAATAACGACTTTTTTGTACGTAGTTTCGTTCTCAATGAATGCACCGAGAAATAGGCCGTAGAAAACATTATTAAAAGTGTTTGAACTCACAGAAAAAAGTGACCAAAGTAGCTTTGCGAAAACTACAATACGATAATGATGGATTTATTGCCGCAAAAAAGGAAGTCAACAAGTTTCAAAAAGGTACCAGAAGTAAAATGTGCGTTGACTGTTTTAAAAAAAAATAAGAAAAACAATAATGCTACAAAAAATCGTATTTGAACATTTAGTTTTGTAATTTTTATTAAATAATTGTGAACATCGATAGCGATATTTTGTTTCATTATATTTCCCTTCTCTATAAAATTATCGACATAACAAACCTTGCAATACCCCCGTGATGCGGTACAAGTCGAATTCGTCTTGTTATTTAAATGTCTTATAACTTCCAAATTAAAGTCTGTATTCTGTGGCGACAGCAAACTTATCTAATTAAACATGTCAACTTGCTATTGCAATCATAAAATTATATTTTTTTATAAAAAACAAAGAAATATTGGGAAAAACTTAATCTTCTGCTTACAAGTCACTATTGTCTAGTACCGCACTATTAGAAAAAATGTTACAAGTCAAAAATGGTATGTATAGCACTGAACGTCAGTTGTAGTAAAAAAGTCCCGCATTCAACGTGTTAAATCTGCTCATAGTGCAGTCAAGCCCCTTCCAAATAACAATTGTAAATCTGCTGCTGGTGCTGGTGGTAACCTAGTAGTTCAGCCGTTTCTCAAGCAGAGGGTCGCGGTTGAAGGTTCAAACCCAGGCTAGCACACACTTACACTTGAAGTTTACCATGAACTAATCACTGAAGAAAAGCACCGTGGTGAAACCTGCGTACAGTCGAACCATCGTAAAATGTTTTCACAGGAAAGGATTTGCCACACTGGATCAGTTCTGCGGTCGCGGTCAGGTCAAATTGAACGCAGCCCGCATTATGTTTGGAAAAAATTCTTGGTCTCTATAATATTGCGCGTGCGTGCGATCTGACCGTGAGGAATACAAAATATATAAGACCGACAATGTTGTCCATAAATAATGCGGGCTGCTTCAATTTGACCTGACCGCGACTTCACAACGCATCCAGTGTGGCAAATCCTTAAGCGTCAATGATTTTGCTGGTCAAGCAATGCGACGTCACTGACATTTTTTTGAGAAAAGGTTCAACATTGGTTCACGTTTCAGCTGATTCGACTGTGTCAAGTTTCACGTGTCCACGTGAGCACTGCAGCCCAATCCCTTTAAAGGCCGGCACAGACCAGATGCATGTGTGTAGCACGTCACGCATACCTACGCACCAGTTGTAATAAATGAAACTGTAAGACAGATGGCGAACTAGATGCGTGCACATGGTGCGCCATCTTTCTTTCATTACATTTGGTATATGACACGCACATGCATCTGGTCTACGCTGGCCGTGTGAGAGGAAGCACATGTAGAACAGGTGGACGCGTATAAGCCGGAGATATACACCCTTATAGCTACTTGTGATAATTATCATTTATGATTTCCAGGTCATCCAAATAATCATCCCTCACGAACACAACCGCACCCACTGGTGGGCGAGCGACATCTCCTTACTGAAGACCCTGGAGCCATTCCTGACGACTTCAGCTGTGCAGGTCACACAGCTGTCAACGGGCCGAGACTTCAGGGACAAAGTCTGCAGCATCCTAGTTTTCAAGGTAATACATAACATTTAAATAGTATAATTTACGAAATACGTAATGATCATTTGATATAATTTAATTTTCGGTAAACCTATGAATTAGATGTTCTTTTTTAAGGTTTATTTTATAACAATCGTGAAAAGTTGAATTTTTCTGAGAAAATTGCTTTATTTAAAATGATCAGAAATTTTCATTATCCTTTTCAAGTTATGTGTAATTTGATATGTACCCGTTAGGAGACCTAGGCTGTAAAACAAATATTCTATTAGGATTTAATAAAACAAAACTTAATTGATTCCTTTATGTAACGAACTTTAGCCATATATTTTGTATGACTAACTCTTTACACAAAGATTTTGTTTTGATTAAGCCCTTAACTATGTACAATTTTTTTGAAAACGACTCGATAAACAAATCAAGAACTAGAAAGGGTATTTCTTATACTTATTGTCCAAGTAGGTACTATTTTCTTACACTCGCTTTTAAAATCTACAGAAGAATCCAGTTTCGCCAATGGATGGTTTGTTCCTTACTCAACTGTCCGTGGAAATGTTGCCGGCGTCCATCGAAAACTGCGGGGAGCAATTCATCGAGAACACGATGACCTGTGCCACCGATCCACCAACACACAACGAAGAATCCGATTTTTGCCAGGTAGGTAGCTACTTCAAGCCACGAAATATTTTGTTAAATGTTATTTTATCTGTTTGTGTGTGTTTGTTTGTTACTCTTTCACGCTAAAATGACTGAATGGATTTGGATTTAAATTTGTTATGTAGAGAGCTGGATCTTCGGAACAACACATAGGCTACATTTTACCACAGGATCGCGATAAAACCTGGAAACCTCCACCGCAAAGATTTGAGACATGAAATTGGGTACGGGTACTTTTATGTTTCAGTAAAGACGTTTACGGATATAATTATTAGGAATTCCCACGCGAATTTTGCGGTATCCCGGAATTCCAATTTTAAAGTGATCGCAACTGAAGACGTTAGTACAGCGGCCCTCAAACTGTGCTTCGCGACGTCCCGGAGCGTTACGGCACTGTCTTAGGGGCATTGCGAAACATTACACTTGGGTTGCCTGCATATTAGCGCGTTTTCAATAAAAAAGGTACCCCTCACTTTTTAAAAACGAAGAAATTTTGGGTATTTTTTCTCAGAATCAAGAGCGCTATTGAGTTTGAGAGCTACACACGCACGCGGGATGCACTTTTTCTTTTAAAAGAGCGTCGCAAAATATTAGACTTGTAAAAAGAGTCGCAGTATTAAAAAGATTGGGAACTGGCCTACTAATTTGATAATGCGAAATTTTATTAGGATTATTTTTAAATGGTTTCTAGGTAGGTACATAAATAAAATAAAGAAATAAAAATCATTTATTTCAAATCACAAAGAATCTATAGTTTTGTTAGTACACATTTACATCCTATCAATTAATATTAAAATGAAAAAGTAAATTTAACATGCAAAACAATTTAGAAACGCTAGTAACAAATATTAATCAAACACACATAAAATTAAAATTGAACTAAAATTAAAATGTCAGCAGCAGAATAATGAAATGAAATTCCGCTACAATGCGATCATTGACGCCTGTTACCACACAACCTCTTATTTACTATGGTGTACATAGATATTACTCTTATGCGCAAAAACTGGTCAACGGATTGTTGTCTTATTTATTATTTATTTATTTATTATTATTTCAATACGAACAATAATTAAATTATACTGTATCACTTCACACTCATTAAACTTTACACAAGTTTCCCTTACTTCTTGTTGCATTTTGCAAAAAAAGTACAGGAAGCTTAGATCCATTTAAACTTTTAGAAAACGTGTTAGAATCGCTTATTCTTCATTCGATAGACACGTACGCTGGTTCTAGACTCCGGTTTCTTATTATTTTTATTATTCTAGGGTAACAGCGGTGGACCCTTGATGTGTGATAACGACGTGATGGCTTTACAAACATACATCAACGGAAACTGCAACCTTCCCCACCTGTACCAACTCCTGGCTCCATGGAGAAACTTTATATCTTGCGGCACGGAAGATAATTGTGACAATAGAGAAAAATGTCCAAATGTTTGCACTGTGCTTTTTAAGGACGCACCTGCTACTACCGAGATGGTTCTTAATACGACGACCATTATTCTTACTGAACCTACAACAACGGAGACAGTTATTTCAAGTTCTGAAGATAAAAACGTCTCTGATGCGTCAACTGAAACTGTCACCCCACAGTTCTTGGAAGAATATGTAGTTAATACAACGACTGAAGAGCCCACTACTACTAGCACGACTACTATTACCACTACCACTACTATTACTACTGAAGTTGAAGTTCCCACTGAAACTTCTGCTACTACTCCTACTCCTACTCCAACAACGAAGGAAACCGAGAGTTCATGGCCTCATGAGCGGGAGGTTGTTAAGAAAACACAGGATACAGATACCTCTAAAGTGGAAGTAATGAGGGACCACAAAATAGAAGCGCAGCAGCATAAGTCAAAGCTTGTTCGTAACGTTCGTAATGTCGGCGACAAGAACACTTGTGTCGTCCATGGTCTTATTTATAGTGTGTTCTTTATGTGGCTTTGTTTGGTTTAACTTTTTAGTGTCTTTTTCTAGTTAATATAAATTTTGTTAGAATTTTGTTTGCGTTCATTAGACCTTAATAAATTTTGAAAAATGAGAATTTTTGATATTGGTTCTATGTACCTATGTTGTCTCTCAGCAAGACAGGAATAGAAAACGCTCCATTGCTCTCGTATTCAAGCATTTCACGTCAAAAATGAGACGGTTAATCTATTCTCGTTCGTCCCAAATATAGTACCAATGGTACAGATTAAAATAATAATACAAAAAGATAGGTAGTCTTAACACGTTCCCTATCCTGTGTATCCACTTGGATACAAAAAAAAACATGAAATTAATAGTTAATAAGAGAAACAGATTATAGATTAACAAGTCTCTAGCACCAGTAGTTTAGGCTGTGCGTTGTCTGTCAGTCAGTCACGGTACTGTTTTATAGAGGTATATAGATAGACGAGTTGGGGACAGTGGACGACATGGGAATGTGGACGAGTTGGAAATATGGACAAGTTAGGAATGTAGACGAGATGGGATTGTAGACGAGGTTGGAATGTGGACAAAATAGGATTGTTTTAGGATCCAGAGCATGCATCCACACAGTAAACATCCAGAGCAAGCATGTTTTCACACAGAAAACATTGCTTAGTTGATCCCTTTTGCACTAGAGCTATGCTATGTAGACCATTAAATGTGATTAAGGAATTCAATATGTAAGGAATTCAAGTACGATTGGTTCTTTCAAATTTAAATTCAAGAAGTATTTGCTGGACGTGCAAAAAAATCACACTCAGTCAGTCCGTGCAGTGCTATATCCTTCTAATGATATGTAATAGTATATATTGTTGTGTGGGTATGTGTATATATGATGTAAAATTTATATTTTATTTTGCACCACACCTTTTGCTTGGCTCCCTTCACTTTATTTTATAACAAATGCTTAGGCCTTGTTTGTGTATAAGTATTTTAGTAACAGGTGGAGCTGTCGTGTAGCTCAAATCTGGGCTCTACAGAAAACCAGCGTTGCTACACTCTCTGTGCAGCAACACATGCTGAGTAGAGACCCTTTTTCGGTGACAATTGGTGTCACTACCTTAACAAACTTGTGTTATTAGTTGTTAATGTTGTTTTCTACTGTTTGGTGGTGGTACTCTTGAAACCTGAAATAAAATATTTTTCTTTCTTTCTTTCTGATTGGTGTATTATATTAAATGCATCCATAGCAACATAGCGCAGCACATCTCTGATAGAAAATCACCCTAATGAAACTCCCACAATGCTTCTGGCATCGTGTAAACGAAGCTTTACAGAGAGCTCCTCCTTTTAATTTAGTTCTACTCTGTCGTAGGTAGGTACTTCAAGAATATCAGAAAAGCACATAATAATGTAACAGAACTAATACATGTACATAATAAAGCCGCAAAGCTAAATATATTTAACGAGACCTTAAGTCTTCAAAACAAATTACAGGAGGCTTGTAGACTTGCAAGTTAAGTGTACTTAACCGCGAGTTGCGAAAATGTAAATTGTGTCCCTTGGCGCGATCGCGCACGCACAGGGCTGCTCCGCGGTGCTTAACCTGCTCATCTTGGACAGGAAACTTATACATAGTTTTGACATTTTACGAGTATGGCTTTAACAATCAAAAAAATGAGAAGTCCCGCATGAGAACCAAAGATACTGACATACCTACCTCGGAGTATTAGGCATTATATTTTAGGTGCATTTGACAGTGCACATTTTTGTGAGTGTTTTAAAGGCATACAAGCGTTCATAGAGCTTCATAGCAAAACAGCTAAAATTATTATAATGAATAACGAAGTGTTATTATGAATATCGAAAGTTAATAGGTTTATCAAATTGGTTATAATATTGGAAAGATTTTTTTCTGAAATCGTAAACTTTTTATAACTATTATAAAACTAACCTAGCTTAACCTAATGCGTTCTATACAATGCATTATAAATTTTGAGAAGTATAAGTGTCAGAAAAAACTTTTCGATATTTTGATACTTTCGATAGGTATATAAACTTTCGACATTCAGAACCATGCCCACTCACATCACAGTAGTGTTGCAGGCACTGGGCGAAGTTTTCGTTCGAAAACGTATTTTCACTTCTCATGCTCTTAAAATGTTACTTTAGTCTCTGCATATCGGGACTAAAGCTCTTTTTTGATCTCTAGGGATTAAAGTAAATTTTTTTTAATTTACTTTGGAAACCCCTAAACTTCCAATCACGGTGTTTGTGGATGGAGGATTATTGCCATTTTCAGTGACTGGGCATAGACAATTTTTAAAGCTTTCCACAGGCCGCAGCGCGCTGCGGACGCTCTGAAGCAATCCGTAGCGCCCGCTTCGTAGCGCTCTGTAGCGTCCTGCGCTTTGGTCTGAGAAAGCCTTTAGGGCGTGGAAATAACCTCAAAATGACAACTGTATAAAAAATATTTAAAAAAATAATAATTTCGTGAAACACCATGAATAATTACGAATATTAATCTATTTAATTATATTAAAGATGAATTCATTTTATTATGCATACTTAGTCCAATTAGCTAAGAAATAATTTTCAAGTTTTAATCTGTTGGCTAAATATGCAAACATTTAAAGCGTCACTCAACAAAAAAAAACCGCGGAACAAATTTAAACTGTTATTTGAATTCTGAACAAACGTCCATTGCTCGTATCAATCCGGCATAACATCTGCCAAGAGAAATATTTCTCTGTTGTAGCTTAACAATATTACTTTTATACAACGTACGCTCAAGCGTACGTTGTATAAAAGTAATATTGTAGATTAGTATACCTCAAAAATCGTTTCTTTCCTCGCATTCAAAGTGAAAAGTAGAGTGTTTAACGCGAGACTAAACTGCCATAATGACACGCGAATTATAGCCACCCTCGCTCTGCTCGGGTGGCTAAATATCTTGTCATTATGGCTTGTTTTAGTCCCTTGTTGAACAATCTACTATTATGCGTTCCAAGCGCATAATTCATTATAGCTAGACCGTTTCTCTCTCGGCTCCCTTTGTCGTCATACCCCCCAGCCCCTGTACCTTGCGGGCGAGGACTCATTTAAACAGTTTAGCTATAATTGGTACATTTTGTCGTTGGCAGCCCTGCCCGGGCTGGCTGCCTGGATTAGAGACAACGGCGCCGCCACCCGATATGCTAATCACAATTACCGCTGCCCGTCGAATTAGCTACGGATCCGATATTTTAAATAACCTTCACGGGAATTCTTGCTGATATTATTTAATAGAGTTGTAAATAAATGGGTTAATTACCTATTATATTTTCTTGCTGTCTAGGATGCTAGATGCTAACGATGCGAGCGACATTGTTTTAAGTTTACTTATATTACTTACTTACAACATATAGTTTAGGTACAATTGAAATAAATAATATTAAAAAAAAACTAGTAACCTAAAAATAATCTATCTAATTATACAAATCGCCTAAGTCCTGTCCCTGTGGAAGAGTGCCGATAAGACTGGCAGCATTTCCGCGCTGGATTGTGATGCCAATGGCACCAGTTTTCTATTTTACGTTTTCGTGACGCTCGCACAGAGCCGCTGTCATAATTGGGAATGTCTAAAAAAAAATACCAGTAGTTTTTATATTTTTTTTGTATAGAAAAGTCAATTATAAGAAACTAATTTCAATATTTTGTCATTTAGTTCACTACTTTTTTCAAAATTAATTATTGAAACTATTTCGGTTGATGACGTCATATTGTAATTGAGGGTTCCCACACTGCCAAATTTCTAAATCTATCTAAATGCGTACGATAAGGCAACCCCTTTAATTATTTTTTGCGTAGTGGTACACTGTAACTAGTGTCACTTTACTGGCGCTGTCAAAGTGCTAGATGTCAGGTAGCGGGTCCAAATCAAACTCCGTAGTAAAATCGACGCGTAAATTGTGAAGAATTCTAACCACACAGAATAATGTACGACTTGGATCGGTAACGCAATTTACACCAATGTCAAATGAAGGTCATTGCTTATTTGTTATGTAATAAATTCATTATATAATATTAAAATTAAATATCTACAGAAAACGAGTTAAAAAGCATTTATCTCGAAATGGTTTTCGATTTACTATACATTCCAAAAAAATAGACATCCCCAATTTAGCAGTCATTACAATCGCACATGTACGTTTGCAGTAGGTACCTCAGGGGCACCAAAACTCGGGGTTGATAGATAAAATATCGCCCGCGTCGCTCAAAGTTACGACCCAGGCACGACTCCGCGCGTTCAGCGGCGAGGTGAATGTTTCTCTGTCAACTATTAGTCCGACAAGCTCGTGCGCGGCTCTCCGCGGAACCCTGTCGCAGTCAGCATTTGCCGCACTTATTAAAAACAATCTCATTAAGGACAGCAGAGCCTCCCTGCGACAGGGTTCCGCCGAGCGCCACGCACGAGCTTGTCAAGGTATAATTGCGCGGCTAAAACACTCGTCGCACTGTCGTCAGTCGTCACCAATCAACACACGCCATACGCTCAACAACAGAGAATACGCTCGCCGCACCGACGGTACGACGACAAAACTTAGCTAATTAATAAAAAAAAATGTAAGAACAATATTTTATTTACGCTTACTTTAATTGCACCCAAGTAGGTACTTACAGAATAACTAAAGGTTTTAATTTTGTACGTAGTCCTGAGGCCGTATTGTCTAACGCTTTTGGCGCTTGCCTTCGCTTTCACTGTCTCTTTCTGTCAACGTTTTATACCGTTTGACAGAAAGAGATAGCGATTGCGAAGGCAAGCGTCAAAAACGTTAGACAATAAGCCTACTGGACAGTTAATGTTTCTTAGCGTCTTATCAACTATCTTTATTAAGAAGAGAACTTCATTATCATTTAAGCCGAAAGACGTCCACTGCTGAACATAGGCCTCCCCCAAGGCTCGCCAAACAGATCGGTCCCGTGCCATCCGCATTCAACGCGATCCCGCATCCTTAACCAGGTCGTCACTTCGCTCCATCTTGTTGGAGGCCTACCTACACTGCGTCTTTCGGTCCGTGGACGCCACTCGAGAACCTTTTTGCCCCAAAAGAAAAAGAGAACTTATTTCTAATTAACTACATTTTTTTTCCCTCTCGTACCTAAATCTTAAATCATTGACACTTGATTGCTAATAATGTCTGTGAATCGTTTTATTATGCCTAAAGCTATAATGAAATTTTGTAACAAAAATCAACATATCAAGACAATTAAGGATGGATTATTTCGCAGTGACTCCAAAAAAGCAGTAATTTCTTAAGTACAGCACAAACTTAATAATATGTAGGGGAGACCGAGGACAGTTGACACAGAGGAGAGTAGAAACAACGTCGATTTTTTAGAACTTATTAACAGCTAGAGAGCTCGCAATAGCGCGCGTTTTTTAGTTCAAGTCTCGAGCTATCAAACACGCGCTATTGCGAGCTCGCTAGCAGTTAATAAGTTCTAAAAAATCGACGTTGTGTCTACTCTCCTCTGTGTCAACTGTCCTCGGTCTCCCCTACTTAGTCATGTAAACGTTGATTCTCTTAACTTGAGGGAAAAACTTTAGTTTCCTAAGTCGTCTCTACTAGCGGCAGATACTCGAGAAAACGTCATTAAAATAAAAATGAGATAAATGTAATATTTAAATACTTTACTAAGCCAACAATCTGCATACCGACGAGCAGCGGGCGGAATAAGCCGTGGAAGAGTTGTCGGTAAATACTTAAGCAAATTTGCAAGTTCGAGCTCCCGACACTTCGAGCCACCAGACTTTAAAACTCCCTAAGATCCCTAGTGTTTATTTTAGGTACTTACGTGGTGTTTGTTGTTGTATTTAACAGGCTTTAGGTTTTTTAAAGGTTAGGGATCTGGCTTTACCACAAAATTTAAACAAGTCTTATAGATTTGGCTCCAGTGGTGATCCGTTTGCAAAATAATATGCACATTGCATTCTAACTCCTGCAGGGTAATTGTGTATTGTCAAGGATGATATAGACTGGATTGGTAGTCGCCATAGTATGGCTCGGCCGCGGTTTTTTGTAGTTTGATTATTAAATCTAGATGGCGCTGAAATATAGCCAGAGGCTTTGAAGGCAAAACAATAAGACTACAGATATTTCATATCACTGCAAATGTATTTATGTGCAATATTTTTGAAAAATAATACTTTTGTAGTAATATGAAACATCTGTAGTCTCATTGTTTTGCCTTCAAAGCCTCTGGCTATATTTCAGCGCCATCTAGATTTAATAATCGAACTACAAAACCGCGGCCGATCCGTACTGTGGCGACTGCCAATCCAGTCTAATCATCCTTGGTATTGTGTAACTTTTTTGACACTCGACATCGGATTGATATGACAGTTTTTGTATGGCTGTGACAGCTGGCTGTTTCCGATACCAATTGTCAGCCATACAAGAACTATCAAAATGAACGCGATGGCGATTGGGAGGGAGTTAGACAGTTAGCCTGCAGATATTTTACATCGTGATCCTAAACTGTCAGTCAATTGAAATTGCAAACAATGTAAACAAACCTTGTATTTAAAATGTCTTTAATTTCCATTTTCCCTCATCAAATACTGCTAAATTCGTGTGTTATTTAATCAATACTTACCACAACACTATCCTAAACCATTAAAACAATAAAAAAGTGCTAGAATATGGATATTTCATTAAATGGTTTATTTACATTGTTCACAATTTCAATTGACAGCGATTTTAGGCTGAAATATGACTAATGTCGCTGGTAGCTATTAAGCTAGGTTTACACGGACTTAGTATTGTCATTGGCGTAAGTGATTAGGGATTGAAAGGATTAGGGACTATCTGCAGTGTGAAAAGTGATAAGTAGCCATCTACACGGGTTTTAGAGAATTGTATTATTAGTTACAAAGATCTGCGAAAACAATGGAAACAAAACACTTGAGTAATCAAACTTCAATTGATATGAATGTTCATACCACACGTCAAGTGACAAGTATTAATAAGTAGGTAGATTTTAAATTAGGGTAGGCACTTGTCGCTTAGTAAACAGGATCGATTTCTAATCACTTGCACTTCAGTTACACTAATACTAGGCACTTGTGTTAATGTTTACACACATCTGACAAGTTTAAGTGATAAGCTACTAAGCTCGTGTAAACCTAGCATTATGTTAGAAGCCCCTCCCTCCATCCGCAACCCTGTTAGTAAGCAAAAGCAATGGTTTGAAGATGTCTATGTATATGGATCATTTAAGTCATTTTAATACTACCTACTAATTGTATTAAAAGTGACTCTGTATGTCTGTCTGTTACCTCTTCACGCTTAAACCGCTTAAAACCGATCTAGGTGAAATTTGGTATGGAGAATAGTTTAAGAGCCTGGGAAGCACATAAAATAGATTTTTTTTACCGGAAAATTACATAGTTCTTGCGGGATAGCGATAAACAAATTATTCGCAGACGGAGTCGAGGGCAACAGCTAGTATTATAAATAGGAATGTTTGGATGTTCGGATGTTTGTTACTCCATCTCGTAAAAACGGCTCAATTGGGATGAAATTTGGCATCGTTTTAACATTTGAGATACTTTTATCCCGTAAAATTGCACAGTTCGTTAGGTATTTATTAAAAATCGCTATCCCGCGAGAAAGATACAATTTTTTGGGATAAGAATATTATAATGTGTCAATTCACGTTAAAAACTATTTGTAAATCCAAATTATTGTAGAATAATGTCCCATTTTCTTTAAGTACATGTCCTTTCTCACGCAACAGTTGCACTGGGAGTCCTAACATCATAAAAATTGATGTTAAAACAATATCTGCACTATTGGTACGCTCAAAGTTGTGAATGCGTTGACGGTGTGCCTGTACCATAATTGAATGAAGTTCTTTCCCAAGTCGCCGAGCGCGCTGAATCCAAATGTATCTTAATACGACTAGATGTGTTTAAATTCTGAAAAGGGAGCGCATCGGAAAACTGTTATGCATATTTTAAATTTAAATTTACTTAAAACGTAGGGTTGGCACTAGCGACTTCTTGGTACCTACTTTTAGGTGTCTATCTATAGAGAAAGAAGCCGATAGAAGGATTCGATTGGGCTGGGCAGCATTTGGGAAGCTTCGTCATATCTTGACGTCATCCCTGCCACAATGCCTGAAGACTAAGGTTTTTAACCAGTGCGTCCTACCCGTTATGACTTACGCTGCAGAAACGTGGACACTCACAGGAGGACTAGTCCATAAGTTCAAAGTCGCTCAGCGTGCCATGGAGAGGGCTATGCTCGGAATCTCGTTGAGAGATAGGGTCCGCAACGAGCATATAAGACAAAAGACGAAAGTCGTTGACATAGCCCGAAGGATTAGCACGCTGAAGTGGCAATGGGCTGGTCACGTTTGCCGTACAACTGACGATCGTTGGAGCAGACGTATCCTGGAGTGGAGACCACGTTTAGAAAAGCGTAGTGTGGGACGCCCTGCAACACGTAGGTCTGATGACCTTAGGAGGACAGCTGGCAGTGGGTGGATGAGGGAAGCCTAGGATCGCGAATTTTGGCGCAATATGAGGGAGGCCTACGTCCAGCAGTGGACGGACAATGGCTGTAGATAGTATAGAGATAGTAGTATAAGCAAAAGTAAAAGAGCGGGCGTGAGTGCATGTTTACCTATTTACTCTTTGTCTAGTTATTCAAGTTATCACATTTCATACCAAATATTTATTGAAATCCTTCCAATCGTGAAAAAACAAACACACAAATTACAGCTTATTATTGGTAAGATAGCTTAACTGGTGCTTACTCGTAACATAGCCGATTCTGCGGTCGTAGGAAAAAAGATGCATTAGATATTTTTTCGAAAAAAACTTACGTATTTAGGTATTAAAATAAGCATTTTTTACTGATTCTGAACATGCATGCTCAATTCAATTCAATTTAGAAAAAAATACGAATGTCGAAGCTTATTTTTTAACTACCATGACATATTTAACTACCAATATAGTACCACTTCATTGTCTAGTGTGGAGGCTGCCAAAAAACATAATTGTAATGTTTGATGTTTAAATAAATTATTACTTCAACATGATTTGATCCGCGCCTGTGAAAATACCAATGGCCACAGTGAGAGAAAGTGTAAAGTGAAGTTGCTGAACTAAAACTTATCGATTTAATTTAACACACGCTAAAGTTATTGGCTAGTTGACAACATTAATTAGAACTAAAAAATTACAATCTACCTACCCGTATTTCTATTCGGTACAATTTTCACCATTTACGAATGATATTTTTGAGTAATGTAAATTAAAAAAATCGTTCCCTTATTCACTGACAACCCTAACGGCGAAGTCATGACCAGTGGCGCCGAATGAGAACTCCGAATATCTCTTTGCGAACTTTAAAATGTTTTATGATATTCAGCGGACGTGATAACGATAAATTTACGAATAACCACTCGATTGAAATGAAATTTGAACACACGCTCAAATTCACAGAGAAAATTATGCTTCTCGACGCCTGCCGTTTTCATCGCGGCAAACAATCGCGAGCAAACTTTTGTCGAGTTTTGAAGGAACTAAAAATACGAGTGCAGTGCAGCGACAATCAGTTTATTCAGAGGCATTATAAATAAATACACGTAAAAACATACTTCAAGGACAACGTTCTTTATTACAATTTTATTTATTTTTCTAATTCGCACTATTTTAAGTTAAGACCAGCCTCTAGGTAGGTTATTCAGACGCAAGAATAATTCATGGGGGAGGGGGGGGACTTTTGGAAAAAATTGGAATTAAAAGGCGATTTGTCGAGATTATAGAAAATTACCTGTTAATTTTATTAACCCTTAATATTCTTTTCAATGGTGCGTGTGAAGTTTCCAATCCGCACTGCGTCCATAATGGAAACTACGACCCAAGCCATCACATTCTGAGAGGAGACCTGTGCCCTGCAATGGGACGAAAGCGAGCTGGGATGATGATTATAATGACGAATATTATTTTAATTACAGTACAAATTTCTGATTTCTTGTGGGAGAAAGTGTGTGATAAAAAAATGAAAGGAAGACCAATAAAATTAAATAATCCATGGTTAACTTGTTTTCAATTATTTTTTAGATCGAGTGAAGTTTAATATCTAAGAGTTTAATATATGGTTTTTTGAACCGTTAAATAATCAAGGATACTTATCACATACAATGTGTTTTTATTCGCTCAAAAAGAGTATTTGAATATTTATAGTCGAACCACAATTGGCTGATTTCATATACCGAACCCGGCCATAAGGACATAGTCCGAATATTAGACAAAATACGAAGGTTTCTAAAAGTCCTACAGATCCCTAACGAAGACAACAACAAATTCCAACTCCGTTAATAGACACAAGAGGAAATGAGTTAACAAACAAAAGGAATTAATCCAACAATCTCATAAAAAGAAATAAGCAGTTAATAAAACTTTTAATAATTAAAACTCAAATAAAAATAGGAGCCTTGGGGGTAATGAGGGCCAGTCTAAGATGACCTACCTCTCCCCTTTCGGTTGTGTACAAAAATAATGTAAGAGACGCTTGGGTGTTTATTTCGGGGTGTCTATGTTTCTGGTTGGTTTCAGGGTACCGTTTTGCCGGATGTGCCCCTAGTCGGGGGAAAGAACTGACAACTGTCGTTAACTGGTCCTGACTGAGTATTAAGGAGTGTAAACAGGGGAAAGATCGTAAAAATAATCGACTGGCAATATTTTTTCATGAGGAAAGTGGGCTAAGAGCTGGGACGCTAGATATGTCTGGCAGTGACGCATTTCATTTTTGGATTAGAATAGTATTTATTTTTAAATAGCTGTAGCCCGTGACTCCGTCTGTGAAGAGTTCGTTTATCGTTGCATATCCCGCAGGAACTATGCAATTTTCCGGTATGAACCTATGTCCTTCCCAAGGTCTCAAACTATCATATCAAATTTCATCTAAATCGGTTCAACGTTTTAAGCGTGAAGAGGTTACAGACAGACAGAACGACAGACATGTATACACACTTTCGTATTTATAATAATTAGTATGGACGGATCTGTTTGGCGAGTCTTAGGGGAGGCCTATGTTTTTGTAGAAATCTTTCAGCTGAAATGATGATGATGAGTATGGATGGATATAACAGCCTAAACATGGCATGGCATCAACCACCTTTAACTATAGTCATTTATACTTACGCATTTGCGGCTGATAGGATCCTGTACGAGGGTCGTTCGAGTCACTACCCTCGTTTTTCTCGATAATCCTGCCGCAGTGCTTACGATGCTCTGCTTTGGAGTAGGTAGAGAGTAAGACAGCCGATGAATTTTTTTTTATTTTTATTTATTTAAAGAACAAAATTACATGGTTATACAGAACAGTATTATCCGGTAAGCGCCAAACTAGGCTGAGCCTGTATCTTGGCACTCAAAAAAAAAACTATTAAAAAACTAACTAAACTTTTAACTAATTAAAAGCAGACGAGGTATTATACCTATTTTAGGCCTCTGGGCCAGCCCAGAGGCATCACCTGATGACATACCATCACCTGACTCACTTTACTCGAACGCCTCCACACACATTTTAACGATACAGTAGGTATAATACCAGACTGCAATCTTTCTGTAACGACGCTCGTTGCAATGTGGATATGAAACTTCATTAAGGTGTATATCGCTGTAAATAAAGTCCAGATCTTCAAAATCATATGAAATTTAAAGCATTCTTTAATTTGGGTTCAACTACAAGTGAACGACTGGGTTTAATTTTCCTAAAACCGCAACAAAGTCTTAACTGATCAGCTCAAGTTAGACCAGTCTATTTTCCACGTTCGCTACTCGGACTAACTGCGAGCAACAACTAATAAATTGCCCGACAGATTGCGGGTATCTCAGTCAACAAAAACGCTTACAATTCCATTGTCTTTAAACTTTTACTTCAGATCGGATAAATACGGAGTCTGAACCGTGCCGGATTTGTTGGTGGTCAAAGTTGGATCCGAAAACACATTCATCATTCGTTTACCTTGTTCCTGAAGTTATTTACACACTGTCATAAAATTTATCTGGATTATTTCAACACGGGTGGTTGTGTTAAACAGTTTTACTGAATAACGTTGTAAGTATTTAATTTTAATTGTGGTTTACAATTTATTGGTTATCATACAAAATTTATGACTTCAAAATGCGTGAATATGCTCTTGAATCAATAATTCCGATGGAATACCTTTAAGAGGTCATTTTCAAATTTTGCGCTGGTAAGCCTGTCCCAACCTAAAAAAAGGTGTTTCCGTTCACACTTATGATTTACAATAGCTATAATATATCTCAGGTAATTATTGATTAGCGGAATCGAAAATAGATCCTTAGTATTTATGTAATATTTGTAATAATACATGGAGTGGTAGCTCCACAAAAATAGTAACAGAGTGCTCTGCGCAAAATTTGAAAATGACCCAAGACATTGTAAGTATTTGTAGTGTTCAAACAAAGTAACCTAACCGTCTGTTGACATATTTTGGATAAATTTTAAAGCGCCTGTATACCTACGAGTACCAATAGCTTGGAAAAAAACGCTTCATCAATATTGTACCTACTGTTTGTAAACTTATGAACAATCCATCATTACTCTCTTTAACTTGTTTATAAAAATATATAATATTTGCACGTGTTCCTTTATAAAAAAATCCCGTTACTTAATGCCTTAATAATCTCAAACAACGTAAAAGTAGAACACCGAGAGAAACAATATCCTATGAGTGATCGTAAAAACGGCAATATGGAATCATCAAATCCGCCGACAAGGTCTGTAGGCAATTTTCAATCTCTTTCCCATTTGTGACAGTAATAAAGCGCCCGGGAAAAGTCAACAATCAATTTTGTATTTCAATTTATTCCCAACCATCCTAGTTCGTGCGGTGATAAGAAAAAGAAAAACGCGTTCATTGAAAACGGAAATTATTGCAAGAAGCCATCAGTGGTGTGCGCCGGCTTCCTACGCTGTTTTCTTTTATTTTTTCGTTTTTTCGTCGAACGATTTCACAGTTTTGATTTGTGGGCCGTCGCGTCGGCCGGTGCCATTTTTCACTCGCCTCATTGTGTAGTTCACGCTCGAGGAACTCGCCTGTAAAGGTTTGTTCACGCGTCACGCCTTTATTTGTGATCGCTCCATTTGAATATTCTGTTCTTTGACACGGATGCTTTCATCACCTTTGTCTATCGCTCTGTCTCACTTGTTAGCCTTTTGTCGACTTCTGTTGCGGCAATTTCGGTTCTTCAAATCGTGGGCTCAAAAAAAATACCACCCAAAAAATGCCGCGATGATCGAAGATCGTAGATCTTAACTTAACGCTAGAAGTGCCGGCAATGCTTAATAATAGGGTATTTTTTGCGTACATACTAATGAAATGGTTTAATTTAATTACATTTACAGATCAAATTACTAGGACTATTAAACCAAATCCAGTCGTGAGAAGCTAACAATGTCCAGTGGTCCTATATCAATAACAAATAAGCAAACTCAATGCAAATTTCCGTTGTTTGTATGGCAAACAGTGTTGTTTCTTAATCTAGCTAAGCCGGCTTGTGCCGCGATAGCGTGCAGTTATGTTTGCGGCCAAAATTAAAGATGACATCGATAACAATTCTATAAGGTTGCGTTGGCGACAATGAAGGCGGGCGAAGTCGGGAAATTGAGATGATTTTTCTCCTCTTTACACGTCCGCCTCATGCGTAGCGTCAGTAGAAAATTAGAAGTCAATAACAGAACGAAAATACATATTTAGTAGCCGCATTTAAATAATATAGAAGCAGCATAAATGGCGTACAATCGACATTTTAAAAGCCTTTGATCAAATTAAGGTACGTATAAGACATGTTTGTAGTGCAGTACGTATGTCACACATGATATTTCTGCACAACATTAGTATGTATTAATCTTTTTGATTTGAAGTGTAGTTTTGGAGTGATACGCAGATTTATACCACTTACAAATGATATTTTTATAGATGTGATTCCAATAATCAGCCTCCGGGTTCCAAAACAGCAAAACTAGCCGGAACTAAGCACACTTTCGTGTTTGTAAGATTGCTTTTTTATATTCCTTCTATCTAAAAATATTAATAGAAGCCACAGTATCAGTAAAAGTTATTTCAAGCCGATGATTGAAAGCGTCTACTTTCTAAAATTTCATACTATTTTAAAGTCTGCAGCCGTGTCTGCTGACGCTACGCCGGTAGTGGCGCACTTCTCAGGTGCTATCATTGGCTGCTACAATGCGATGGTCGACATCTTTATGCCTCGATATGGGATCTGCCATCACTCGACGTCCCCTGAAATAGGACCTTTTCAAATTTCCGCTCACCTCCACCCGTGATAACATTTTTGCTTTTCATTGAGTTTATTGTACATTTTGAGGAAATTAGTAACCCTGACCCAAGAATGGGAAATGCGAGACGTTGTTTATAGTATGTCTAATTTCCTCTTTAACCCCCCAACGGCAAATGATCGAGGGTGTTGTGCTCGCTTTCGGCTGTCTCATTCTTTATGTATGTGTGCGAGTACCTAAATGATGAAGTTTTTAGTTTACCCCGTTTCTTTGTTTTGCCATAGATTGCATAATAGTAACTAGGTAACAGATAAAACACTCTCGTTTGACTACCCTTGTATTCACTATTCACTTATTCACCTACTAGCTGGTCCACCGCCGTCGGCATTCGCTATGTGCGCAATGACAGCGCCCCTAGCGACCACAATCATTGTGGCGTTGAGATCTGTCAAACTATAGCAACTGGATTGTTTGATAACGATTTTCGGATTGTTTTTTAACCCCCGACACAAAAAGAGGGGTGTTATAAGTTTGACCGGTATGTGTGTGTGTCTATCTGTCTGTCTGTGGCATCATAGCTCTTCAACGGGTGAACCGATTTGGATGCGGTTTTTTTTATTAGAAAGCAGGTTTCTTGGAAATGGTTCTTAGATATGTTTCATCAAAATCGGTTCAGCCGTTCCAAAGTTATCAGCTGTTTTCTTAGCTGTGGAAGGGATCTTAGACGCATAATGGGCATTTACTTTATGTTCAAATCACGTTCAAATATACGTATGACATAATTGCGTTGGGGTTTTTTAATAGTATTTTTCCTACTCCTGTACTTTTATCTGTTTTTTACATGGTCGCGAACAAATATATAAGAACATAGATAATATGACTTCAGAAAGTCTATACTTAATCTATTCGCCATAACAGCACTTGTGTCGTAATGTCGTTATTACGATACACCTAGCTGCCACATAATATTAAATGTAGGGTACACTCAACACTAAAGCCCAGTTTAGACCTGCTGAGTTGAGTAGAGTAGGGTACAGTCGGGTACAGTAGGGTAAAATAGGGTATAGTAGGGTACAGTCGAGTACAGTAGGGTAAAATAGGGTACAGTAGGGTACAGTCGGGTACAGTAGGGCAAAATAGAGTACAGTAGGGTACAGTTGGGTACAGTAGGGTAAAATAGGGTACAGTAGGGTACAGTCGGGTACAGCAGGGTACAGTAGAGTAAAATAGGGTACAGTAGGGTACAGTCGGGTACAGTCGGGTACAGTAGGGTAAAATAGGGTACAGTCGGGTACAGTAGGGTACAGTCGGGTACAGTAGGGTAAAATAGGGTACAGTTGGGAACAGTCGGGTACAGTCGGGTACAGTAGGGTAAAATAGGGTACACAGGGTACAGTCTGGTACAGTAGGATAAAATAGGGTACAGTCGGGTACAGTAGGGTAAAATAAGTTACAGTAGAGTACAGTCGGATACAGTAGGGTAAAATAGGGTACAGTAGGGTACAGTCGGGTACAGTCGGGTACAGTAGGGTAAAATAGGGTACAGTCGGGTACAGTAGGGTAAAATAGGGTACAGTTGGGTACAGTCGGGTACAGTAGGGTAAAATAGGGTACAGTAGGGTACAGTCGGGTACAGTCGGGTACAGTAGGGTAAAATAGGGTACAGTAGGGTACAGTCGGGTACAGTAGGGTAAAATAGGGTAAAATAGGGTACAGTAGGGTAAAATAGGGTATTTTACCCTACTGTACCCGACTGTACCCGACTGTACCCTACTGTACCCTATTATACCCTACTGTACCCGACTGTACTCTACTGTACCCTATTTTACCCTACTGTAGCCGACTGTACCCTACTGTTCCCTATTCTACCCTACTGTACCCGACTGTACCCTACTGTACCCTCTTTTACCCTACTGTACCCGACTGTACCCAAATGTACCCTACTTTACCCTACTGTACCCGACTGTACCCGACTGTACCCTACTGTACCCAACTGTACCCTACTGTACCCTATTTTACCCTACTGTACCCTACTGTACCCTATTTTACTCTAATGTACCCGTCTGTACCCTACTGTACCCTATTTCACCCGACTGTACCCTACTGTACCCGACTGTACCCCATTTTACCCTACTGTACCCGACTGTACCCTACTGTACCCTATTTTACCCTACTGTACCCGACTGTACCCTACTGTACCCTATTTCATCAGACTGTACCCTACTGTACCCTATTTTACCCTACTGTACCCGACTGTACCCTATTTTACCCTACTGTACCCGACTATACCCTACTGTACCCTATTTTACCCTACTGTACCCGACTGTACTCAACTGAACCCTAATTCGACTGCACCCTACTGTACCCTATTTTACCCTACTGTACCCGACTGTACCTTACTGTACCCTATTTTACCCTACTGTACCCGACTGTACCCTAAAGTACCCTATTTTACCCTACTGTACCCGACTGTACCCAACTGCACCCTATTTTACCCTACTGTACCCGACTGTACCCTACTGTACCTTATTTTACCCTACTGTACCCGACTGTACCCTACTGTACCCTATTTTACCCTACTGTACCCGACTGTACCCGACTGTACCCTACTGTACCCTACTTTACCCTACTGTACCCGACTGTACCCTACTGTACCCTATTTTACCCTACTGTACCCGACTGTACCCGACTGTACCCTACTGTACCCTACTTTACCCTACTGTACCCGACTGTACTCTACTGTACCCTATTTTGCCCTACTGTACCCGACTGTACCCTGTGGAATAGGAAAAATTTCTAATTTAATGTTATCAGTGAATTTTTTTTTGTTTATGTTAGTGAAGACAGACAAACGAACTAGTGGGTGGGTGGGTATTAAATGAAAATATCTAAAAAATTTGTGCATATCATAAGTATCATAACAAGTGATTTTCCTACTTAAACGGAGGAATGAATATTATAATATGTAGTTATGTACGGGATTTGAAGCGATAAAACATGGAATAATTTTCCAACCTCAAACTGTGCAAAAAGGGAAAAAATTAGTATTAGCACAGCAAGTGAGAGATCTTGAAGAGCTTAGAACCAACGGCACGCGGCGGACACGACGTACAAATACGCGTTCTTGAATCTACATAAGCACGACGACGTCTGTACACGCGTACGCCTACATACATCGCGCGCGCACTCTTCTGTATTCCGGCGGGGTCCGGCAATCTGCGCCTTGAGGGGTGGGGTAACTCGAATCGGTGCGGGGTGGAGCATATCCATACTGTACTACGTTAGTACTTTTATATATTCTGTGCCAACGGACAAAGCTACATATTAAGAGCTCTGATCATTAGATGAAATATGTCCCGTAATATCATACTAGGTTAAGTTGCTTACTTTTTGAAAACGTCAACGTCCCGAAAAATATAAGCCAACAGTTGGCTTATATTTCATTTGCCCCTTCAGTCTAAATGACGTAACGCGATCGTAGGATGAAACTGTCAAATGGGTTTTTGGACGTTTTGTATCGCAGTTTTTGCTACTGACACTAGTGTATAAATAATCTAAGACAACAGCTATCCATTTACGTCTTTGCTCCAATTTTCATTTTGATATTGGAAACAAATAAAACTTGCACGAACTGTTGATCCCATTGTTTCTACACTTTACAACAAAACATTTACTGTGACCCATATTGCGAATTTTAACGTTTTTACTTAAAAATACTTAATAATGTTAGTACGGAAATTCTATGAAAATATAGCAATTTGGCACATGACACGCGCCGGAGTTACTTCACATTTCTGCCACATCGCGCGCTGCGATCGATTTATCACCACCCACTTTGCACATAGCCAATAACTAGCAGTCACAGAATATATTTTCGGGTGTTACAATCACTTCGTATCAACTTGGAGTCTATTTAATGGAGTGACAGAACACTGTTTTTGCTAACTCCGATACATTCGGGAGCAAAAATTACAATTCATAAGCATCATCATCATCATCAGTTCAACCGAAAGACGTCCACTGCTGAACATAGGCCTTCCTCAAAGTTCGCCAATCAGACCGGTCCAGCGCCATCCCCATTCAACGCATTCCCGCAACCTTAACCAGGTCGTCGCTCCGTCTTGTTGGAGCCCTTCCTAACTGCTTAAATAATCCCCAATATGTTGTGATCCAATATATCCCCGTGTTGAGACGGGTATGTATTACAATACCGAAGTACGAAAGACCGAATGTATTAAAACATCGAATGGGTCAAAAGACCGACACGATTTTTTTCTGAAACCGTTAACTTTTTAAGATTGTTATAAAACAAACCTAACCTAATGGGTTCAGTATGATGCCGTTTTAAAAAATTCTGAAAAGTTTACGGTTTCAGAAAAAAATCGTGTCGGTCTTTTGACCCATTCGATGTTTTAATACATTCGGTCTTTCGTACTTCGGTATTGTAATACATACCCGTTGAGACAAAAGTCTTTGACCACTATGTATTGCAATATCGTGGTGTAGTTAGCGTCGGTATGGTAGCTGCTGAGTAGGTACATTTATTTTTCCACTAACAGAACTTTTACTGTGTTTGTCTACTCTCATGTATATACTTACTAACTTAAACTCGCGGCTTTGCTTATCTTTCCAAAGGAATTTCAAAAACTTCATATTTATTTCTTGTCTACTTGGAACTTCTACGCAAAATTGCACTTTTCTATGTCAAAAGGTTCACACTCATGCCCATGCTGGGTGGTGAGAGTCAGTCAGTCAGGACTTTTCTTTTTAAAAGTGTAAGATTAAAATATGTACTTATTCTAAACACTTCTTGCATGGTTATTATTATCATGCATAATAAATACAGGATGTCATTTGTCGTGATTTATAATATTGTGTGAATTTGTTCAGAGAAAATGCTTTACGCCTTTTCTGGCTTCATGCCGTTGTTTCTTTTATTCAGTCAACTTATAGGGGTTCAGCGGTTTTTTATTGCTTGCTCAATAAACTTGGAAAAGCGGAGCAATTTACGTGTTGAGGAATTTGAAGAATGGCAATACTGAGCCTCCATGTCTTTATACAATATGGTCAAACGTCTTGTTTTGTGGCAAACGGACTGAGTGGAATTTTTTACTGGAACCTGGGGGGGAAATTACTCTTAAATACTAAATACTTAGTAAAGATATGAATATTTACGCAGATGGGACATTCCTTTATTTCGATAACTTAGTTCACACTCATACTAATTACAATTTACTGCACATACAAATTAGCACTGTATGTCCTAATGTACAAAACTACTACTTACTTAATTGTGAACTCAATTGTAATTAATACGATTGTGCGCTAAGGTATCTATTTAGTAGGGAGAGTTATAAACTTTCTGCCAACAAACTGCTATGCAGTTTGGCAGAGATATTTTAAGATAAGTATTTCTGTACTTATTTTGTTTGTTTTTGTGTAAATAAATAAAAAAAAAAGCTGCATTGAAATTATTCGTTTTTTTTTTCTTCTTTTGGCCTTTTGACGTTCAATTAACGGTACTTTGAATGCAGTTTTGGTTCTTGGAATAAATTATTTTAACTTCCGTATTTAGAATACTTTCCCTCCTGTAAAAATTTCCACCCTTATAAATAGTGCAGATGAAGCCAAGTGCGTAAATCACTGGCCCGGTAACAGCCTATTTAATCTAGTCTTGTGGAGACCTAGGTTGCATCTGTTTGTGTTGTGTACATTTTTCAGGATGATGTTCATATATTTTTGGACACGTTAGCCCCTTCGACATAATACTTGCGGTGTCCTTGATACATAATACTGCCCAAATAACCACTTTCACTTAAAAATAATGAGGGCTCAGGATTTATAATTAAAAGAAGGTAATTTCGAACAAAGTTTTAATGAGCTACATCTTTGGTCGTATCATTGGTTACATAGAAACCGGACACACTTATTGAACAAAATGTGTTGCAAATACATCGTCCTCAAGTGCAATATCTCAAGTATAGGAATGCATGAGAATTACTACAATAAATGCATAAAATATAAAAATGATAGAAAAATTAGTACGTACTAAAGAAACAATTGTCGTTTGAACTAGAAGAATTATTTTATAATACACATATTTCACGTTTTATCTATTTAATAATGTCCAATTTACTAAATTACAATAGTCTACTTACAGTAATACTTTATTTACATAAATAATACAAACATTATAACAATGTTCATAGTAGAGATAGTAAACTTAACAGTTAATATACAATATAGGTACAAAACGAAATAACAAAGAAGCAATTTAAAGAAAACTAATTTGTGGCTATGCCAGAAGATATCATTTATTAGTTTTATGAATATACGTCAAATTGTTAAAAGCTAACATATATTCATAAAACTAAGTTTCGCGAATATAAAATAGGGAAACTTAATTATTTGATCGTTAATAATCACTGTTTATTTTGGGTTTCATTTTGTTTGTATGGCACTAAAGGTACATAAACAATTAAAAGAGATTTAATTAAGTACCTAGACTATTTACACTAATTTCGACATGATAGCTACTAAATTACATACTTTGATCCTCCCACATTCACCAGTCTTTTATGTTTTGAGATTTCGATGACAGTGTAATCTAAGGTAAAATGTTGTCATAAGGCAGGTAGAATTCACAATTATAGAATTTTAGGGTGCGTGTCGGTAACCTCCTCGTGTGCCCAAGAGCTGCGGATCCCTTCTGGATGCGTCGGGAAGAGCAGTGCTTGGGCCGGTGCACCCTGGGCACTGGTCAATGATTTACTGGCCAATTATGGATATTCATTGGCCGATGGCTATATAATAACGACACGGGAGGGGTTTACATAGAATTAGAATTATTTTACCGAACTACGGCTGACTATTTGACACTGGCGTTAATGTCCTCCAATGGACAGTCATATTAAAAAAATAACTAACTGACGAATTGTTTTATATTTCTTAGATTTTTATTTAATACAATCGGTCTTAATTTTAACATTTCCTTTTTTTCAATAAATTGATATTTCCCCAGTCAAGCCGTCATCGTACAAAATTCTACTGCTCTACAACAAAACTTTAGCTGCTGAAACATTCCGTATACAGATATTTTCTACATGGACAATTTACATGGTGCAGACGCCTTTTATACCATTTTTTTATTAAAACAGATGTACATTATATCAATGCAGTGGTTTAAAATAGCTACACTAATTTAGCAAAAGTTCCCGACTGAGATCAACTTAATTCATCGTTAAAAGAAACATTTGCATTCACACAGCAAAAATAAATCATTATTAATTAAGATTCATAATGAACACTTTAATATCCGGGGTAATAACAGTACACATCGAGTTGTTCTTAAGCTATAATAAAATGAGTTCAATCCAATTACAATTTGGTTTTTTAATTTCCATCTAGTATTAGTTTCACTGAATTTTTCGGTAAAAATATTAGGTACAGTCATCAGCAAATAACAAAACTGTAACAAATAACAACAATCTCTTGGTTATAGACTAATGAGTCTTTTTTCGCGTTTCTCGACTGATTTTTCGTAATATGCTGATACTGTACATAAAATACCTACTTATTCTTATGTAAATTTTTAAGTCACTGCGTCAGAGGTTCTCTTTTCTTAGTCAAATTGCAACAACACCCACTTTTTAATATTTACGTCCTCGTCCGAGTTTTGGTAGTTCAGTTATTAATTACGTAGTAGTCCAAACTAGATCTCATAGGTCCGTGGAGTAACAAATTTGTTTTAATTTATTTGTCCACTTCGTTTAAAATGAGTCCACGCCATAACTGCTTATTCTTGCGCGAAAATAATTCACTCAGTTCGAATGAAACCATGGGTTTATTGCACCTTAGGATATCGAACCTATTCGGCTCAATAATTACGTATTAATACGCGGCAGTTCAAACTTGTGCACGAGTTCGCAGAATAGCAAATGTTCCATTTTATTCGTTCACTTAGTTCAATCTAGTCGACATGAATCGGCGGAGTAGTAAATTTGTATGTCACTTAGTTCAAACTAGTCCGCGGAGTAGCCAATTTGTTCTAATTAGTCCACATAGTCCATTAGTTTTGGTACTTAGCGTACGGGTGGGCCGCGTCTCACGCGCGGTAGTCTCAGCTGGGCGCCGAGAGGCCAAGGGGCTTGAGGTGCGGGGGCGGCGCGAAGGAGGCGGGGGAGCCCGACATGTTGTTGTTGAGGTCTCCGGAGCGAGCTGAGCCATTCATCAGCCCCATAGCGTTGCTGGTCTGCTGGAAATAGTATAGAGATAAAGCAAATGTAGCTATGGTAGCCTGGTGGCTTACTGGTACCTATGGCCTATAAGTAGAGGGTCGTCGAGCCCGTACACCTCTATGTTTATATGCGAAATTACATTTGCAATTTACAATGAGATTTTCGGAACCAGTTCTATGGTATATAAAGCTCCCAATCCGCACTGGGTCAGCGTGAGAACTACAGCCAACGCCCTGTCATTATGAGAGGAGGCATGTTCTCAGCAATGGGACATACATACATACATGTATAGGATGTGAGATGATATATTTATCTACAGAAGCATGTTTGCCGGTTGCCTGGTATAATATTTCCTTAGTTTGGGACAAAGTCAATGGTGCGTTACGTTCCCAATCCGCACTGGACCCGCGTGAAAACGATAGCCCGCCCAAGCACTCTTATTCTGAAAGAAAGCTTGTTGCGATAGTATGAGATGATGAAATATAGACACTCAAAAGTATCAAGAAGTTGCTCGTACCAACCAAGTAAATTTAATGGAAGTTAAATAAGTGATCACTTTTGTATCTTGTCGCTTTTAGTCGCTACATAATTTCGTTTAGCTTTCAAACATGTCGTTAATACCTCTCCCCCTCTCCCTCCCCTATTCCCTCTCCTTTTTTAAAGACCGGCAAAGGATCAGTGCCTCTTTTGAGTTGTCGATATTTATGGGCGGTGGTGATCACTTTCCATCAGATGAAGCTTACTCGTTTACTCACTCATAATAAAAAAGTGACAAGGTACAAAAGTGATCACTTATTTATGATACTCTACAAGCTTCCCTGAGTTAGGGACTAGGTCAATGGTAGGTATTTACCGGTGGGGGCGGCAGATGCGTGGTTTGCCGTTTGAGATGCGCAAGCGGCGGCGGGTTGTACGCCATGTTGGCGAACACCAGCCGCTCTTCGTAATCATACTCGCAGAGAATCTTGTTCTCGCACAAGTAGAAACGGTCGCCGACGCAGAACCTAGAACAACAGACAAAGATAAGTAAACTCTATTATAACAGTAATAAGGTTATAAGTTTGTGTAAAAAAATAATCGCTGCCCTGTGCAAGGAGGTGGCACTGGGAAGCTACTATGAAATTTAAAGTTCGTATCGTGTCGTCTTTGTCGCTCTTCTGTCTAATGCTATTAGCGCGAACAGAATGGTGCAATGCGAAGTTCGAAAATCAAATTTCGTAGTATAAGACCTGAGGCCGTATTGTTTAACGCTTCTGATGCTTGCCTTCGCTTTCACCATCTCTTTCTGTCATCATTTTATACCGTTTGACAGAAAGAAATACGTGATTGCGAAGGCAAGCATCAGGAACGTTAGACAATAAGCCTGCTGGGCAGGTCTGGCTATCGCTGGCCATAAGAGCCTAGTAATTGATCAAATCCCCAGTAGAGACTTTATTATATCAATGAATGTGTCTAGACTAGTTCGTCAACTCGCTGACGTGTTTCAGGAAATTTATCAATTGTTTAAAAACAATAAAGGGTAAAAGGAAATAAATTTCAGGCGAAATTAAAAAAACGACTTGCCTTTATCGGCTCATTTTGTCATTTCACTAACTAAACTGATATAGGGATTTGATCAAATGACTGATTTTTGACGTGACAACGTCTAATGAATCGATGAACGCCGACTGCATACACGAAAAAACATGACTCATTGTAACGTTACATGTACATTGTAAACTTTACATTCTACAGAGCAGCGAAGCAGGCCAGTTGCAAGAGAGCGGCGAACGCGAATGCGGGGTGCGGGGGGTTTTGAATGTCTTTGCCTAGAAAAACAGACAACCGGTTTTTCTAGGCAAATGATAAAATGGACTGCCAATTTTAACATCCTGCGTGAGTTGGTCATATCCCTTAGCTTAGAGATAGAAATTTGTTCACATCTCTTGTTTTAACCATTTCCCTGCAAAATATATAGGCTGAGATGTTGATGACTTCGAAAGCGATTTCTTTTCATACAAATGGTGCTAACGTTTTCCACTCTTCAAACATACAAATATTGGTCAAAATCGCTTAACGCTTAGTCAATTGAAACCTTTATTGCTGTGCGTATGAAGAGCCGATCAAATACACAATCATAGATAAAATAATTTTATTAAACGACTGCATCTAACACGCCTGTTGCAATAAACTGCAAAATTAACAAACCGGTTCTGTAATAATGGTACCGCACGTAAATGCCAAAAGTTGTAATTTACGAAAACTCCAATTACCGGTATACTGATACCAATCAGTTTCAGTAACTAAACGCTGTTTGTGTTAATTGTTAAGCGCCTAATTAGCGTAGATAGATCTATCGCAAAACGTAATAGTGACACTTCAATTAGGGACTGCTATAACATGCTGATCGGATTTCATTGAATGGAGTAGATTACCTATAAATCATTTGATAACATGGGTTGTTTTTATCAAGGTGCTAACAACGGGTGTTATTTTTCGCTTTTTTCGGGTTCCGTATCCAAAGAGTGCTAACGGGACCCTGTTACTGAGACTTGTCTTTCCGTCTGTTTGTGTGTCACAGGACTCTATCTAAGTATTGAATCGTAATAGCTGGACACTTGCAATAGGGATGACGACTGGGTTAAAAATTTGTCATTCTAATTAGTCCGTCAGTTAGATTATGGGAAAATATGGGACACGTATTTTTTGGTTTATCAAATTATTAAAAAACGACAAAGATATAGATCATCAAACTTCTGGAGTGGGGGCTTGTGACGTCACCCTTAGGTAAAAATTGTACCATATAGTGACGTCACTCGAAACTTCTAAGCACTGTATCCTCCTCATTTTTTGTTTGTCAAACAAAAGAAAAAATACGTGTACAATATTTTTTAATAATCTAACTGACGGACTAAACAGTTTTTTTTAGTCGTCTAGCCTATTTTACCGATTATAACAAATACAATAAAGCAAAAAGTAAAAGGGGCCGTCATAAAAGAAACATCTTTATTTCAGCATTTTAACTGTTGCACGGAACCCATCATGTTCGACTCATACTTGACTGGTTTTTTACTATGACAGCCTATAGCCGCCATTTTTCAACGTTAGGCCCCTACGAGATACAGACTACTGTTAGGACAAGCCGTCTAAAAATGAATTGACTAATTCCGACGTTACTTTGCGGAGCGTTACTTTTACCTTCCTACTCCGCAACCGTGTAATACGTGTTTTCATGCAGAAAACCCGCCATTTACGACCGAATGGCTTAGTGGTTAGAGAACCTGACTGCGAAGCTTGAGGTCCCGAGTTCGACTCCCGCGTCAGGGCAGATATTTGTATGAAAAATACGAATGTTTATTTTCGAGTCTTTGGTTTGTAATATGTTTTTAAGTAAGTATGTATCTAGATAGATATATAAATGTCTATCAGTTCTCTAGTATCCATAACACAAATTTTGCCCACTTTGGGACTAGGTCAATTGATATGTGAATTCTCCCGTGATATTCACATTGAGTCAACTATCACAAACACCGAGTTCGTCATCATGAAAACTCATGTGTCGCACAAATGTAACTATCTTATATATGTGGATGTGATTTAGTAAGGTAAGGTTAAGAAGACCCAAAAGAACTATGCCAGAATGAGGAACAAGAACAAGGCCCTTAGAAACTAAGAACTAAAACACTAGGTAAATGTTAAAGTTCTGCAACCAACAGCATATTACGTCATTGTAGTTGCGTCAATACGCCTACATACATACATGTCTTGTTAAGCATACAAGTCAGTCAGATACAATTACCAAGTGACCAGCGCAGGCATATCCAATTAGTAAAGATCCCTGGTGCGCAGCGTTCTAACCCTTATTCATAAACGCTTGTTAAAGTTATATTAAGTTAACATTCATTTCTATTTATCTGTCGACTTGACATTTATTTTCGCTGGACGTAGACACAACATATATTCTGCTACAACAGGTTGTAACTTCTTACGAAAAAAGGAGTTAAAGTTCAATATCCCAGCATAATCAAGATCTCGTGCCGTGAAAACCGTGAACGAACTAAACGAGGATTGTTAGCTGTTTAATATGTAATCGTGAATATCATTACTTTGATGAAAGGGCCGGAAAGTAGCCACTATAAAACGTCTAAGGAATAAAATTTAGTATTGCAAGTGGAAAGGTCAGCGCCGCGCGTCGCGCGATAACGTCACGCGAGCGCGCATCCCTCAATGTGGCAAACAAAAGGTATCCTTCGAGTCGCCAGTGGCCGCCCGGCCCGGAACCGGCGCCGATAAGGCCGACCTTATCTCCCCTCCGCGCCCCCCTCGTCTTCCAGCCGCACCCCCGCATCTCCAAACACCCCACCAACTCTTTTGTTTCACTTGTCACAAAAATTAAGCGCAATAGCTCGGCTACAAATGTCTCTTTTTTAAGGGGCCAATTTCCACCGCAACTCAGTCGATTTCGCCGCTCTTAATTAACTTTATTTCCTGTTCTCCCCGTTGCCGACTTTTGTTTTTGGGGGTTGTCCCTTTTTATTTTGCTATTTTTTGTCTGCAGCGCGTAATGGAAAAGATGTAGAACGAAATTTTAATGACTGGCTGCAAGTTAAAAGCTTTGTGCGAGGCGCTATTGTGTCGCGGCGGCGCGAAGTTTGACGTTTAGGAAGCGGACGCGGCTATTGAATGTTTCTCTCAGTCGTGAAACAAAAGCGTTTAGGGATGGTGAGGGGCCATAGATACGAGGTTGGTGGAAAATGTAGCGTTTGAAGGCGGGAGGTGCCGGAAAGATTACAGGAGGGAGCTGTATCGGCGGCGTGGTAGCTGCAGTTCGCAGTGACGCCGGCGCTCCGGTACGGTGCGAGCCGCGCGCGGTTTCCGCCGCGGGCTCGCCGCCAGATTGCTACTAAATTATTTAGCCGTTTAGCGATATTCACCCGTGATATCTGCCGTCCGCCCGCTCGATCGGACAGCCCGCAAATTGGATTCAGATTTCTGCCGGCGTGGAAATTGATTTGTACGTGATATTTAATAGTTCGAGCTTCAGGTTGCAGCGTACACACACGTAAACATTTGTTTTTAAATATCCATTCGCACGGTAGTTTTCATTTCAGAACGGAAACCTGGTTACCTAAAACTATTTTAAACTGATTCATATTTAGGTATAAAATTGTTATCCATTCATTAAAACGGTTCATGCAATATAAGAGCACTTGAATAAATATATAATTTGGCGAAAATGCCGCGCAAGATTACCCGAGCACGGGGAAGGTCCACAAGTGACATATAAACCATTCAAAGCGGCTCCAATCTGCGCGACCTTTCTATTATTTAAGCGGACGCAGTCCGGCGAAGATTGCCGTTTCGGCGCCTCGGTGCAGGCGGGTCGGTACCCGACGGCGTCACATAAAGTCAACAAGCTATTTGGGGAGGATTCACTGCACGCTGCAACATTATATCTTAGCTGCAACTTTGAAAGCCTTACTGTCACACTCGGAGACACCAATTAGCAACTACCGTATCGGATCAGACAAAACTTCGAACAGGATATGGTTTCATCTTTATTGGCGTCAATAACTTCCCATTGCCTACTACATTTCATCGCTTGGTCTGACCAGATCAAAATATTTAAAATTTATGTAGTTTTCAGTGCAATAAAAAACCTTTAAGTATGTGCCTTATGGGTCTGCTTGAAGAATTAAGCCGTTAGAAAAAAAACTTGACGAGAGCATGAAATACAAAATAGCAATACAAAGTAGCATCAAGTACACGCAATGCTATTCAGCAGTTCTTCTACTGATGTTCAGCACATAAGCAGTGATAAACGCCAACATCAAAAACATTTCCTTCAAATTTTACTGTCTACGCCAGCTCCTTTCAAATAAAATATAATATAACCCTACATTTACTTCCTTCCTACATAAACTGAGTAAGTTAAACCAATACGTTATAAACTAAACCGAACACCAGCTGTAGCTAAGTTCACACACGTATTCAATCAGGAACTAAATCGCGACCCAATGTCGTGGAGCAAAACGACCCGAAAGCACTTCAAATATTTTCTTCCTGCATGTAGGTTTATTATGTAGCGGAAAATTTAATCGCGCTCTTTGTTTGCCGTCCGTGAGATGAATAAACCATATAACTTCTCGCCGCACGTTACCACCGTCCCTTTTACACTCAGCTTTAAACGTAATGCTTTGTCTCGCTCGGAAAAGAAAAGTCCCAGACCGGACTTGTATTCAATATAGGAGTCCCCGCTCAATTTTCACGGCTACCACGTTTGACATGAGAAAACGAAATGAACAACGGATGCTGTGGAAGTGTGAATACCATTTTTATTGAATACCGGAGGGCGGATAGTTTGATCTTGTTTGTTAGCCAACGAACTTACTGCAAGCTTGAATGGAATATCATTTACCTACTCCTAAGGGTAGCAAGAGTACCTATTTCTAATATTAACTTATACATCGTCGCTTAACACATTCTGTGCCAGCAGCCAGCAACGCATTGAATCGTTTTCTTAACTTTCGTCTTGTGCCTATCATAATTTTGCAAGCAATTAAACGCACATGTGCGTTTGCGGCACCTGACGAAGATTTGTCATTTTGACTATATATGCGAAACCGTTTATAGCGACACCAATTACAACGACATATTGGATATAACGACCAAGAAAAAACCCAACACGATCTTATATACCAAAGTAACACTGGTTACAATGACCAACCGTGTTTAACGACCAAATATTGCTGCCCCTTGAATGTCGTTATAAACGGTTTTGACTGTATATGTATAGGTACTAGCAGCAGCGAAAGTGTTAATACTAACACGAATTGTTTTACAATGACATCGTAACTTTTGCTTGATCCTAAACACGCTTATTTTTGTTGACGTCTACTTTGAATGTTGTTAGTCAGTAACAAGTATTAATATGAAGGGTAGGTACACGAAAAGAACAGTCATCTCATTTTTTTATTATGAGAGGAAGGCAAACGTGCAAGTATGTCATCTGATGGAAAATGATCACCACCGCCCATAAATATCAACAACTCAAAGAGAGTCTGTTGACGGCCTTTAAAGAAAGTATAAACCTTTTCCTGAAAGCCCCGATTTCATCAGTCATCTAAGCAACTTTTTGAGTTATACCGGTTTGAAAGTTAATCATTACGAACAATTACTATAGTAGCCATTACATTAAAATTTGAAAAATATTTTTTTTTATGGTTATATATTTGATCCAATGGTAAATTGTAGTACACTGCGAGCTCTACATTTTAAGATTAAAATCTCGTTTTCCAAAACAAGGTGACTATTTATCAGACATGTTCTTTCTGTGTACCCTTCATATGCTAGTTAGACCAAGTGACGTTCAGTTTAGTATAATAACTCAACTAACCTGTGATTGCACTGCTGGCAGGCGAAGCACTCAAGGTGGTAGACATTCGTGCGCGCACGCATCACCATCTCGAACGCCGGGATCACCTTATTGCAGGCTGCGCAGTAACCTGTGTTGCCAAACAGCCTGGGAAAAAGAGTTTATGTTCAAATCACAGTCGCACTTACAAATAAAATATAAAAATCATTTTACAGTTTGAGCATAAAAACCGCTATCTGGACAATTTAAAATTAACAAAAGAATTTTTTGAACTCCAAAACTCCTTTGGTCGTTGGGAACCATATTTAAGATACCACTCTCCAAATGAGCAAGTGAAGTAAAAAGTGAATTAAAGTCAACATTTTAAATAAGAGATTGACAGTTTTGTGGCTAAATGAGGGTACAGCATGTTTATGAGCGCGTTGAATCAACAACACCAATGTGGAAGTTGTAAATAATGTATGGTCTTTAAATGAGCACTTACTCTCTACGCGCTGCAAAATACCTAACTGTATAGGTAACGCCATCAGAGTTGAGGTCATGCACACAACAACACGTCATGTAATGACAGCAGGATTTTGACATTTATTCGTACCGATAGCAAGTTCAACAGACTCAACATAGAATTACAAGAATGACTAAAAATTTCTTCAACCTATTTCTTTAAGAAAATTTAGGAAAATACATTTAGTTCAAACAAAACAGAAATAAAATACTTTAATCTATTTTATTTACTTAAATCAGATAAGCAAATTTTTCGCTATTTATAAAATACCTATTTTTTTTCTTGCGAATATTTCTTAACAAAACAGATTCAAATTGTTTTATTTAAAAAATAGGTTATATGAATAAGAAAAATTATAATATGCATAGTATTGCGTAAGTATTTCATCATAAGATCATATAAGTAACTCACATTTTCATTCCATCAGTCATTTCATTCATTCACTATCTTTTTTGCAATCAGTACTTTTTGTAGCTGTGTGTGTAATCATTCGCCTCAACTCTCGTGGCATTACCTATATTACTTAACTAGTTTATACAAAAAAGGTTAATTTTTACATTGGACTCGTAGAAACGAAAGCAAGCATGTAATTTCGTGGACTCATTTCCCCTTTACGACCCAAACACTCACCTCAGATAGTCTCTCTTGCAGAGTATGAGATTTGCGCGCGTATACAGGGTATGGCCGACCTCACCGAGTCGGCAGTCACAACAACCACACTTGAGGCAGTCTTCGTGCCAGAGCTGGTCCAACGCCTTCAGGAGATATCGCTCTGTGATCACCTTGCTGCATCCGGCACAAACCTAAGAATATGTAGAAAGAATATGTAGTAGTAAGTCACTTTAAACATGAAAAAAAAGAAGAATGAAAAGAAAGGGCCAGTGAATGAAAAGATGAATGAAGAAGAAGTGAGTGATTCGTTTGTTTTCACTATGAGTATTAAGTCAAATCTAATAAATATCAAAACGCTTATACTGCAAGTAGGTCACAAAGGGCTCGTTTACATGTCGTCATCATCATCATTTCAGCTGAAAGACGTCCACTGGTGAACATAGGCCTCCCCCAACATGCACGGTTTTCCTTGCAGGTCTAAACTGGGTTCTATAGTGTTGAGTGTAACCTACATTTAATAATCTGTGGCACTTAGACGGATCGTTATAACGACATTACGACACAAGTGCTGTTTTGAGGAATAGAGTATAGACTTTTCTGAAGTCAAATTATCTATGTTCTTATTTAATCGTTCGTGACCATGTAAAAAACAGATAAAAGAACAGAAGTAGAAAAACTAACTTAACCTAGTCTCCACCGCATTCTATAAGATGGCATTTTTAATCCTAAATACAGTGCGCTTCTATATATTTTATGACAAACGTTGATATGAGAAGTGAAATTATGAGAAACTAAATTATGGGAAGTCGTGGTGGCCTAGCGGTTTTCCCTATAGCCTCTCAAGCGGAGGGTCGTGGGTTCAAATCCCGGCTCACACCTCTGAGTTTTTCGGAACTTATGTGCGAAATTACATTTGAAATTTACCATGAGCTTTACGGTGAAGGAAAACATCGTCATCATCTCATTCTAAGAGGAGGCCTGTGCCCTGCAAACGTATACATATAGGCTGGGTTGATGATGATGGATTATGAAATCATGGGATACTGAGGGATCCGAAATCACGAAAGTACCTGTGGCTGCGGCTGCTGCGGCTGTCCGTTGGCGGTCTGCGCGGGCGCCGGCAGCGGCGACGCGCGCGCCTCCTTGCTCACCTCCATGGCGAGCATCTGCGCGCCGAGCCCGGGACTCGTGCTCGCCTGCTGCGGGGTACGCCTCTCGCACTGGAACAAACACAACACTTAGTCAATCGATCACTTTCCCTAGTTACAATACAATTACGTCATCATCATCGTCATCATCATCATCATCATCATCAATATCATCATCATCATTATCATCATCATCATTTCAGCCGAAAGTCATAACATAGGCCTCCCCCAAGGCTCGTGAAACAGATCGGCCCCGTGCCGTCCGCATCCAACGCGTTCCTGCAACCTTACGCAGGTCGTCGCTCCATCTTGTTGGAGGCCTACACACACTGCGTCTTCCGGTCCGTGGACGCCAGTCGAGAACCTTTTTGCCCCAATATGTACATTGACTCTTTATTGTACTGTACACCACAAAGAAAACAATACAGATAACAACGTGTACATGGAAAAAATATATATAAGGTCTATAGCCGGCCTTATCGCTTCGAACCGATCGCTTCCGGCAACCTTTTAATTAAAAAAAGACAGCAAGGAATTGATTGCAGCAGGTGGTGCAATATAAAAATTAATCTAATATATAAAAATCTCGTGTCACGGTGTTTGTTATCGAACTCCTCCGAGACGGCTTGACCAATTTTTATGAAACTTTTCCTCTATATTCGGTAGCTCTGAGAATAGGTCGTAGGCTACTTTTTATACCCCTATTCTTCGCAGACGGAGTCGCGGGCAACAGCTAGTAGTAATATAAATAAACATTATAAAAAAAACAACCTAATATTATATGGGTACACATCATAACACAGCCATAGATAAATGATACACAATAATATACCATCATAATAAATAAATAAGTATCATGGGACGGTTGACACCTAGCCTCAAACTAAAACTTATATGAATGAATACCTATTTCCCTTAGTCACGGCATCGCGCGTGAACGGCTGAACCGATTTCGCCGATTATTTTTTTGTTGAGTTTGTTATTGGAGAATAGATCGTAGGCTATTTTTTATACCCCTAATATGGCAAAACAACGTTTGTCGGGTCAGCAGGAGGCTTCCAAAACAGAAGAAGTTAAATATTCTGGTTTACGTTGCATGTAAAACGATTGATAACATTGTAACGCCTGCCTAGACACTCTTACTGCTGTTGTAGGTACCTACCTACAAGTCCTACAACAGCACTAAGAGTGTCAACAGTCGATATTACTAAAACGTGAAACGTATCTATCTGTGAAACATTATGTAAAACGAAGTAGTATCTGGCTGGGTACAAACTATTCGCAATTTAGCAAAATTTAACTAGTTTTTGCCGTCAAATATCCGTTTCAATTCGCAATACAAAACTACAGTTGCAGATTTACGCGATTAAGTCGAGCAATTCCTAAAATCGTTTAAAATTATAACGTTAAACTCTGAACCATGAAATTTGTAGCCTGTCATAATTTCTGTAAAAAATAAGCGCAGCTATTGAAGCGATTAATTGAGACCGGACAATGAATCGAGGTATCGCAACTGATACAGTGAAGGGTCGAAAAAAGTTGAGCCTCAGAAATTAACAAGCCGTACACTCGAGGACGTTCATAAACAAGAGGTACTCAGTGTTCAAGGTATTATTATCTGTTGAGATATTGACGTGCGGTATTTTTATCGTGCTGAATGTACCCCTAAAACGCCCGCGTTGGTGTAATGAACGAGTGCTCTATTACCATTTTCAATTAAACTGTGCGCTCTGGGCCGCACGTAGGCGTTCAATTGCTTGAAAGAATGCCGCTGATGGATTTTGCTCCCCGACCTTTCCACCTAATGTCGCTTATCGTTTTTATTCTGTCAAATTATTTTCGGGCAAAACGAAATCGGGCATTAGAGCCAGTGCCCGAAACAATACGGCCATTGTGCGCCCATGACGAATGGGCCAAGTCTTTCCTTTTTGTATGTTTTGGAGAGTGCGACCGATCGGCCCATAAATAATACAGGATACGGATATTGGCCGGAAACATGCACCCTGGCCCAATTTGTGTCAATGACTGTTTACACAGGAAACTGTTCTAATTGCATTGTGCCGACATTAAAGTCCAGTCGTCATACTGCTAATTCAACTGTGGTATTGTTATGCTTTAGCGTGTCATTACCGATTTCTTTTGGCTTACGTTCCAGTTACGGATGAAATATTCTGTTGACATTTCGTCTTAAACCTGTTGACGGGAATAAAAACACCCGCAGAGATAAACAAATATTGACTTTACCATTTCGCGGCTCATTTCACTATTACCGAGTGGTTTCTGACATAGCGACCTTTATGAAACGGGTTTGTTAAGGGACAAGCTTATCTAATCATACCTACGTGCACAAAGTGTTCGAGTAAGACTAATATACTTAATTAAAACTATAAGTTGTATATTTGTGATCATTGGAACTATATCAAGCACTGTCGACGACATGTCACTACGTAACAGGCCCGATGCGATCGAATCGAAATCTCTTGTTGGAGGCAATAGGGCGGTACGGCACGTCCGCGGCATTTTTTCCAAGTTGACAGCTCGTGAAGCCAGCCTTCGTGAATAATTACCGAGCGGTGACAGCGACAGGCCACGCCACTCGGAAAACAACCCGTGGCGAATGCAGCCACTGAGATTAGACACAGCAAAAGCAAAAAAGATCACGCCTTCCATTAGCACTGACTTCCCAAAATGTCAATACGCACGAATCGGGGAATAGAACTATAAAAAGCACAGACGTCAGTCATTAACGTGACTTTGTTAATCGCGAGACGAGTTTTCGGTCACGAATTTTCGGCGGGGAGTGCGAGTGCAATCTCGTAAATGGTGCGGAATGAAAATGGGTTTGTGCTTCGCGGACGATACTGATAGAATAAGCTGAATTAGCGTGTGTTTGCATGCCGGAGCAGTGGGTTTCATGGGCGCGAGCGGTAGTGGAGTCGGCAAATTGAAGGATGCGGGCCGGGCCGCTGGGACCGCGCCGAGCGGGCCAACTGCAACGTTAATGATTAACACTGACGCGGCCTGAGACCAATTATGCTCCACCACCCGCCACACACCAAATTAGAACTATTTTCGCCCATTTGTGGCCAACTTCATAATCAATTACACGTTAAAATTTCACAGTGCTGTTTCGGGAACTCTGTTTGGATAATCGGAGTTTGTGGTCCCACGGCGCGCTATTACGTGGCACTGTGCACTGTACGGGTCATAAAGGTTTTTGTTGAGCTGCTGCTAAATTTTAATGAACATTCTGGATGCAGTTCAGGTAACCGCGATGCTGTTTATTAAGGTGAATGGTGCTTTACTGAAAAATATCCTCTAGGGCATGTGATAATCTGAGGATACCTTCCAATTTGGGTTGGGACATACATAATCGTAGATAGTTCCTTTATAAAATCACTACCAAAACAAAACACAGTAGCGAACTGCAACGTAGGCTAATGGAGTAGGTACGAGGCAAGCTTTGCATGTTGTCAAACTGAACCAAATCAAATGTTCCACGCAGACGAAGCACTAATAGGTTTGAGTGCACTCTGCTAATCATAATTCATCAGCGAGATTAAAGAATAAGCAGCGCGACGGGGAGATCTGTCCCTTCCCCCTTCCCCTACTCCCTCTTGTGTGGGAGAGTAACAATATGATTGCCACACCTGCGGAAACGGCTAAAGTAACGAGACGAGAAGCTAAATTATTCAGCCAACTACTATCGCAGTGGATACGGCTCTACACTTTTTTAGAGTTTTGTATTTTTATAATAAACCATTTTAAGAGTAGCAAAGTTGGATGGTACACTTTAACGTAATTTATTACGTTTTGAACCTAGTACACTACTCTAAATGATCGTTTCTTCCAACAGTACATAAACATGCTACGCACAAAGACGTTTCCACAATGATAATTTTCTAAACTTACAGTCAACCCATGTCTAAACAAAGTTATACGTTTTTTATTTACTTTTAGTACTTTTGTTGCTGTCAGCTGTATATAGAATAGAAATTTTTTAAAACACTGGTGGTGATAAGTAGAAAACTCGGAATGCTTACAAAATACAATGGTTGGTATTCCCAAATGAAAAATGGACTTCATTATGACTCTTGAATATTCATCGATAATAAAAGCACATTTATCTTCACACAGTCCACTTTTTACTAATTAAGATATTATTACTAATTAAGTCGTAATATTCATATTTACTCTATGAAAGTACCCCATTATTATTAATGCCATTAACACTGCGTACTAATGAGTGCTCAGAGGCTATAATAAAAAAACTTTACGACCTTGATAGTTTTGGTCCCAGCTACGGTTTCATTTTAATCTCTGTGTTTGTGTAAGAGAAAATAAAGCGCATAAAAACGAAGTAGAGTAAACTTCCGTGCGAGCCACTTCGGCAGCTCTTATTTAGCAGATTGCTTTCCTTTAAGTTGTTCTTTAATCTAGCGATGGCCGGCGCGGCGTTCGCTTCACACCCTCTGCATCTCCATACCCGGCCATGTATCTAACGGAAAACAAAAGAAATCTCCAAGAAACAAAAAGCAAGAGAGTTCCTGGTTACATTTACACTTTATACCACGCGTCATTAACTACAACAACGCAGCACCGCGACGAACGTAATTACCGCCGTAGCACCATAAAGGTTGGCTTTGCTTTTGTATAGCGAAACACATAATTAAAGAAAATTGATCAAAGCTTCGCGGCTGACGCTAATTCACACTAAAATGTCACTAGCATTATCACTCGTTCGCCGGCAACGAAAACCGCGAGCTCGACGTGAAATTTCGTTAATACCGACCCATATTGGATTACTGGCACCCGCCCGCCGCAATAATATAACGCAATTCAAACATTAATAGGCTCAAACACAATCACGGATGGCCGCATAATCGAGTTAGCTGCTATTCGGTTAAACCCCTATCGCGTAATCTGCCCCATTGTCTGACAGTCGAGGCGGCGATCATGAGGGCCGATTATTGTGGCAGTTTCGTGTTTATTGTTTTCAGGTGTCTCCCGTCCCGCGACTCCTGAAGGAGCGGCACAATGCCCTACTACTCTTATCTCCGGCACCTACCATCTCCCGCAATTATCTTAACGGTTATTGTAAACCATCCCAAATCAAAGCGCTAAACCTGGAAACGTTTCAAGTTCCAAACAACCCAAGAACTGACCAAGCTATGAGATACTAGTAAAATAAAGAAAAGTATCCAGATAAACAAACGCGCGCGGCCAGGAAGTGATATACTCAGGTGGAATGTACGCCGAAGTTAAAAGTTTCATCTTAGTTAGATGCAAGTGAAGGAACAAATAAGTAGATAGCATTGTCAAAACTGCCAAAAACAAAACTATAAAGTTTGCTATAACGGGTAGATATCGCTTTATCTATTTGCGATGTCGAACTCAATTTAGCTCGAAGTAAACTCGACTTCTATAACTCGACTGAGAATCCTCACGTGGCTACGTTTATGCACACTCTTTTACTTGTGCTTGACTTGAAGGATCTATCGATTTTGAAATAGTGAACCGTTAAAAACAACTTTTAATTCCATCATAATTAAATTAACGCAATGGGAACTCTTTAATTAACTATGAAAGTAGTAATTACTTAAGCATACCTACATTGACGAGTTAATTAAAACTTGTATCTTAATTGCTTTGACCAAGTTACAATATCAATTTAATGTGTAATTCTATTAGCGCGTAAGTGGATTATATGGCCCGCGTTGTGTCTATTTTACATCGGACTGTCGATAAAATCGAGAGTGTTTTACGATTACTAAAAAGATATGCGAGTGTAAGAAGGATAACGATGTAATATTATAGCTGATTTTGCTGATGTTTTATGCCTCTATTAAAACAAACGTCTCGTATTAATTATGAGACGCGGCGCAGTCGCATCCCCCGATCGTAAAGAATTCATAGCAGCTGTAAAATGTTCCAAATCGTTGTCGTGATAATTTATGAAGCATGTTCATGGATCAATTTATGACGATATCTCTATTTCTATGGCACATGTCAAAGGGTATTTTAGGAAAATAACGTGTAGATCTACATTTTGTCTTAAATATACATGATCAACATTCAAACTAACGTAGCTTAACTAAGTAAACACGTAATTACCTAAGCAAGCGTCTAAAATCATGCGAGTTGCGAGGTGGTTCACTAAGGAAATAATCTGACAAGATTCATTAGCAGCGCAGAAGCAAGCAATAATCAGTTGCAGGACAAAGCTTATACTTCCAAGTAGAATATCAATTTGCAAGATGAGAGCAAGACTTAATTAGTAAACGGCCCGCGCGGCGAGGGGCAAAGTGAATTAAGTCAACTCAGGGCCTATTACGTGAAGTGAGTTATAAAATAAACCCGCGCACAACTTCATACATTACCAGCCGATAACCAGACGAGACTTCCGAGACACAAACCAGTCCCTTTTAGTGAAATTGAAAACTTTTTCTGTAACTCATAACGCGACCGCGGCCACGACACCGCTCCTTTTAAATCAATTGACTTTTATAATTAACTTACGCCGTTATTGGAGTGCACGAGCGTGGATCAATTAAAATTCAATCGAGATGTAAATCTACTGTTAATGCAACGAGCTCTGGAACAAGTTTAGCTGTAAGGAGGTAATTGCTTGGCTAATAAGCGCTTTCTTAGGCTCGGAGACTAAATAAGCAAATTTAATTACGCTCTTTGCGTTTATTTTCTTTTTATTTTACTTAAGATTCAACATTCATTTCTTATTAACACCAAAAACAAAAAACCGGCCAAGAGCGTGTCGGACACGCCCAAGATAGGGTTCCGTAGCCATTACGAAAAAATCAAGTAATAATTTTCTAAGGATTTCGTATGTGTACGGAATCTTCCAAGTTAGGTATCGTCAATACTTTGAAAAAAGCTCGTATCTCAAAATCGTTAATCTGGCAAAGTGAACTTTATTACGCGCTTATCAAGGTTCAGTTTTGTTTACATGCTGATTTGAGATACGAGTTTTTCAAAGTAGTGACGGTATGTTTAAGACCTAAGGTTAATATTTACTCTTAAACTACAAATAATTCCCAAGCAATCTTAGCCGCTATAATTTTCCTTGTAAATTTAATATATTTACTACCATTTTGATTTTTGTCAAATTTTTCCACCCAACAGTTTAGATTTTAGAGGGGGGGGGGGGACGGTCGATTTTAATGAAATTTTTCACTTTAAAGTTGAATATTTCGCAAACAAATCACTGAATACAAAAATCATGTAAGCAACCCCCCAATGGTTTTAAAAGACCTATCCAACGATACCCCACACTATAGGGTTAGTCGAGAAAAAAAAAATCACCCCCACTTTACGTCTATGGGAGGTACACTAAAAAAAATTTTTTAGTTTTTTTTATTTAACCACTTTGTCGGCGTGACTAATATATATATTCATGCCAAATTACAGTTTTCTAGTACTAACAGTCTCTGAGCTTAGCCGCGGACAGACAGACAGACAGACAGACGGACAGACATGGCGAAACTATAAGGGTTCCTAGTTGACTACGGAACCCTAAAAAACACCTTAAAAACTGGCATTATAACTATAATACAAATCAATACATATAAAATATGAAACTAGCAAAACTTAATGAAACATCAGACCCTAAGCCTAAATGAATTTTCTTAAGAATCTAAGTTCATTACCTACTCCATTAAAGAATTCCACTGAAGTGGGCTAGCTAGGGTGGTCCCGCACTCGTGTGTCAATTCTGACATTCTGCAGTCCCCTGAACTAATGCAATGAGCCCCTACCGGGGCGCGCCACTCACCTAATTCTTATAAAACATTTATTAGATTAGACAAAAGCTATCGAAGCTATGATTTATTTATATGCTCTTATTGGATTGCTATCCTTTTATACGATGGGACATTTATGGGAGTGCATTTGACGTAAACCGGTAGGTTTACAAGTTACTGGTTTGATATAAATAAGGATAGGTAGGTATCCTGACGTAATGAAGTTCTTGAATTACTGACTCTAAATCCAAAAACAAATTCCCTAAATCGGAATCAACTTCCGTGCATTGATATTTAAAAATCCATCTACTAAATGTACCGAAAATCAATATGAAACATCTCGAAGCTGTCACTAGTTGAAAATAGAATTCAATTTCATAGTGTAGTGCAGAGCCAGACGGCGGGGCTTTGGCTTCGACCGATACATACCGAAATAACCTAATCAAATGTGACCCATTAGTAAAATATTTGTGGCGAGTCATTCAATTATACATTCATTCATTTGCGGCCCATCGAGTGGCGTCCATTACATTTAATTATCATTTATTAAATTAGACGGCCTCTTTGCTGATTACTCGAGCACTCTTCCAGAGTACCTTCGACACTGGGGGAAACAGGATTCAATGACGCATTTTTTCAGTTTGTTTACCATCTGATCTGACCATAAGCGTCCTTGCAATAACACAGAAGCGGCGTGTGTGGTATTAAATACAATGACTTAATGTTGTTAAAATAAAACCATTAACAAACGCCTTGTTTACATAACGATCTTATTGTAAAATCTTAATGAATGAACTCAGCGGTCTATCGAACGACTTCCCGTCTGGCACGATAACACATTTGCCTTAAGATTGGATTAAAAACATAACTTTGGATTCTCAATGGATCATTTATTATTTGAAAGTGATAAATATCAGGGATCGAACTTTTAGTGCTGAAGACGTTGAACCGCACATAGGATGATTACAAATACTATTCATAAAAAATTACTAATTATCAACCTCTTTTACCTTTTCGGCCACTTGAAATGAGCAGTAACATAATGTCTTGACAGACAATTGTCATTGAAATTAACAATAAATTAACGTTGTTATATATAATAGATTTGTCAGTATACTGATATTGTCAAATGTATTAGTCACAATATCTACTTTTATTATAGTTGCAAAGACAGTGTATAAGCTAAACACAAAATTATTAAGTAATCGTACTTTTAATTTTTTGTAAAACTTATTTTGTTTAGGTTTACGCACCAAAAGTTCGCTGGTGATAATTTAATTAAATAAAAAAATACATAAGTTACTGCTTCCCTTAGTTTTTTTTTAATAAAGAGTGATGCGCCGCTTGTTTTTTTATTTAAATAAAACGCCCTTTTTGGCGGTTTATATTGTCTCTGTAAAACTGAAATGAGAACGGTTGAAGAATCATAGTTTATTTTCGAGATTGCCTACGTGCAGTGGTCGAAAAAAGTGTACCTAATATTATTTTTCAATTCTCATACAAAGGTGGTCGGCGTGCGGCGGCAAATTGGTTGTATTGTCAATTTGGGCAGTGCGTGCCGGGGCGCAGATGAAATGTTTATTTTCAATTTCCGCCATTTTCCTGCCGCGTCCGCCGCAGGATTAGGCTGCGAAACAACTACACTATCACTGATAGTTTTCGGAATACTGAACAAGTTTAGTCGGTTTATTTTTAAATGAGCTTCTACTTAGCTTTGACACGAAACTAATGATAAGAGGAAATGTCACGCGGGCTAAAAACATCATCATCATCATTTCAGCCGAAAGAAGTCTACTGCTAAACATAGGCCTCCCCAAGGCTCGCCAAACAGATCGCTAAAAACGCTTCCTCGCATATATTATGGCTGAAAAGCCAAATATTCATTTTTCCAGCTCAGTTTGTAACAAAGATAACTGCTCAAGGAAGTAGGGTATCGCAAAGATGGTGGTTCAAAAAGGATTAGGTACATTTCATTGGTAAGTATCGTAATCATTTAAAACCTATGAAAGCACGAAAAACACGTGTAGGTACCTACTCACTGAAAGTGGGAGAGCAAATCCTAGCAACATCCATTGTGGGAGAAAATACACAGGATAAAATTTCTATTCCTTGTATTATTAGGTACTAGTTATTGCCCCCGACTCCGTCTGCGAAAAAGGCGTTATCTGGAGATAACTATGCAATTTTCCGGGATAAATAGTATCCTATATGTTAATCCAGGTTATAAACTATCTGTGTACCAAATTTCATTACAACCCGACATATTGTTTTTAGCGTGAAAGAGTAACAAACATCCACACATCCATCCATCCATACAAACTCTCGCGTTTATAACATTAGTAAGCTTAAGATAAATATCGTTCTTTTTACGTTTGTTTTAACAGAAAATACATATATTTTGTAATTGATCTGATATGAGCCATGGAGGATAATCATTACAATTAACGAACGAATAAATCTGCCAACTCGGTTCGTAGGCGGGCGCTGCGATCCTACGCCATATATTATGATTTGAGTGGTACTTTAAATAATTACTTGATACATTTGTTCAAATTAAATCTAATAAAGTTTTCTTTTTCAATGTAAACAGGTTCATTGTCTCGGTTTGACAAGCTTTTATTTAACTTGAAATGTTTGTTTGATAGGTTTAGAACAAAGTTAGCGGTCGAATTAACTTGAAATTTTGTGTAAGTTAATCTAAAAAACAATAAACAAAAATTTATTAAATGTAGGAATAACAAAAATATATGTTTCTTGGAGCCACTAGAACGGTCCAGGGTTATAAATTAAATCGTTAAATCTGGGTTAGGGTGGCAGTTCTATACATTTCAACACTACTTAAACCTGGGTTAGCAGTTAACCCGGAGTTCTCTAATCTAAGATCTTTATTATCTCTATTATTTTAAGAACTCTATTTACACGCGCAAGAAATTTAAATAGGCAATTCGGGAAAAAATTAAAAAATAGTAAACAAAAACCTAAACCACAGATTACTTAATAGTTACTTCGTAACAGATACTGCATCCCGTACAAAATCTTGGTACTTACCGCGATTGTAGCCACAGATTATACTACTCCGTCTCCTTAAGAATGTGTGCGTGCCGATAGTGACAAGGACTGGCAGTTTGGATTAATTTTTTTTTCTACATGTTGTTTTACCATTTTATCGGGATAATTGCTATATATTATATCCATGCAAACTTTATAGCACTAATATTCCCTAAGCTAAGCCACGGACGGACAAAGGGACTATACGGAAACTATACGGGTTCCGTTTTTGCCATTTTAGCTCTGGAATCCTAACAAAAAAGGATATTTATTGTAATGCGCAGAACACATTGCCATGCTCACAGTACCCTAGCGATATACTAGATACGAAAGTCAACTTTCGAACTTCGCATCGTGCCATCCCGCTCACGCTTATAGCTTTTTATAGAAGAGTAAGAGGGACAGCACGATACGAACTTCCAAATTTTTATATTAGCTATTAATTCTAGCATAGTCATATTAAAATTTGCCCCCTGTTTCACCATTCACTTATAAAAGTCCAGGCAGCATATTTTTTCCGTGGAACACGAATGAACGTGCGTCGGCGCGCGCTTGTGACAACCTACTGGAATTTCGATCCCAGGGGATCGTCCCCGCGGTAGGTAAATAACGCGCGTAAGTAGGTACATGGCATGCATGAGGCCTGCCTAAACTATTTATCATTTAGAATTTCAATTGTTTCATTTCTATTTAACCGAGAATTAAATAGGGATATACATAGTTAATAAATTTTTTCACATGTTAAATCAATTTTTCGGTCAACGACACGTTTTTAATATTTATTTTCTTTTTCTCAATTTAAAATACACGGAATAATTTTATTGCTCTGTTGTCAACAGGATAATTACATCCGGCCAGTTTTTAATCTCATCGGTTACGGTTAGCGAGCGAACATTCGAACATTTCTTACAAAAGTCACAATTTAATTTCTCAATAAGTATTTTTAAACTGAATTTTTTAGTTAGTGATATACCTAAATGAACGCACATGAAATTGAACTGATTTGAAAAGATATATTAATTACTGCGTGGGGATGTGTGGGAGGACCAAAGCTGCCGTTCTCACTCGCAAATCATTTGATGCTGCTTTAGTAAAGGTAAAAAACCAATGGTAACACATTAAACCAAAGCGATTTCCGTAACCATACCCCGGAGCAGGTCTGTAATTTTATTGTTCACTAGCTGCCACCCGCGACGACTACTTCTGCGAGGATTTCGTTTAACCATGGAAACTATGCAGTTTTCCGGGATAAAAAATATTTATGTTGAACCAGATTATAAAGTATCTGTGTGCCAAATTTCACCCAAATGCCTCCAGTGGTTTTAGCGTGAAAGGATAACAAACATACAGACAGACATACAGACTCACATACTTTTGCATTTATAATATTAGTAGGGTTACAATGAAATTGACTCTGTTCATTACTTTATTGTAAATTCGGAATGGTTTCAATTTCTTCCAAAAGATTTTTAATCATTTGTAAAGAAAGAAAGAAAGAAAAAAAGAAAAATTTTATTCGCCACAGTATAAATCCAAAAACCCTTGTCGTTTTAATGACTCTATAACTTTTAAAACCTACGGTATTTGAACCGGGCTGGTGTTTTAAATGTAACAAACAAACAACCAATTCCTGAAAAAAAACGTAGCCTAAAATTATCGTACGCGCTTTTAGCTACCAATGGATACTAGCTTTACTTGCTCCGAGCGGCGCGAATTGGCGTAGCCACTTAATTGCGAGTAATCGGTAACTGACGAGCGTGGTGCACGTTTTCAATTTAAATCCGCGACCTCTGCCGGCTTTCTGCGGCATTACGAATTTCGAACGGTCGTTTTCAGAATTCAAACCCGGAACGCTGGCGTGCTCGATCATGGCCAGTAAATCCGGCTCGAAAATTAAGAAAAAATGGATGATAAAAGTTTAGTCACGACTGCCAGTAGCGCTGTAAAACAAAAAAAATGTGCCAATTTTGATTGCACTAATTTGGTATGAAACAACTAACGGTAGACGTATGCCAGAAGATACAAATGCAATAGCCCGGTGAACTTTACATTTTGATAAAAACGATAAATAACTAAGTGATGAAAAAATAAACGAGTTGTCCTCGCGCACCGAGGGTTCCGTACAGTCAGGGGTAAATATATATATATCCAATAGGTATACATCAAAAAATCTCAAAAAATTACACAGGTTATACTTGTTTAAGTTTATAAAGTACAACCACTGACAGACAAAATAGGTACAAAGTTTTAATTTTTTCCTATATGACCGACTTACGTTTAACCGGTTTTTATTATTTCTTATTATACAGTATAAATATTATTTATCTGTAGGTTTGTATGTTTAAACGCTACAGATATAAAACGAAAACAAAAATAATATTTTTTCTTGTAGGAACCATCTTAATTTTTAATTTTAGTTTATTACACGCTTTATATTAGCTTCACCTGTATGTTTGTATGTTTGTTTGTATGTATGTTTGTAACCGACTCCTTAGGGCGCGATTTTGACCCACTTCCCGGTTTCCGATTGAGCTGAAAATTTGCACATATGTGTACATTGGATGACAATGCAATATTATTGTAACATGGAGCTGATCTGATGATGGAGCTGGATGGTGGCCATAGGAACTATGTAATAAAACAACACAATCCCGTCGAGTTTGGGCTCGTTTGATTCGTCTTGACGAGCACTTTGATCTCAGATGGTAACCAGGGTCTGTTGATGGAGCTGGAAGATGGCCAAAGGCACTCCACAATAAAACGACACGAGCCCGTCGAGTTTGGGCTCGTTTGATTCGTCTTGACGAGCACTTTGATCCCAGATGGTAACCAGGGTCTGATGATGGAGCTGGAAGATGGCCAAAGGCACTCCACAATAAAACGATACGAGCCCGTCGAGTTTGGGCTCGTTTGATTCGTCTTGACGAGCACTTTGGTCCTAGATGGTAACAAGGGTCTGATGATGGAGCTGGAAGGGGGGTAGGTGGCGGGGTGGGGGCGGGAATGGGGGTGGGGGTAAGGGGGTCGGGGGTTTAGAGGGTTGGCGGTAAGGGTGTGGCGGTTGGGGTTAGGGGGTGGGGGGGGTTTGGGGGAAATAGGGTGGGGGTGTTGGGGGGTTCGGGGGTCAGGGATTTTGGGGGGTTGTGGGAAATGGGGAGGGGGTAAGAGGCCTTGATGGTAACAAGGGTTTGATGATGGAGCTGGAAGGGGGGGTAAGTGGAGGGGTGGGGGGGGGGTTGGGGGGAAATGCGAGGGGAAGGGAGGTTTAGGGGGCTGGGGTTAAGGGTGTGGGGTGTTGGGGGGTTCGGGGGTTAGGGAGGTTGGGGGGGTTGTGGGAAATGGGGAGGGGGTTGGGGGTTGGGGTTTTAGGGGATTGGGGTTGGGGTTAGGGGTTTGGGGGAAGTTTGAGGAAATGGGGTGGGGTCCGGGGTTAGGGGGGTTGGGTTTAGGTGGTTGGGGGTTTGGAAAATGAGCAGGGGGGTAAGGGGTTTTAGGGGGTTGGGGGTAAGGTTGTGGGGGTTGGGGTTAGGTGTTTGGGGGGGGTTGGGAAATGGGTTGGGGGATGTCGGAAGGTTGGGTTTAGAGGGTTGGGGGGTTGTAGGTGAGGGGGGTTAAGTTATAAAGAAAGAGGTTTACGTTTAGTAAGATAGACTGATTCTATTTAAGACGAGCAAAAACCGTTTTGTGTCTCTTTTTAGCACATAGAAACTCTCACTGTGAAAAAATGCAACTAAAAAATAGAAAATAAATAATAGTTTAAAAAAACTAAAAAACACGCTTTAAAAAAAAAATTATTAATTTCAATTCACTATTCTTATCGTGCAGTAAAAAAACTTAAAAAGCAATTATTATATTGTTATATCCAGATCAAAATTTGTAAACAATTCTAAATATTGATAAAATATATAATAATAGTTTAAAATATTTTATTGTAAAAAAAGCGTGGGGTGCTTTTTAAGATGTTATCAAAATGATAATCCTTGACAATTGACACCATGCACCCCAAGCTTTTTTTACAATAAAATATTTTAAACTATTATTATTTATTTTATCAATATTTAGAATTGTTTACAAATTTTGATCTGGATATAACAATATAATAATTGCTTATTAAGTTTTTTTACTGCACGATAAGAATAGTGAATTGAAATTAATATTTTTTTTTTTATTTTTTTTTTAAAGCGTGTTTTTTAGTTTTTTTAAACTATTATTTTTTTTTTTAATACTGTTTTGTTTTAGCGGTCAATACTCGCGGAACACCAGTCTCGAAATTTCACACGAACAGTAAGTACATAGGTCCTCCTAATTTACATTAAAAATCGGATCCAGCCGACCTCGGTTCGATTCCACGTTTTTATTTAAGGTTTTAGTTTTTTTTTAAGTTTATTTTTCATGAGAAAACGTCAAGTTTCTTCTTTTGTGAGAAAAAGTTACTTTTTGTGAGAAAAAGTATTATAGGGAACGTGCAGTAACTATAGGCGGCAGCACTAATGCGACAGAAGAGACACTATGCGGACAGTAAAACAAACTTATCAAGGTAAAACATTTAAATTGATGGCACCCTTATGGCACCAGTTGGCAGCACCGTCTATGTGCACGTTCCCTATTGGGAGCACAGAACAGGAAAAGCGGATGATAGTTTAACGTGACTTACCCCCCCCTCACCCCCTCCGGTGTTTTTGTCAAATATCTTGAAAACGGTGCATCCTACGGCAAAATCAATGAAATTTTCATCCCCCCTTTAATACCCCCGCGCTCCCTCCCCCGCATCCCCTCCCCCCTCTCACCCCCCCCCCCCCCCACCCCACCGGTGTTTTTGTCAAATATCTTGAAAACGGTGCATCCTACGGCAAAATCAATGAAATTTTCATCCCCCTCTGAAACCCCCGAACCCCCTCCCCCGCCCTCCCTCCCCCGCACATATATAATCAGGATCTCGGAATCGGCTCCAACGATTTCGATGAAATTTGGTATTTGGGGGTTTTCGGGGATGAAAAATTGATCTAGCTTGGTCTTATCTCTGGGAAAACACTTGGTACCGAGTTTCTGCCCGAGCTGAGCTCGGTCGCCGAGGTACTATAGTTTAAATGAGGTAAATATAATCGATAACCGTTGGGGTCGACGAGCTTCTTGAGTGGAGACCACGGATCGGCAAACGTAGCGTGGGGCGTCCTCAGACTCGGTGGAGCGATGATCTTCGCAAGGCGGCTGGCAAGAGCTGGATGAGAGTGGCCGAGGATCGTGCTCAATGGCGTGCCATGGGAGAGGCCTATGTCCAGCAGTGAGTGATGATGATGATGATGATGTGGTTAATAAGTATTTTATTTAAAGTAAATATTGTACTCTCCAAGTAAATATATAACACTGTTTAAAAAAATTAGAACAACTCTACTTATCGCTTTTAGTTTTACGACACAGTAATTAACCGTATTTCCTGTTTTCTTGAGAGTAAAAGGGTTATTGTTAGTGTTCGTTGGCGGCAGGAAATTCAAATATTAACACTCTTTACTATCTCCTGTTAGCTTAGTGCTTGAGTTACTTTGATGGGGCCGCGGATCCTTTGTGTTACAGGGGATTTCTTGTGGTTTGATGTGTACTTTTTTTTACATAATTGTTAGGCGAAAATGACGTCTACATTTCTAAAGTTTAGTGCGTCAGAAAAACGAAAAAAAAACGACCAAGTGCGAGTTGGACTCGCGCACAAAGGGTTCCATGCCGTTATCTATAAAAACGGCAAGAAAACACGTGATATTTGTTTCATATTAATTTAATTATTTATTTTCAAAGTGAATATAAAACTAAATATTCTGTGAATATTTCAAGCGTCTACCTGTTGCCGTTATCAATATCGAGCAAAAACGAGCAAAATAATTACGTTTGTTGTATGAGAGCCCCCTTAATTTATTTTATTCTGATTTTTAGTATTTGTTGTTATAACGGCAACCGAAATACCTACATTATCTGTGAAAATTTCAACTATCTAGCTGCTATCACGGTTCGTGAGATACAGCCTGATGACAGACGGACAGACGGACGGGCGGACAGCGAAGTATCAGTAATAGGGTCCCGCTTTTACCCTTTGGTTAAAAAAGGAACCTACTTAGGATAACTCTTTTTTCCGTGTTAGAGTTATGAAACTTAACGAACTTACTAAGCAATAATGCATTTTCATCCAGTACGATGACTCCATAAGTCTCATATGATAACTACGGAAGTATAATAATATTCTGTACATACCGGTTTAAAGGAAGATTTACACAATTAACGTCCGAATGCTGATTTACCTGAAAACCAAATAGTCACATTATTATCTTTTCACTTCTCATGCTCTTAAAATGTTACGTTACTTTAGTTTTTAATACTCGAGCATTTCACGTTGTTATTTCTATGTAACTACATACAAATTACGTCCTAATAACGATATATTTGCACAATACACTGTCATCAATGACTTTGACTGAGTGGAAATGCTCCCGTTGTTGTACGATAGTTTACTATCTAATAAACGTTTATTAGCGTACCTATTAATACGAAATTACATATCATATTGTATTAAGTTACGAAGAGAATACACGATTCGCCAATTGCATAATTCTAAGTTTGAAGAAAAGCTTTAGTTGCATTTACGTTTGGAGTATGTCTATAGGGAACGTGCAGTAACTATAGGCGGCAGCACTAATGCGACAGAAGCGACACTATGCGGACAGAAAAAAAAACTTATCAGGTCTGTCATCAAGCTATCAAGAATGTAAACTTCTTGTTTACATTCTTCAAAATAATTTTATATCATGATTAAAATTACAAAATTTGGGTTCAGATTAATTAATAATGATTGACTGCGTGACCAAAACGTATTAAAAGGTCAAAAGCTCTTCGAGGCCGGCCACGCGTTAGATGTTGAAGAGAAAACAGATGAGAAAAATGAGACAGTGATCATTGGTAAAATTGTCGCACAGACTAAAATTTCCATTGTTTACGACTTTGATCAATTATAACTGAAGATACACATTGCCGAACAAAATCCCCTTCAAAAAATGTCCGAACTTTTTTATTTGTTTGCATAACAATTAAAATCATCACCTACACAGAAATTTGAACCTAATCATTACTTCATTACAGTCGAATTTCGGTTGACACTTGACAGCTAAACTTGACAATTTCACGCAACGTACTGAGAAAAAAAAGAAGGCCACTGGCGCTCATTTGGCTCGGACATTTTCGGGCGCGCGACTGTGGATCTACAGTTATAATTGATCAAAGGTTTACGACGTGAAAATAACGGTAAAATATTTTCTGAATGACGTTTTCATTTATTAAATGTATTATGTTTTTCAAAGTATATCTACGTTTATTCATTCTATTTATGTATGTTTTTGTATATTTGTATATATTTTTGTGGATTGTTTTCTTCGCCAGGGAAAATTGAAGGAGCATATGATGGATGTGTAGGATTTTCTGATTTTTTTGTTGCCAATGTGGTGATCACTTCATATTGTTGTATTTTTTAGATGGAAGCCAATAATTCCAATGTTTGCTGTAAACAGGTTATGTTTACATAAAAAGGTCGCATTAATTACAAACTAAAAAACTTACTTAGTTATTTTCACTAATAATATCATTGGTAATCATAAAATGCTTTTAAATCTCATACTTACGTATGTTTCTTTACTACGTTTATCCACTTTTGCCGTTTTTCACATAATCATGGCATGTGAGTATTATTCCTTGGAAAGTAGTAAAATTTTACCCCATTTGATTTACTTACTATGTTTTTTTGATGTGTCGGTACATCCAGTAATGCAACAATACATTATATGTATTTTCACTCATAAAATTATGTTTATTTACTCGTACTGTAAATGTCAAATATTGACTGACATGGTAAAACATTCAAGTTGATGGCACCAGTTGGCAGCACCTTCGATGTGCACGTTCCCTATGGGAACGTCTTATGCTCTACATTTTGCCGCGAGATAAAATATAGGATAGATAAGTTTGTCTCAATGGGATAAAAAACTAAAATTAAGAGGTTTCGTTATTCTTTATGCGATCTGAACACAACAGTTTTAGATGATTCACGGTGTAGGCGACGCATTTACAGAAATTACTAAAAAGTTTCCATCTACCTATCACCTACACTGTCTACCAACTGGCCACCGACAAAATTACAAAAACAAGCAGCGCAGAAGGGAAACAAAAGAATATCGTGTGTCCTGTCATAGCCCTTGTCCGCGCTGCTTGTTAATTTTTTCACTATTCTACACCCCAAAGATTAGTTTACGGTCTACACACAGTTCATTTCATTAGACTTATTTTTACGGGATATTGACCGCGTTTATCTTAAAAACTCCCGGTATTTCGACGCGTCTAGTAGAGTCACTCCAGCCTTGATGATGACGCTAGATGCGTCGAAATACAGGAGATTATTAAAGATAATGTCGATTAAATCCAGTAGAAAATATATCCAAGAATACAACTTTAGCTAACTGAACACGAGAACGTTACCTATTTGTGTTTTAAATGAAACAACTGTGAACTGTAGACATCTCTACAAATGTTCTAAGACGTGAGATTATTGGTTGGCCCTTTTACTATGGTCGTTTTGTCGTGCTGTAACTAAAAGACAGTTGAACTTCAATGTTGTTTAGAGTAGGGCCCATTTTTTGTTGTGGGTGTTGTAATAAGAAACTTATGGCCCTGATGTAAAAGTATAGGCAGAAGCTCTCCATTGCCAACTAGAATCTTCTAACTCCAGTAATGCTGTATGGAAGGCAAGACGAAATCACCATGCTGTTTGCCCATCATATGAAGGTTCACTGCAGACCACTTTGTCAAGTGTGTTAGTGACAAAAGTTATAGCACGGCAGTGTGATACGTTGTTAACCGTATCCAATTAATGTAATTAAAATCCATAAGTATGACACCTACGCAGAAATATGAGAAGAATGAACCAGTACTCGTGTATAGGAATACCGGCCGCGCACGGGCTTATTAACTCTCGATTAATTAAATTATTAGAAATCTCAACCGGGACTAATTAACGAAGTATTCCAACATTTCGGTCCGCGATAGGTTTAATTAAAATTGACAAAGCCGGGGGCGCTCGCCAAATATCGCCTCTATTAATGAAATGATCACTCGAAACTAATTAAATTATGGAGGTAATGGTGCGTGCTCGTGATACCGCGGTGACAAGCAGCCGACTTACTATCGCGTGTCTGTCGTTCTGTCCCTTTCTGGCTTTACCTGCGGGATAGAGCCGCACTTAACAAATGGACTGAAAGGTGAGCAGTTTACCGACATACTTATAATCTTTCTAACCAAATTCATGCCAAATAGGAATGCGTAGAATTCAAAAAGTTGGACATCAAACACTGATAGTTAAAAATAGTATGAAAATTTCCATTGTGAAATAGGCAGAAATAACTATAAAATTTTACGAGTAATAGTAGTAGCAAGTTTGCTATGAAGTATCTTTTTGTATTTCTTTTTTTTTTTTCCAACTTCATTTTTTTTTTACTTTTACGGTCATCCCGTGAAATCCATATATTTCAAACTAAATACAAACTGAAACATGGATGCATAGAAAAAACCCCAGAAAAAAGACCAGCGCTGGGAATAGAACCCAGGTCCTCAGCATTCCGTGCCGCGTGCCATGCCATTCCCCTACACCACCACTGGTCAGGAGTTTAGACACAAATTTTTCCTAGTAGTAGGTAATTTTGTTTTAATTTCGTTTCGGTGCGGAAGACGCAGTGTATAGGCCTCCAACAAGATGGAGCGACGTCCTGTTTAAGGTTGCGGGATCGCGTTGGATGCGGATGGCACGCGAGCGATCTGTCTACCGACCGGCCGGACCGGCCTATGTTCAGCAGTGGACGTCTCTCGGCTGAAATGATGATGATGATGATGTATATTCGTGTTACAACGGAACTATGTTTAGTTACTGACCGATCCGAAGACGTGGCCTGTGATGGCCTCCAATAGGACCAACGTTCTGGTTAACGTTGAAGGAACCAGTTGAATATGGAATGGACAGGGCAGAGCAGATCGTTGTGAAACTCTCTAGGGACACCTTTGTCCAGCATTGCACGACTTTTGGCTGATATGTTCACGGTTAACGGTGTGTGGGAGACTGTACATAAGACTCTTTTCACAATGTGTTTAGTTCTAACTTGGGGACGCTTAAAGGGTTTTCTCCCTTTCCCTTTAAGATGCAGACAGGGAATAAGGATGGATTATGCAAAAGTCGCTCAGGATACTTCAGCAACGGGTGCGAAGTTTATCTAATAAATAAAAACTGCAAAAAATCACGTTTGTTGTATGGAACCTTCCCTTAAATATTTGTTTTATTTTAATTTCATTATTTATTTTTAAAGTGAATATATAGTTAAATATTTTGTGAATATTTCAAGCGTCTACCTGTTGCCGTTATCAATATCGAGCATAAACGAACAAAAAAATCATGTTGGTTGTATCGGAGCCCCCCTAAATATTCATTTTATTCTATTTTTTAGTATTTGTTGTTATAGCGGCAATCGAAATACATCATCTGTGAAAATTTCAACTGTCTAGCTATCACGGTTCATGAGAAACAGCCTGGTTACAGACGGACGGACAGCGAAGTCTCAGTAATAGGGTCCTTTGGGTAAGGAACCCTAAAAAACAAAACTAGCCAAATTTAAGTACTTGTTTTTTTCTACTTACTGTATCGTATCTAATTATCATCATCACCCCTATATACGAGTCATAGCAGAGCACAGGCCCTCTCTCAGAATGACAGGGCTCGGGGCGTAGTTCCCACGCGGGCCCAGTGCGGATTGGGAACTTCACATACAACCATTGAATTTCTTCTTAGGTGTGTGTAAGTTACCTCGCGATGATTTTTTTTTCACCGTTTAGCACTAGGTAAATTTCAAATATAATTTCGCACATACATCGTATGTATCTAATAATTCTAATAAACAATGAAAAATAATGAGCATTCGCTTGTTTCTGGAATACGCCGTTAGTTTCTGCTTCACTAACACTAAACTTAATTACACAAACAAGCCATAACAGTTCTAAATAATGACCTATACTAATAACCGACGTCTGGCTAACGTCAATGGACGTTCGTTAGGGATTAAGACTTGGCCATAATTACTTCATTATTGTCTCTACCCGATACACATACCTTCCAAAACTAGGCACGGATCTACTCTTACAATGATAAGCCCTGATTTTTAGTTCTCACACTGGCCCGCACCGAGTTAGGACATTGCAGAGGCGAGAATCAGTGTAATCTGTCAAGTTCTATTACAATGCGGACCTTATATCCAAGGAGTTACAAGTGATCGAACGAGCGCCGCAATGAATTACAAATTATCAAATTCATCCCATTTTGAAAACAAAATCACTGTAAGGATTTTCACTAACGCACGATTAAATATTGCTTGACGTCTCTGAGTACGACCGTTAACTATACGTCATTATGCGTCTTACAAAGTACCTTTGACAGAGCGCACGAGTGTTAATTCATTAGGACAGCCTGTTTGAGGCTCGGCCGGTGTGTTCGAGGCGCAGCAACATTAAAATGAGTAATTATAATAAACTTGATATGTCCCGTAATTAACTAAGCCTGATGAAGAGTGCTTTGAACGGAGATGAGACACGCAGCGGCTTTTACGCTTTATTTATAGGGTTAATTTTATAAATTTTATAATTCCATATTTTTTTAATTTATTTTTAAAACTTATACTTACTGATGTAGGATATGACCACTTTTGTTGTTAACTATCTCGATCTGATCACAGTTTACTTACAAACCACTGCTAAACTTAAACTACACTATAATACTTTTTTTGGTTTTAATTTGTATTAACGCGTATCAAACATTTTATTAATACAACACATGACGTAGACTCGTAAATAAATGCAAATCAATTTATTTCTTCTAAACACTTTAACAGCGTCTTGCCACTAAAAACAGCCAGGACGTAAAATTAAAAACGAAAAAAAACGTGGCATGGCCTCTAATTATCGTAGCGCTTCCAGCGCTTGACAATCCCCGGGCCGTGTAGCACTAGCGCTAATTAGCGCGGGTGACAACCCACTCCTGCCATAAAGCGCTGCAGATTTATCGCCACAGATTATTTATATTATGTTTATTAGGCCCCGCCCTCTCCTGCTTTCCCGCTAATTGAATTCACCAGATTTTTATTCAAGGACCTTGTCACAACTGCTTTGACCTTTTAATTATAGAAAACGTTAGCAACTACATATTTTAATAGCGTACCTAATTCACTCAAATTAAATTGTATTTCATATTAATTTTAATTTATTGCCCTTTAAAGTTATAGTTAACTACTGAGAAGTCGAAGTTATTTTGATTCATGTACAAATACTACGAATACTTCTTGCTCCTAATTAAAATAACTAACGTAAATAACACTTCTACAAGCTGCTAGTCGTGGCATTTGGCAATCGCTTCGGTTTTGATTAATAACCCGCGTTTCCCGCCACAATGATTAATTGACAACAAAAATATCTATTTTATAACAACTAATTTTACAGAAACCTCTCATTAGTGCGCGCTCTTCACTAGCGCGTAGTGCAGTCTCTTTCATTTAAAAGGTGAGTGAGTGAGATACAATACCTCCGCATTTACGAAGCATGTTATTTGTATGGGCCATGTCAGCTGGCCACTGTTATCAATTAGCAGAGAAAACTATGCAGCCAAAATTCGATAATTTGTTTTAATAAATTATACTGTGATTAATCAGACTTCCTTACTTTATACTTTAGCCAAACTAAAAAAAGTACATTTAAAAAAAAACTTACAATAAATGTGACAACTAGAAAGCGTTTTAAAGACCGTTACATTTGCATTTTCAATGTTTCGTACTCTTCACTTTTATTTGTTAGTAGTTTTTGCTCTTCACTACATTGTAAGACCATTATCAACTTTTTAAATTCTGGACGTAAGACTTTTCTTATAACTGCGTGCACACCTTATCCAGAAACTTTGTTATCCGTGTGTGCATCTTCGTTGATTTGTAGCTTTGGTTTGCAGTGTGTTCTGAAGTTAATTAATTTTAATTGGACTGGATGGCAACACGTCTATTAAAAGGGACTTTTAGCTTATTTTTCACTTGCTGCCCAGGCTTCGGTGTAGCACTGGAGTGTTACAGATTTTGTACAGTTATTGATTGGCTTTTTATCCCTTATGTTACCGTTACGTAACGTCTCGTGGTATATTTTTAACTTCATAATTTAAATAATCATTTGAAAAACTATTTGTTATATAAATTTACGATGCTTAACTTCTTTTTATTCGTGTCGTGAAGAGTACGCCCGACTGATTTAGATCATCAGGTTATTTTAAGCTAAAAAAAATAGTATAAAGTAACTTAATTTGGTCAGTTCGTTAGATATTAAATTTATTGTACTTTTTTTTTTATATTCTGCTGTACAACACACCCTATTGATAGGTAACCTTACCACTTTTTATAACAGAACATTTTTTTACTTCAGTAATCTGACTTATAATAATTCTGTCGCATTTGCCATACCCACTGTGTATAAACAACAAAATATATTTTACTTCATCTCAAAAGAATCACGTCTATCACTATGATCCTTAATTATTCTTCAGATATTCAATAAAAACCCCGATTAACTAAATAAAACTTGAGCTTAATCTCTCGGTAATCGCTCTAGAAGAGACTGTCGCGAACAAATGAAGTCATTTTGTGTGAAGTGCAAGTACATTCGTACATATCCCGCATCAAAATGGCCATAAAACAATTCCCGTTCACACGTCAGATGAATTACAAATCAAATCATAGCTGGCGAGATGTCACGGGCCGTAAGTCCGCACTTGACGCACGCGGCGGATCGGCAACTCGCAACAATGCGTTTTAATTTTCCGCTCGTGCGCTTATTGGTGCGCTATCGCGATTGAAATGTTAAGAAGTGTTTTAATAATTGAATTAAATGTTACTGATCCTGGCATTGCAATTTTCAATCACGATCACACCGAATGGGATTAAAAAGGCATTGTGTTTACTCAAGAATGAGCGCAACATCATAAAAATTAAACCTAGCACTAAAGCGTAAAAGTAAAGCGTACTCTGTAAACGCGCTGTTTACTTTTGTCTATGGAAATACGTCACGTCATAAACATTTTATTTGAACAGTCGCTTGTATAAAAATCTGGCAAACAAAATGCTTATTCAAATGGAGCATGAGGCTAATTGTCCAGAGTAGTGACGATGACAGGGAGAGGAGGGCACGTGACCCGTCACTCGCAGGGAAATTAAAACATTCCGTTATTATTTTCATTTCACAAGTTACGAGCGCGCAAGGGTCGCCACTTGAATGTAACAAATACTGGCCGGTAATAACTTTTTCCGTTGCGTGTTTTGAAAAGAAATGGCTCTGCGAAATTAGGATCTTGCCAAAGATTAGCACTAAGACCTTTAGATAATCCAAAATGACATTACTTTTTTTGATATAGGTACTAGTGTCTGTGCAGTTCCGAATTTTAGGGTATTAATGTCGCTACACTGTCCACCTCTACCTGACTGTTACAGAGCTGTATCTCAAGAACCGTAATAGATAGACTGCTGAAACATCTGCCATCACAACAACAAATAATAAAAAAGCCATTTATTAAAAAAAAAATGGGGTCTCAACGCTGGTCTCAACCAAGCAATATAAAATGGCCGCACACCACACTGCGTCTATTCTGCTCAAAAGCAGGACTCGCCTTCACTGGGTTCAGATACGATCGTTTATAGAATACATTTTGATATATCTACAAATTTGTACAAAACCCTCGGTGTGCTAGTTCGACTCGCATTTGGCCGGTTTTTTTTAGAGGCCAGTTTGTCCATAATAATCTGAATTACCTAAGTACAGAAAATAGTCAAAAATTATGATACCAAAGTAAGTAAATAAACTAGACTTAAATTAGACCTTAATGATATTATTAACATAATTCCACATTAACTAGTATATTTGATTAAAATTACAACCCAGATGTTTTAAAAAAAATGCTAATTAACCTCACTGTCTGTACAAGTCTCCGTCGTTATCTAAACTGGTACAAATATAATAGATTTAATTAAATTTCTTTTTAATACGTCTCCACGCCCTACGTCAATAATGAGAGTGCTTCCACGAAGTTATTTTGTTTTGGAGAATTTAATAAGAACCGTTTGTTGTTCATAATGTAATGCCTGACATTGCGGTACGATTACGTTGGGAGAAACAAATGATGCTCGAATTATGCTTATTACAAAAGTATAACAAATGAACGCCACGTGAAATTTAACTCCAGCTTTATTTTTTATGTAAACTAATAGTTTAGACATAATAGCAAGCATGTATTTCATTCCAGATAAGCAGAGCCAGAAACTAGCTACTACATTTCAGAAAATTATTAAAAAAAAAAAAAATATTAGGGGACAATCTTACACAAATCTACCTAGTCCCAAACTAAGCAAAGCTTGTACTATGGGTACTAGACGACGATAAACATACTTATATAAATAAATAAATACTTAAATACATAGAAAACATCCATAACTCAGGAACAAATATTCGTGCTCATCACACAAATAAATGCCCTTACCGGGATTTGAACCCAGGACCTCTTGCTTCGTAGGCAGGGTCACTACCAACTAGGCTAAAGCGGTCGTTAAATCGGTCGGTCGTTTATCGTTATTTTATAAAATTTAAGCTTTTTTCCATATTATAACTGCAACTTATTATACAGACAATGAAACCATATTTAAGCGGATGCAGTGAATGGCCCGTATGTATCGTATCAAAGTAATATTGGAAGCCGCCGCTAGCGTAGAAAATTTAATAATTAAAAATCACCCCTCCCATAAGGGGAGTAACGCTGCACATTACACGTTATCATTTTTAATTAAAATTTCTCAGGACAGACAACTATTTTATTAATACTCACTGTAAATAGCGGTATTAAACAGTGCAATATTTAATGCTGGTTATAATACCTGACAAATGGTAAAAAAAAAAAATACTGGTAGGTCAGGCAAGTGTTAAGATTTGTCGCAATGTCTTGCCAATGAGATTGGATTACCTTTATACTTATACCTATGTAACTACAGTGTTTATTTTTTATTGGCAAACATTATTTTTTCTTTCAAAAATATAAAATAGTGACTACTATAACCTTTGATCCTTAGATTATTTATGCACTAGATAGAGCTTTGGTGGCATGGAAACGTCCCGTAAAAATATAAGCCAATTGTTGGCTTATATGTCATTTGCGTCATTTGCAGGGTTGCCAGTAGTAATATGCTAAAATCTCCAAACGCATTGTCGAAATTCCCCACGTGTGGGGAATGAAAAATTATGTGGGCCGAGTGACTTAGTTTAGAGCTGTTGTGAATAATGAATTGTAGGAAATTAATCAAGACTAGCAGAAATTTGATGTCAAATGTCGCGTATTTGTGTTCATACTTAAAATACACACATTCCCCAATCAGCTTCACTTTCCCCACATTTTGGGGAATGTGAAATTAACTGGTATCATTAAGCACGCACACAGTGACAACCGGAATGACGTAACGCAATCGTAATATGAAGCTGTCAAATGGATTTGTGGACGTTTTGTATCGCTATGTTTGCTACTGACGCTCCATCTAGTGCATAAATAATCTAAGCTTTGATCAATTATAACTGTAGATCCACAGTCGCGCGCCCGAAAATGTCCGAGCCAAATGAGCGCCACTTTAATAAAAGTGGCCTTCTTTTTTCTCAGTACGTTGCGTGAAATTGTCAAGTTTAGCTGTCAAGTGTCAACGGAAATTCGACTGTAATGAAGTAAAGACTAGGTTCAAATTTCTGTGTAGGTGATGACTTTAATTGTTATGCAAACAAATAAAAAAGTTCGGACATTTTTTGAAGGGGATTTTGTTCGGCAATGTGTATCTTCAGTTATAATTGATCAAAGACTATAACAACAAAGAAGGGAATCCAACCTTAAAATTGATAGTTTTTTTTTAATATTCGGAACAGTTTTTATCATCAAACAGCCAGTTGCATTTTTTTATAATTCTATGCTGCCAGTTGCATTAAGTTCATTATCTATTAAATAATTGAACGGAAGGACTCCGACTTCCACAAAACTGGAGCGGAAGCGCAGCGATAAGCTGTGATAGCGTGTCTAACGATTAACATGGATTCCTTTCATTTAGTCATGAACATTTTTAAAGCTGAAATTAAACTCGTTTCGAACTGAAATTGTGTTCTTTGAGTTGTTTTAAGTGGGTCGAATTATGACGGAAGATTTAGGACAGTATTTTACACGCATGGGTTTTACATTATTCGTACGTTCATGACAGGCGCGGTGCCATAGACAAAGCTTCTAACAGTTTTCACGTTTTTATCATAGACAAGAAGTCGTACAATCATTACAGTTTTAAAAGTATATTTGTATTCAATTTAATCGAGTTTTTAGTTTTTAATGAGAACGTGATTGTATAGTGAAATCCTAGACTACCCTTATTCTTATTACGATTAAACCCGTGTACAGGCAATATAGAAAAAATAGCAAACATTCATAGCGATTCCAATAGGCTAATCGTCAGTTATTAAACCCCTCGGCGACCCACCTGATCGCCTCCCAGCTATAATAGAAATACCGGGGACTTATTATTAAAATTGCTGCTAAATTGCTCCCCGCTCCCTCGGATTTCGTAGGTCGGAGGTGACTTATTGAGTCCACATTGTACTCCAAATAATAAATTAAATTGATATAATAACACATACGGAGAATGACTTTATTGATGTTTTGAGAATTAGCCCCTAATTTCGGTGACAAGCATACAATGTGGGGTAATTTGTCGAGTAGCGAGTGTTGCACTAACGCAGTGCTCTGGCACTCTATACAATACCTACCTCCCCACCACCATCGTTGACATGTGGAACTTAGTTCTCTCTTTAGCAGTTGTCACTCGAAAATGAACTCTGCGACATCCACGAACGTCATTGGCGGTGAACAGCTTATATAGGTCTTAGCAGCTGTCAAACGCGATTGTCGGAACCATTACCACAGAATATATAATAGTACTGACGTACAGAATGGAAACGGTCCGCCCCGCACCGATTCGAATTACCCCACCCCTCAAGGCGCAGATAGCCGGAAACCGCCAGAAACCAGAAGAGTGCGCGCGCGATGTATGTAGGCGTACGCGTGTACAGACGTCGTCGTGCTTATGTAGATTCAAGAACGCGTATTTGTACGTCGTGTCCGCCGCGTGCCATTACATAGTAAAGTAACTAGGTACTAGCTGTTGCATGGGACTACTCGTACATCTGCAAATAATTCGTTTCTCGCTACCCGCGGGAACTATGCAATTTCCCGGGATAAAAAGTATCCTATATGTTAAGTAATCCAGGTTATAAACTATCTGTGTGCTAAATTGCATCCGAATCCGTCAAACCGTTTTAGCGTGAAAGAGTAACACATATCCACACATCCATCCATCCATACAAACTTTCATGTTTATTAAACTTGTAACTAAGGTTGCACTGTAATATTGATATATCATTGTCATGCTAATGAAGCCACTATACCTATAATCTAGAGGTAAATAAAAGTTTCTCTGTTTGAGACCTTAAAAAAAGTCATATCGCAAAAATATTTAAAAAATATAAAATAAATAAATAAATATTTTATTGTAAAAGGAAAAATTGTTGGGTGCGTCCCACAAGTTATAACTACAAAATATCTAATTTCATATTAATAACGTTCACAAGATATAATGAACGTTAGCTATAACAGCAAAAAGTATAATTTTTTATCGTATAATGCTTAAATTATATAACGTTATTTTTATATAAATTCAATTTGTATAAGATTTATATGGACTAATTTCTTTTAACATAACAAACATTAGGTATAACAGTCATGATATATAATAATAATATGTGTAAAAGTTAAATCATGTGGCGGCGAGCGAGCGAAGCGAGCGAGCAAGACTTTTCGTGGCAGAAGCGATTTGGATAGGTTTGGTCGATGTTAGGTTTTTTTTGCAACAGAGCGGAAAAAATTAATTGATTGCTTGATTCTTTGCTTGCATCAAAGTTTTTAATGAATTTATACGTTTTAAATCTTAGGTGTTATGAACATTATACGCTTTGATCGTTATATCAATTGATATTATATATAAACAACGTTATACATTACAAAATTAGATATTTTATAATTATACTTTTCGTTCATTATATCCAGTGAACGTTATACTAAACGAGTTGATATAAAGTGAGCGTATATATTATGAATATTAGATAATAAGTTGTTATATCTTGTATTACTTGCGCAAAAACACCGCAAAATGCGCTAATGAAATGAAATGAAATCTATTTGCTGTAAATGTAGGTAGTACATAACAATTTTGGGTAAGTAATACAAGATATAACAACTTATTATCTAATATTCATAATATATACGCTCACTTTATATCAACTCGTTTAGTATAATGTTCACTGGATATAATGAACGAAAAGTATAATTATAAAGCGAAGCGCAAATCAAATGCAATGGACATATTATTAATTTAATTATATTAACTTGTCCCCAGTTAATTACGTAAGTAAGTGGAAGTACTATCCGCTAATTAATTACCATCCACAACATTACAGTGATTAGTGCAAAGCTACACCGGCACACTAGTCGTTTCCCTTTGCTCCGGGAAAGCCAATGTTCCCGTGAGACGACAACATAAACATGTTATTATGTTAAAATAAATGCAATATTTATTCGCTGACTGTTTTTTTTTTTGTTGTCAGTACAGTAAGACTATTTTTACTTTGACACTCGGCAATTCTCGACATACTTCGAGAGAGATCGGAAATGCAATAGTTACGCTTTTGTTAATTTAAATTCAAGGATTTTATATAAGTACTCTATGAGAATACAAACATGAACCTTTACGATTGAAACTGAGACGTCCCGAGTGTCAAATTGGAAATAATCTTACTATTTGCATTGCCATCATATTTACATATCTTTAAGGTGAAATTCTACTTGCAAGATTTGAAGGCAACTTACGAACATTGAAATTTGAATAAAACATATAAAAAATACAAAGGTATGACGAGGCACTCATCAAAATTGATTCTGTAATTTTTTTTTTAAATTGTGCTTGGATATACTTCGTTCGTAATTTGTAAGATTATATCACTGAAAATGGTTACAAGTACTATCTTACGGATAAAGACCATTGTATACATTTTGCATGTTTTTGAGATACCACAATTCACAATTGAAACTATGGAAAATAGTCATGTCAAAGATAAAATACTAAGTAGAATTCGACTACATCGTTGATAGATAAATAAATGGTATGACGTCATTGTTATTGCAGAAGACTGGCACGGTATTCCCATGATAATGACATTTGATCTGCAAAATGGCACTTTGCATCCGCGCCGTCACAAATGCGCTGAAGCTAAATAAAAGTAGTAATTTGATACATCAAATGATACATTACAGTTTGTTCTCACAAAAATTATAATCCGATTCCGTTCCGAAACCGATTTGTTGTTGTTCGTAAAATATTTATTCAAATCCTATTGAAATATCATTAAGTTACTAGCTGTTGCCCGCGACTCCGTCGGCGAAGAGTAAAAAATAGCCTACGACCTATTCTCAGGCCTACCGAATACGGTGAAAAAAGTTGCATAAAAATCGGTCAAGCCGTTTCGGAGGAGTTCGATAACAAACACCGTGACACGAGCTTTTTATATAAAAGATTAGACTAGCTGTTGCCCGCGACTCCGTCTGCGACGATTAGGAGTATAAAAAATAGCCTATTTACACCTATTCTCAGACCTACCGAATATAGCGAAACCGGCCAAGATCGTGTCGGACACGCCCAAGATAGGGTTCCGTAGCAGGTACGAAAAAATCTTTGCATACTTTGTTAATGTGGTTGTTTTGGTCCCAACTCCCACCGCGCGCAGAATATCAACGTCGGCTGTACAGCGCCATCTGTCGGCGAATTGGGTAACTAGTCTACTAGAACTAGTATGTATGTTGATGGTTTTTCAGATGTAATTCTTTATTATATGAACCGATTTCAATTTTATTTTTTTTATTGGTAAGAAGATACTGTTAGCGTGATCTTATAGGTAATTAAAGAAAAAAAAATGCTTTCAATGGCGGTTAAATTACAATCTTAAATTAGAAATATTCGTTACAAAAACTTAAAAACTGCTCAACTGATAAAGTTGAAAATAATTTTCCTAGAAAGATTTTATTAGGTTACACCTACGTGATTTTTTTCATATTTTTTAGACTTGCTGTTCAAAAGTTAGAGGGGGGGGACACATTATTTTGAACTTTCGGAGTGAATATCTCCGAAAATATACACTTTATCAAAAAATGGTTTTAGCAAACCCCTGTTTATTTTCAAATACCTATCCAATGATACCCCACACTATAGGGTTAGTCGAGAAAAAAAAATCACCCTCGCTTTACGTCTATGGGAGGTACCTTAAAAAATTTTTGTTTAGTTATGTTTATACAGGGTTATTGGTAAGTTGACCTATTCCCGTTAAGGGGTTATGGGGGAGGTCATTTTCAATCATTTTTGTCCCATAATGCCCTGTGCGAAAATGAACCATTTCTGAGATAATTGAAATTTAAGTTTTTTGCAAAAAAAGTCGGAAACGCATCTTCAAAAATTTATTTAAAAAAAAGTTGGCCATTTAAGTCAACTTTTTTTATTTGGTTGTGTACAAGATAAAATAGCTGTTCTTATGCAATATCAAAAGTATAATTATCTGTACACGTTTAAGAACGCAAGACCAAAAAGTAAAAAAAATATGATTTTTTATAAGGTTGTTCAAAATTAATGGCACAAGGACAAAAAATTTTACTTCGACATTTACACATTACAAGACATGTACATATTTCTAGCTTTCTATCAAGCTACTAATACTATCATTTTTGTAAATGGTTGCCAGAAAAAAATAATCACAAAGGACGTAGGAAGAAAATTACGTCCGATCATTTCTTAAAATTAACTCACTAAATCTATCAATAACTGTTATAAATACAACTTACAACAATAACTACTGTAAAATACCAAAGTGAAACAAAAAAACAATTAAGTTTGAAATCCTACGATGTTTTTATTTTATTTGTTTTTATTTTACATTTCATACCCATTCATAAATGATCCTTATTTGCTGCAGTCGCTGACTACGAAATTTGTCAGCACTTCCATTTTCAATTTTTTTTTTTTTAAATAGGTAAGTTTTTTTTAACCTATAAGTACATAGTAATACATAACATGAGACACAACACAACATTACCATCTTTCATTTAAATATTCCTGAATAAAACTTAACTATAAACTAATAAATTTTTGATTGATGAGTTGATTTAGAGAAATATTCGGACGTGATTTTCTTCCTACGTCCTTTGTGATTATTTTTTTCTGGCAACCATTTACAACAATGATAGTATTAGTAGCTTGATAGAAAGCTAGAAATATGTACATGTTTTACGTATAATCTGCACGCCAAATGTCATAGTAAAATTTTTTGTTCTTGTGCCATTCATTTTGAACAACCTTATAAAAAAATCATATTTTTTTACTTTTTGGTCTTGCGTTCTTAAACGTGTACAGATAACTATACTTTTGATATTGCATAAGAACAGCTATTTTATCTTGTAGATAAGAAAATAAAAAAAGTTGACTTAAATGGCCAATTTTTTTTTAAATAGATTTTTGAAGATGCGTTTCCGATTTTTTTTGCAAAAAACTTAAATTTCAATTATCTCAGAAATGGTTCATTTCCGCACAGGGCATTATGGGACAAAAATGATTGCAAATGACCTCTTCCATAACCCCTTAACGGGAATAGGTCGACTTACCAATAACCCTGTATATTCATGCCAAATTACAGCTTTCTAGTACTAACAGTCTCTGAGCATAGCCGCGGACGGACAGACAGACAGACAGACGGACAGACATGGCGAAACTATAAGGGTTTCTAGTTGACTACGGAACCCTAAAAACTTAAAAAAGGTTGCATAAAAATTGTTCAAGCCGTTTCGGAGGAGTTGAATAACAAACACCGTGACACGAAATTTTTATTTATATATTAGAAGATCAACTAGCCGTGCTCGGGGTTCCACCCGCGTTTATAATATATCCTCGACAAATGGACTATTCATCGCAAAAATAATTTATCAATTCGAACCAGTTATTCCTGATATTAATTAGCGCGTTCAAACAAACACACAAACTCTTCAGCTTTATCATTATTAATATAGGTGAGATAGTTTGTTAAGTAAGATGTTTGATAGTCAATCACTCAATGACGGCCAAAAGGATTTGGATGAAACTTGGCATACAGATAAATAATAATCTGGATTGAGACAGCATATTTAATAATCCGGTAATGCATTCCAGTGGGATAATATTCTAACCTAAACAAGAATAGAGGGCGCTGTCCAAGAACATCGAGGTAGGTACGGTCGCGTGCTTTAATTTGGACCCACTTAAGGTTGACAGTCCTGTCATATTGTATAAGAATTCTAAGGATTTTTTTTCGAAATGGGTCCAAATTAAAGCACGCGACCGTACCTCGGCTTTCAAAATAACGCGTCAACTTCGTCTTCAATCAATAGATGGCGTTATCCTTGCGAACGTGGTGCTTTAAAAATGTTATAAAAAAGTATTCAACCTCATACGTGACTTACTACTCGTGGGTTAGTGTTTTGATCATAACAATATAGCGGTTAATGAATGGGTTTTTACAGAACATGGTGAAACCGCAACACGTGCTTAATTAACGTACAGTAATTAATCAGACCAAATATTATTTTATAAACATTATTAAAAGCCACACTCTGAGACGTATATTAATGTTAATGCATATTAAATTAAATTTTAAATGTTTATTTTAATTAAATACTTTTCGTTCTTCAGTTGTATTGTAGTTGCTAATCTATGTCTTTGATCATTTAAAAATGTAGCAAAATAACAAATTATTTGAAAAGATGTTACAAAATTAAAAATAAGATAAGCTTGAATCATATCGTAAACTAAATTAATAACTATACATATACATGCTTAAAAGTAAATAATCTAAATAAAATAAGGCCCAGTGGCATGCTATCCAAAAGCATCAGAGCTTTCTCTCCTTGAAAGGCGACAATAATGTTTGACGAAAAAAGATAGTTGCCATTCATACCATAATTGTCCAGCCATTTTGAAAATGTATTGAGTTAATTTTTTGGAGTCTTCGCGTTTGGTCTCAAAATGGTTGAGATCACTATCGAAACCAAATTCACTCTATTTTCACAACCATACGTGAAAAAATACATAACTTAACTGAAACGCCATTGAATTAAGTCCCAGCTCTAATACCTATGGACTAATTAATGATTGAATGCAGTTGATTCACAGGTGACTAATTGAGCGCATAACACAAATGCCAATCGACTAATCGGGTCGTAATGCGATCGGTTGCCCAATCCCTGTTTGTAATTATTGCAACACTAGTTTTCCCGAGACATCGTCAGCCTAGAACTCGTAGTAATGCCAAAGGGTTAACCCGTACTTAGAGGCGTTAGTTAACATAATACTTCTAATATTATAAATGAGAAAGTTTGCGAAGATGTTTGGATGTTTGAATGATTGTTAGGCATAATTATTGTACTAAACGGGACTTAACGCGCAAACAATATTTACCTCGACGTTTCGGCCACATTGCAGCAGCCGTGGTCACGAGTTGACACAGTTAGTTGAGTTAGTATAATAATTATGAGTGAAAATCACGAAAGCTTAAAACAGTAGATTGTTGGTCAATCACGCAATGACGCCTTAACGGATTTGAATGGAACTTGGCGTATACCCGGTATTGAGTATGTGTGAGTTAATATCCCGGTAATGAGTTCCCTCGGGATAATATTTTTACTTTAAACAAGTAAAGAGGGCGCTGTCCAATAACGGTGAAGTGAAGGTGAAAAACTTAAGTATATGACCTGGTGTATGTAGTAGTCACGTATCCGTATAAACATATTAAATAAATAAATAATAAATATCACGGGACAATTCACACAAATTGACCTAGTCCCAAAGTAAGCTAGGTAAAGCTTGTGTTATGGGTACTAGGCAAAGGATAAACATACTTATATAGTTAGATACATACTTAAATACATATTAAACATCCAAGACCCGAGACAAACATTCGTATTTTTCATACAAATATCTGCCCCGACACGGGAATCGAACCTGGGACCTCAAGCTTCATAGTCAGGTTCTCTAACCACTAGGCCATCTGGTCGTCTAATATTGACATTCCAAATTTGTAAAATGACTTAAGCTCCATATCAATTCTGTGCACTACTACATCAACACGTCATTTAAGTAGGTACTTAAGTTTTGCTTCCTCGGCCTTCAAGATGACGCGTTAACTGCAAATACTGCACCATAGTTGGTGTTGTCCAAACAAACTTTGCTATGCTTTAAAAGTGCTACCGTACTTAACTTTCATTCATGTCTCTCTTTTTTCCTGTCAATCTCTTCATGTTTTCACAGGCATTTAAATGTTCGTTATCACTACATAGTATAAAAAAAGTCGCTTCCCGCTGTCTGTCCCTATGTATGCTTAGATCTTTAAAACTACGCAACGGATTTTGATGCAGTTTTTTTTTAATACATAGAGTGATTCAAGAGGAAGGTTTATTATGTATAATACATACATAATTGCGCCCGTGCGAAGCCGGGGCGGGTCGCTAGTATAAATAGTAAAGTGAAAATTTAAAGTCAAACAAAAGCACTTTTTAGAACAACGCAAGTTAATTGTTTATTTGACAAACATGAGAGGTGCGTTGTGTTTCGTACAAAACGTGTACAGTATCAGAACGCATTATGCTAATGAATAATATCGCGTACTTCCAGTTTTTGCGGGGCATTAGTAATTAAAACATGACAAGCCAGTTGATTTAATTAGCATACCAATTTAATTTCACATTTTGCTGTCAAGAATAATTACAACCTCGGTTTAATAATGAACTCGCTACTAAACCTGTCAATTATAATTTTACGAGTTACATCAAACGGTCAGTTACCCGATAAACTAGATCAAATCAATTACCTCGGTACTCCGCAACTACATGTTCAAATCAGCTACGTCTATGCGGTTCATATTTATGTCACCTTAAGTCTGCTAGACAACAGCCACACAGCCAACAGTCAACAACCAACAACATAGAGAACATACATACATCATAGAGTTTAACATTTGGTAGCATAGCATACGGTTGTGGCAACTCCGAGGATGAGCTCTGGTTGAGTTCGAAACGCGTCAGTGTAGCTTGGTGGTGGTGATAGTTGTGTTTATGTGATTTGTGTGTGTTCGTACAGTGTGGAGGTGGAGGAACTGCATGAACACACATTTCTTGCATAAACGTAACTATTGTAAGGTCGCGGGTGAGCAAAGTAATTGTTTTAGTTCATTAACAACCAACAGTCAAAAAAAATCAACAACCAACAACCCAACAGAACAACAGTCTGATCAGCTAGTCATTCTCTGAACCATTGCAAGAGCTAAGAGGTTCGCGAAAGATAGTACAGAAGATGCAAGCTCAAAGATGTAATTAATACAAAAATTACAAATGTGTTTTCAATTAACTACACAATTACGTGGCAGAAAAGCAAGGTCAAATATTGTAGTTTATTCTGGATCCAATCTAGTGCCATGAAATTTTTACGCATAATTCATCATTTGGCATAACTCTTTTTTCTCAGAGACCATTAATTATTTAGGAATTTTGAAATTGTTTACCCTGTACTACAGTACAGTTCTACAAAACTCTATAGGTTAAGTGTTTATTTTATAACAATTCTGAATAATATGGTTTCTGAAAAAAAGAGTTATGCGGGATGATAAATTATGCGTAAAATTTTTGAGCGATCCAACAATGAACCCAATCTGGTTTCGTATAATGCCTGCGACCAAACGGGTTCAGTTATGATTAGACCCCCTTATCAAGCAGGCAGTTTGGTGGCTACCTCACATTAGTAATGTGCAAATGTCAATAAAAACTTTTTAAATTGAGTTTTCAGATAAATTTTGGAGTTCCTATACATAGCTACAACGTCGAGACTTGGACAGTTTGTATTGCAGATCACTTATGTTACCGCGAATGATATTCCTTTAGGGTCAGTTCACACCGAGTCGCGTTACGTCTCAGTGTTAACTGAGCCTTAAAGCAATACACACCTTTGATGAAACTGTTTTTGTCACATATAATTAAAAGGCAACATTAGAGAGCGGGGTACGCATTAAATATGACGTGATTGAATTAAGTTAATTGAAATGGATCGCCGCAATGAATCATTACTTTCTATTCTAAAAAAATCTTTGTTTTGTTGAAAAGCACTACTCTTTTTAATTAGATTAGTTACTTAAATTATGTCGTCTTTTATAATGAATTTAATTTGGAATATTTAAGCGACAAAATACCACAATTTCCAAATTAAAACCGATAACATAGGTACCGCGCGTAAAAAACAAACTGCATCTTTTGACGACGCCTCCTATTCAAATGACTTAGTTCCCACCTAAAAACCTAGTATTAGTTCAATGTTATTCCATCAATGCTGTTACATTCTAATTCGATTGAACTAATTAATTACAGAGTTAATTTCATTTCCTGTAATTAGAAATCAATTTAACTGCAGTCGATAAGGCGCATATTCTAGTTGTTATCGTGTTTACTAACAAGCCCGGTTTATGAATAGCTTTCAACGAGCTAACGATTGGAGTGGAAGCGTACGTAGATGCGATATTTCTAGGTATGCTTGGTTGACGTAGATCTATTAAGCTCAGCTTGTTCAATTTTATTAACTCAAAGTTTTATTATGACTTCGATTTTTTTTTCTTCAGAACAATTTTTTTACAAACGATACTTCTGCATCTGGCATCTACTTTAAGTGCCAAGCATGCGGTGCCAAAGAAATTCTACCGGATTTCGGCGTGATTACGCCTGCACTGCTGTTTTAATTACTAATAACACATTTGCCGAAATTGCGTCACGTTTGGACGTACAACTGAACTTCGGCCACCCGAAATTCTCAGCTAATCACACCGGAACGTGACGTAATTTTGGCAAATGTGTTTAGTAATTGAAAAAGCATTGCCAGCGTAATCACACCCAATTTATGTCGCGTAATTTCAACGCTTATGGTTTGTCATATCATATCACCGAAAATATCACGACGCAAAATCAGTCTCGGAACTTCGGTCGCCTATCTTCGGCATAGTGTGTTTCTGCATAGTAGCTGTTTTTTTAGAAAGAATGTCTTTGAGCCAAGTTTCTAGCGGCGCCTTCTTCTTGGCAAGCATATGTATTCTTTCCGAAAACGGTGGCACTCTAAAAATACATGTAAAAGAGCCCTTGAATGCCTACTTACAGAAGTACATTTTTGATTTTGTGCTTAGACGCTAAATACTTGATTAGAGAAACCAGATTTTTCTTTAGCAGCACGTGCTAGGAAGGGTTTCGAACTGCACGTATCACCAATGAAAAGAAGGCAGCGTGGCGTTCACCTGTTCATTGCGCGGCCGAGACGCCCACCGCATAATGGTTACCAGACAGCACACGCAATAAACAGGGAAAACTTCGTAGCCAGGCCGTTAGATCGATTCCGTCCCGGCGACCCGCGGCCCACTCCGAAGACTGTTGAGGTAGGTCGCGCTTGGACGTGGAGGTATTTTATCGCGAGCTACAGCGGCAAGGAAAACAAGTTATACGCGAATAAAATAACTTGTGTCATACAGCTACACAAAAACATTTCCGCATCTGACCATTTCAATGGAATCTGACACTCTCGTACCTACACTTCTACCGAATTATCTAAGTATTATATGATTAAAATCTTTTTTTATTGGTTTTTGATTATAATCATACCTTTAGGAACTTAGGTAATCAGGTGTCCAAGTCAGTTGGCTATAGGTAACTAAGAGATGGTCAGATTCTATTGAAAATATCTAAGTAGGTACTACAGAAACAACTGAATCATGACTCACAGCACAGTGTAAGTTAGCAGGTTATCTTGAAAGCCGAGGTACTTCAACGTTTTAGGACAACGCCCTCTATTCTTATTTAAAGTCAAAATATTATTCTATGAAAACACTCTGTCGCGACGAGTATTTTATTTCTCACGCTATTGCGTGATTGACTAACAAAAATCAAACATTCAGACATCGAAACATCTTCAAAAACTCTCTCATTTATAATATTAGTAGGTAGGATAAAATAATTTTCAGAATACTAGTATAGATAAGAAACAATATTAATACCAACACGATAAAGGTATATTTTATTTGCTGGTGTTTAACAACCGCCTTAGCCTAGTTGGTAGTGACCCTGCCTACGAAGCAAGAGGTCCTGGGTTCAAATCCCGGTAAGGGCATTGATTTGTGTGATGAGCACGAATATTTGTTCCTGAGTTATGGATGTTTTCTATGTATTTAAGTATTTATTTATCTATATAAGTATGTTTATCGTCGTCTAGTACCCATAGTACAAGCTTTGCTTAGTTTGGGACTAGGTTGATTTGTGTAAGATTGTCCCCTAATATTTATTTATTTATTTATTTTATTTATACTCGTTCGATCAACTCAAAAAATCTTTGTTTAAATACAAAGCTTCACTATTCCTAAATACTTAACTTAGGCTGCTTTTAGTCCCGGGAAAGTACAAAGATACAGTTGGACCCAGGCAAAGTTGTGGGCAACACACATAGTAATTACACTGAGGCTGTATTGTCTAACGCTTCTGACGCTTGCTTTCGCTTTCACCATCTCTTTCTGTCGTCATCTCATACCGTTTGACAAAAAGAAATAGTGATTGCGAAAGCAAGCGTCAGAACCGTTAGACAATAAGCCTGCTGGTTCAAAAAAGAATGAATAATAACTCTACATTTCAGGCCTGATTTTAATAAACGTACTAAGAATGTAAGTACTTCATAATTTTAATAACATTAACAAAGAGTAATTAATGTATTATTAAATTAACCGATAGCTGGCTTTCAGGCTTTTTCAATTATTACATTATGAATAATTTAACAAATTTAATTATCATAGTTACGCACAGCTGCAATTTATGTTACTGTTAATAAGAATGAATCAAGTCAAAATATATAGTGCTCAATTTTTCCAGAACATATTATAGTACTAGTTTTAACTCGCTACTTCGCCTCCATTAGAAATACCTTAACGACAAACCTTAACAATCTTAGAGATTGGCCTGAAAGAAACTACGGAACATTTTTAATGTATGTAGTTAACTGCAAAAATGTGTATCGATTTAATCTTTTCGTAATTATGTCGATAACATAAGAGCTACCTATGGGACATATTTATGAACAAGTTGTATGCACCCATATTTTTACACTTGACTGTACAAAGTTCGTTCGGAGAACGCCATCTATTGATTGTTATGTCATTTTGTCTTCAATGAAGTAGGATTCAGACTTTATTTGTCACAATTCCACTAAGGGGCCATCAGTATAATAGATGTTTGGTCACTTTATGACTCCCACCGCCCTTCTTGTCACACGTATTTACTATGAAAATCGCAATTTTTTGTGGTATGTCACAAATCTCCAGAACTAAAAATGTGTGACATAATAGGCACGTATCTGAATATCGAGAGTTAATTGAATGGGTTATAATTAAGACATCGGATTATATGCACTATCAAAATGCCAAAATATGCATGCAAATATGCACTAAAAAAGGACGAAATATGCACAATCAAATAACCATTTATTATTAGAACATACGATTATTTTCACAATAACATATTTTTCCATATTTTCTGCAGCAAACTTGCTACGTCTGTCAGTCATTTAATATTAATTTATAGGCTGAAAATTACCTTTCGACGTCAACTGACGTTACCAGACAGAACTTGAAGTTTGGCGCCATTTCTGCAGAGACTTCTTCAGGCAGAGTTTGTTCGGTGCCGTTGATAAATGCATCAATTTACGGCATAATACATTACGCCTAACACGAATAACTACCTACTGAAATAAGCACTGTCAGTGAAAAAGTACCAAAATATGCAATAACGCTATAAAAATAGAATTATATGCATTTGCATATGCAAACATGCAAATGCATATAATCCGATGTCTAGTTATAATATCGAAAAGTTATTTTTTCTGAAAACGTAAACATTTTAAGATCGTTTTAAAACTAACCTAATTAAACCAACAACAACCTACCACAACAACTCTTCAAAGCTAGAACGAATAGGCTGTTACTGAACCAGTGAGGGATAGGTGGTTATGTAAAAAAAATGTAATGGGTTTTATACAATGCTTTTTTTTTATTTTGTATTTTCAACTAAAGAAAAAGTCATTTAATCAAAGTAAAACAAATTGGCAATACACACAAAATACAATAAAATAAAAGTCAAAATATAAAGTCAGTCAAACAAACCGCCCCGGATTGCACCAGGCGCAAATGTGCCCAACACACTAGCCGCATTGCCTCTCTGAACCGCGATGGACAACCTTTGCACCAGAAACGACCCAGAGCGATGGTCGAGACCTCTCTCACGAAGAACACACAATATACAATTTATTTATTTATTTTTTTATAGCGTTTTAATAAATCCTGAGAAGTTTACGGTTTCAGAAAAAATCGATATTCAGATAAGGTAAAGGTACCAATACCTAGCTTGGTGATAAAATACCCTACATATTTGTATAAGACAAGATAGAAACACTCCAGAGGCGAACGAAGCCGCCTGCTAAGTTGCGCATCTAGTTACAAAGCGTGGGCTCTTCATAAGTGGATTAATTACTTGGATGATCTTGTGCTAAATTAGCCTAACAGCCGTATTCTGTTACACGGTTCCCTCAGGTAGCGCTTTGAGTTACCGCCGCAAAGTTAGGTTTAGGTAAATAAGTGGCGCTTTAGTTGAAGTTGTTTATTATGTAGACGTTGTAAATAGAGTCAAAACTCAATGATAAATCTGATACACTGGCCAGAGAGGCCAAGTAATAATAATAACAGATATTAAAAAAAATTATATCTTACTTCTTTCTAATATTATAAACGCGAAAGTTTGTATGGGTGTCTGGATGGATGTTTGTTACTCTTTCACGCTAAAACGGTTTTGACGGATTCTGATGAAATTTCGCACACAGACAGTTTATAACTTGGATTAACATATTGGATATTTTTTATCCCGGAAATTGTATGGTTCCGGCGGGATAGCGATAAACGGATTCTTCGCAGACGGAGTCGCGAGCAACAGCTAGTATTATAGGTCATTGCTTAATTAAGTGAAATGGATTTTTTCTTCTTTTTTACAGAAGTGGTACAACTTGGTCTCGCCCGGTATCGGGTTATTATTAAGTTTTAGGACTCTCTATACATGGATAGAGTTTGAATAAGCTAGACTTTAAATTTAAGAGGTCAAGAAAAAAAGCATTTTAAAAGAGCCCTCTTCGTCCTATTTCCAAAATAAACTTTTGATTTTCTGATTGCGATTTCCTTTGTAAAAGAAATTGTTTGCATGTAAACTGTTTTTTGTAACCGAGTTAGCAATTACAACCCGAATCTCCTTCAAATCTACTTCCTTTTATTCCCTAAGTACAGTCAAGATCATAAAACTACTACTAATCATAAGGTTGGTGTTTAAATATATCTGATGCGATGGCTGTATAGATATTTGACGGAGAAGGAGGTCTCTCTTGCTGGATATCACTCATATTGTCAAACACAGTAATCTTAAATAACAGTTTTAATTGTCTTTCACTGTGGGCTTCTTATTAATTACACTATAAGCTACTGTAAATGTCTTAATTATCAATAACTACTGTAAACTAATCATTCTAATGGACACTACGAAACGTAAGACAGTTCCTCGGTATGCGTCTGTCGCATGCTCGCTCCAATGCTTCACTGTACCAAGACTCTGCCGAAGCAACACTTATGGCTGTCATATTGTGTTACTTGCGCTTGTAGTTCCATGGTCTATGGCTACACTCCGACCGCCATGGTCTATAGCTATACTCCGACACGGCCATCCTGCGAGACACACGTCCTCGTGTGTTTACTCTGCAAAAGAAACAATTTCTCCAAAGTATTATCCGCTCGGCCAACTCTGACCCATTGAGGTAAACAATAGTTTCCTCATATAATCGTTATAGATCACAACTTGACATTATATTACTCTTTCAGACTGAGTCTGACTTTTCAAAGACGCATTGACAAACATTTTCACATTGAAACACATTGTATTTCACATCATGTATTAAAACACATTACTATAATGTAAACGTTTTGCATTCTCAACTCTATGGCTTCTCTTTTTTTTTTCACTAGCAGTTCTCAAACTGCCATCTCTCGCAATCTCCTCGAGATCACCACACTTTCGCAATCTCCTCGAGATCACCACACTCTCGCAATCTCCTCGAGATCACCACACTTTAACAATCTCCCTCGAGACTGTACCACCTTACGATTTCCTCGTAATCACTCTCCACCATGGTAACCGCGCACCGCGTACTCACGGACTACAGATGTAGATACCGATTTCTCTTAAGCTACGGCTACGGAATACCACTGGTGCAAACACACATCGCAAAGAATGCAAAGCTATTCTATCATCTCAGAACCTGATTGTTCCCTTTCAACAAAACTCTGTTCAATATTAAGTTCGTCAATGTCTCTTTGATCACTAGGCATTATTTTCAGTCTATCGTGTGCATATTTGTAAGTGCGCTTAGAATTTAAAGCCTGTAAAGTATATCGGTCACCATCTAAAATTTCTATCACCTTGAAAGGTCCACGATATTTAGGATCCAACTTTGTTTGATTCCTTTCTCGTTTTCAACTAATACGAAATCACCTATAGAGAATTTATTAAGTCTTGCTTTATTTTTGACAAATCTACGCGTTTCTTATCTAGATTGTATTCTATCTGAGTCTGTTGCAGTTCAGGAATATTTCGTGACAAGAAATCTACGTGAGCCATATCTTTGCCAGAATTGTAAATAATATCAAAGTCAAATGACTGTAAGAATTCCCACCAACGGTGAACACGTGGTGTTAAGTCGATTTTTTTTTTTTACGGGAACACTTCAATGAGTTACAGTCCGTTACGACTGTGAATTTACGGCCACTTAAGTAGTGTCGAAATTGTTTGATTGCGTTGACAACAGCGAGTGTTTCGAGTTCATTCATAAGAATGGTACTTTGACTCCACCGCCGAAGTTCGTTTACTGTAATAAGAGACTACGTGGCGTTTGCCGCCTTTGACTTGAAAGAGTATTGCGCCGTACCCTTCAGCACTGGCGTCAGTATGTAATTCAATAGAAAGCTGGGGGTCAAATATCATGAGAATCGGCTCTTTGGTAATGATCGAGATAATGTTCTGACGTACTTGTTCATGACACAATGTCCACTGAAAAGGAACTTTTTCTGAAGTCAATTTATAGAGTGGTCAAAACATTTGGGACATTTAGGAATGAAATTGGCTTTCAGTAAACAATAATTAATTTTCTCACCTGTATTTACTCTTGTTTTGGGCATTTCTGTAGTGAAATAAGCTGAAAATTTTTCTAGTATAGACTGCAGTTCATTTCTATACTGTGCAGATGGTATGTCCGTATCGATATCATAACAATTCAACTCTTTAGAAGTTAAGCTATTCACGTGTATGCTTTTCTTTGTTATCGTAACCTGAGATTCTGATAAACCAACTACAAAGCTCTTTGTAAAAATTTCACGGCCCAACATTATGTTGCTACGCATATGGACATCCAGCAAGACAATAAAATCTCTATAGAATATCCGTTTACAGTAAAATTACATCACCTTTTATATCAAGTTTTCCGGTAGAGGACTGCACAATGCATATGTACACGCCGCTCGGCGTGTCCAGCTGCGCTGCTCCGTGCTGAGCTGACGGTGCTGCCGCTGGCGCCGCCGCCACTGTTGCCGCTGCTACTGCTGCTGTCGTTTCGGCATCGTGACGCGATGTGACCCGCCACACCGCATTTAAAACATCTTATGGAGTCGGTTGCTGTTGTGTGATAGATTCCTCCTCGCTTGGCTGTAGTCGAAGTCGGTGATGTTGATGAAATTATCTTCTTATCCGTTGCCTTCAGTCGGCATTCTGCCAGTTTGTGTCCAATTGTTCCACAATTGTAACATTTTGTCATATTGAGCTGAGTTAATCGCATCTGTTTAGTGTCTGGTCCGTTTTTGTCGTGCGTATCTTCAGCCTTTTGCTTTCTGTATGAAAACGCTTGTATCTCTTTCTGCAAGCTTTGGCGCGTAGTAATTTCAGTTGTGAACGCCATACGTTGTAGTCGAGTGTCCATTCGAGCCAAATGTGATAAAACTGTAGAAATTATGATTTGCTCAGAACTCACATTCTTCCATTGAGAAGTTAAAGATGATATCAGCCGGTTCGCGTAAGCAGCATAGCTTTCGTTTTCGTTTGACTTATCGTTATTTAAGTTTCGGAAGCTACAAACCTCTCAAGAAATATGTCCTTGAATTGTTCCCACGTTATGCCGGGATAAGTGACGCGAGCAAACCAAGTAGATGCCGCTCCTTTCAAGGCCTTACTTATGGCTATTATAAGTTGGCTTCCTTTAAGTGGGCAGTCACTGAAGCATAAATCAGCCGTAATGCACCATGATTTAGCGTCTGCGTCTCGATTATCGGGATCAAACTCTGGCAGCGTGATGTGGGTACTCACATGTGGTGTCCTCAGCGTATGGATAAGTGCACGCATCTGCTCACTCTGTACTTTAACCATTAATCGCCACCGAGAGTCATTCTGATTATCTTCCAATGAAGGTAATTCTGGAACAGATCCCACTTCTGATGACGGAGAAGGAGGTCTCTCTTGCTGGATATCACTCATATTGTCAAACACAGTAATCTTAAATAACAGTTTTAATTGTCTTTCACTGTGGGCTTCTTATTAATTACACTATAAGCTACTGTAAATGTCTTAATTATCAATAACTACTGTAAACTAATCATTCTAATGGACACTACGAAACGTAAGACAGTTCCTCGGTATGCGTCTGTCGCATGCTCGCTCCAATGCTTCACTGTACCAAGACTCTGCCGAAGCAACACTTATGGCTGTCATATTGTGTTACTTGCGCTTGTAGTTCCATGGTCTATGGCTACACTCCGACCGCCATGGTCTATAGCTATACTCCGACATATTTATATCCTCAAGTGTATCTTTTTTTAGAAAAGTAAATCACACGTTTACCTCCGACACGCAACTATCAAAACTTGTTCTCGAAAGCAAACACAGCTTTCAAATCTGTGTCCACAACATGCAGCAGCTGCTATATTTTAATATGCCAGGCAAATATTGAGTTACCACAACATTCGTGCTCAATTGAGTGTAAAGGCTCTAGGGGCCACTGACAGGGACTAGGCGGACGAAGAAACGAAACACAATAACGACGATTTTGAAAAAAATAGATAATGCATTGCTGACCTAGCATTAGCTGAGCTAGAACATACAAAAGTTCACCCTGTACAAACACAAAGCTAAAATGTTTTTAATCTAAGTTTCCTTAACATCTCGATTGACGTAGCGTGTAAATAGGGATGTTGACGCCATTAAAAAATAATTCGAAGACTCCAGTAAAAAAATACACTGATGTGTATACCATAATCATACAATAAAGATTACTATTATTAAAAAAAAAACGCTTTATTTTAGCCACTGAAAACCGGTCGAGCACAGGGATAGGAAATTTATTCATAAATTTATTTAGACTCTCACGCGCATTTTTCACGCCATTTAACTAACCAGGACCGGTACGCGATTAGGTAATTATCCATAGAAATGCCTTTGTTTGTCCACGGCCAATAATGTCACGCTTGTTTAATGTTCAAGACACAAATATTTACGTATACTTATTACCCACTTTGATTGGTTGTTGGACGTTAAAATTCTACTTCAACTGAACGTGGTATATTTTTGGTAGAGCCGAACTGTGGAAACTGTGGGAAGTACAGAACCTGTACAAAAGTTATAATAAGACCAATAGAAATGTCACACAAGCTTAACACACGAGGCGCCGATCTGGCTAAAAAGCCAGATATTTCTTTTTCTGGCTCAGATTGTAACGAAAGCCGCTCAAGCTATTGGCTCAAAAGTATCTACATTATTGCAGAGATTTTACATCTCATCGATGAGTGCCGTAATAATACATAGTAAATACTGTGAAAACAAAAAAAAATCGTATGCGCATTAATAGTCGCAGAATCGAAAATGTGGCGACATGGGTTCTGAAAGGAAATGCAAGCTATAACATTCTTATTCTTTTTATTATTCACGGTTCGTGTTTTATTATATAAATGTATGGCTGGAAAGTCGTATTAGTTTTAGGCGATTTTTTTTTCGATGCCTACGCCATATTGTAAATTGCTTTTGCATACTAAATGGGGTCAATGGAAAAGAAACTGATTGGTAGACATAAGAGGGCATTAATAATGTAGTATCAAACAATGATATCCGATTTTCAAATCACAATACAAACACGATCTAAATTGGCTACTAAATATTCAGAATCAATAGTCCGTACGAACCATACACGGGTAATTCGACAATGGCGGGCTAATTCAATTTGAATCACACAATATTCTATTAATCGTGACGGACAGGTGTAATCAAGCCGCACACGCGCTTGTTGCGGGTCGCATTGTCCTGCGGGCCTGCGTTTGATACCCCTGACGCTGACAACCGGCCCCGCGCACTGTGGCAACTTTTATGAAATTAACGATCCATCATATTCCGCCTGAAACGTTTTAACATTTATATCGCGGTCATTCTCTGACTACACGTAAAAGCTATGAGCTAAACGATATTTTATTTTCAATGATAATCGTCATCGTTCATCGATATTCAATAACGTAATACGATCCGCCATTATGGCTCCCACCTCAGCCAGCACCAGCTGTCACAAACACCACTAATGAATAAATAATCCCTCCGAACAGATAACAAGAGATGCCAATTAAACAATACACTAATTAATTCCAAACATTGGTGTAGTGGACTTAATTTGAGTAGGTAACATCATCAAACTAGCAAGGCACGTAGATAACTACAGCGACCGCACAATGCCCAGCCACACAATGCGAAATTCAATATTTTAACTTATGATTGTATAACGATACCTATATCATGTTTAATTAACAGGTGCTTTCAATTAGCACGTCATTATGTAATGTAGGATAACTAACTAATCAGGGAGATGGGTCGAGCTGCTTATGGCGTCCAAACTCGCGTAAGTAAGTAGACAGTTATCAACTTAATACAACGTGCATAAGTGATCCTTTAGTCCATCAATACTCAAACACATCTAATGAAAGTGTCCTACTCAGAAAACACTTTTAAAATATTGAATGACAAAGCTCTCAACCCAATCGACAAATATGTACTTAAACGATTACGTAAACAACATATCACCAGTCCACAATAACATAAACCACTTTGCTGCAATCTCGTAAAGAATCCACGCTAAGTCGACGGCTTTTTTAATATTGGAGGCGAGACCGCACTGTCCCACGAAACATTTTCCATTAATAAAACGCGAAAAAGGAATATTACATATGAAAAAGACATATATCCGTATCGCCGGACCCGCCGCTATCTCGTGGAAGGTAATAACTTCTTTACAAGTCCAAAGTCCGAGGGATTGAAAAGCAATTTCAGCAAGACACCCCGCCCTCACGCGCACGGGGCCGGACTGGCCATATTTCTTTTTCGCCGCTGTAATTCGCCTTTGATTTAATCTCGAGAAACAAATCTTTGAATGTGAAAGTTTAGTGATAGGCATCACTAGAACTAGTTTCGCTGATTGGATTCCATCCCCCGACGAGCCCGGCTCCCGCAATTTCAAATTGGTCACTGTAGATATTCCGCTATTTGTTTGATTGTACTAAAAGATTGCATTTCTTATTTCCTGAAACAACTTTCCATCCGACATTGTTCGGGGCTAAATTTAGTTTACCCCTAACCTTTACATTTTGTTGCGGCAAGCAATATAATAATATAGGCTATTGTGACTAAATTTGACTTGCTCTTTGACGTGACCATCTTTGGACTAGATCTCTGTGATCACATTTAGAGAGATGAGTTTATATGTGATGATTGCGCAGGTCGTTTAGCAAAACTTCTGAGAAGTTTAAAGGTTATTTAAAACCGACTTCACAAGTATATTTTCGGTTGCAAAAAAGCAGTGGTTAAAGACCTTTGTTTTCCTTTGTTTGTCACTATGGAGACTATAATTCTGATCAAGTGTCATTGTATTTATAACGTATCAGTGGATGTAACTTATACCTCTGGGCCCTGGGCAGCGGTGCGTCTCCGCAGTATATTATTACCAGCCACAGTCACCGCAAAATAAATATGAGAACTAAGAAAATTTGCTAAAGAGAGTTTTGTCTACATCACCCGTCTTTAGTTAAGTGATAACTTATATTTAGAATGCGCTGGCCTTTACAAAATCAAATTTAAAAAATTATAATATGATTTTAAGAAGAAAAAAATCAATGGGATTTTTTTTCAATGACAATTAGAGCAAAGGCAATGGCATCTTCTTTCAGTCTTAAAAGTCATATTTGCTGTTCTATGTTCACTCTGTTATTTTGTCCACATTTTAGCGAGTTCAAGTAATAACATCAGTAGTAACCATAAAAAAATCTACGTAAACCCCAGTCAATTTGAGACGGTCTCGTCCGTCCGTATGGTCCGACCGCAGATCGTATCTCCTAAACTGTTCCGAGCGCCTTATTTATATAATCTAACTATTTGCGAGGGACAAACACCCTTTATTATGTTTTTCCCTTTCTGCCTCGCGTGGGATATTCGTACAAATCTTGTTCCATTTGAATTTAAACTGACAGAGTGTGACAACCCTGGTATGGATGTATAAAGATTGAATTGTTTTTAGGATTTAAAACCAGAGGAACGTGATTTGATCATTTCTGTGGACATTTAACTATAATTATAACACCCCTTTTTGCGTCGGGGGTTAAAAAGTCGCATTTGTTTTTTTTTTCTCTATTTTTATGACTTCTCGAGATCTCCCTTGTGTGAATAAAGTACGTACATTATGAAACAGAAAAAAAAATAATATCTAAGTAACAAGGTTCCGAAGATACTGGCAGCGTTTCCTCTTTGAACAGATGAGCTAATTCTTTGTCCGAGGTAGCTGCCAGCTCTTTGGTCTCCTGTGACGTCGACTAACCTCTTTGATATTTCCTATTTCCCTGTTAATTAGAAGCCGAGAGTCCATAAACATTTTTCTATATTGTTAGTTAAACCCAAAACAAATGGAAATATTATCAAGAAAGTGATTTTAAGGACGCAGAGTAGCGTATCAATATGGAATTCTAAATGGTGGGTTTCGCGCTCACGGCTCCCGACCATTTTCTGCGCGAACGGAACTCAATATTGAACAGACTTCGGTCCACATTGTTAACTAAAAAAATATTTCGCAAGCAATTGTACCAACCCACTTAAGTTTATAAACGTAAACAAAACAATAAAATAATTTCAATGTAATAAAAAAAGCCATAATACAATGATCTCACAATAAAACTCGTCGTTTTGCTTTACATAGTATCTTAAGATTTCGGTCTTAGTTGGCAATTAACACTCAAATCGAATTAATTGAATTTAAGTAAAAAAAATGTGTGAGTTGGCGAAGCTTTTGTGGATATCAGACTATTAGTGTGATATCGAATGCACTTTCAACAATGTCCGCGCAATATCGTCAGGCTCAGGGAAACGGCTCCCAAAACGTTAAAAGCATAATTGAATCGCAAATGCTACTATTGTGGAGCGCCGCGGCCCGCGATCGGGCCATTTGCTACTGTTTTCAATTTGTCGGTCGCGACCATACATCAGCCCCGGCACGCAGCGAAAAGACCGCCCCAACTTTAATACACTTACGCTTGACATTTTCCCACCCATTATGCATTCGGGCAAAAGCAATGCTCTCTACGAACACTAGGAAAAAAATAACAGCCAGTTTCTCAGAATCGCCTTCCACCAATGTGACATTAAAGTCCATTGAATCAGCTATGACACAGTAAATTCGTTGGGACTACGATTGTAACTGACGGCATTGCTAATCCGTAATCGGTCAATCATGAAACACAGCAATTTGAAATGTTTCCCAGAATTGTCTACGTTCAATAACATTGAGTTTTATACTAATTTATAGGGAAATCCTAAAACAACCACAATATAAACAGAATGAGATGAGACGTATTTACCACTGATTTATAAATAACAACCGCAAAATCAAACAAATGCATTAGCAAATGCGTCTCATCTTCATTACTAATTCACAATGGAAGTGTAAACAAATTTACAGCATAATTGATAATTTTATTATGATCCTATTCTACTACATTGACACCAATTAAAGATTATTATTTCGCAATAAGTTATCTTAATTAAAGACACAAAGTACGAAACACTTCGTCATTACCATGCAGTTTCCATCAGTTCCCTGGTCAAGCATTCGTCACGGGAATGACACGAGGCGGCGTCATTTGTCAGCTTCGATGACACATGCGCAGCGTAATTGAATCGCGGCGCCATTCCAAGCGGCCCGCTGGTTGCGCACCCCTGCTTTCATTTACACCGATTGTGCAAGTCTCGATCACTTTTTGCTGTGGGAATATTTTCTAAAGCTTATTTTAATTGTTAAAGCCGTTTTTAGGGATCCGTTGTCCTACAAGGAACCCTTATAGTTGCACCTTGTCCGTGTGTTTATCTGTTCGTCCGCGGCTTAGCTCAGAGACTGTTAATGATATGAAGCTGTAATTTTGGACAGTCGTACACATATTAACAACGCGGACAAAGTTCGCTAAAAAAAAATCATTTTTCTATTTAGGGATCCGATTACAAAATATTTAGCTTTAAAGTGTGTTTAAAGTGTTAAGTTTTGTTAGAGTTAAATGTGCCCCTTCTACAAGCTACACCGTTGGTTTCAAAATGTGAAAAAATTCACAGTGGTAGTAGTGGTAGTGGTTAATATTATTTTATTATTTAAATAACTAATTCAAAAAACGCAATCATACATTACTTACAGGTCAATAAAAAATTAAATTACAGCAAATAAGTAATAGGTACTAAACTGACAATAAATAAAATTCAAAATTAAAATTAAGTACCCAAATGTGTGATTCAAAAAGAAAACTATCAGCTATCGAGTACGAGTAATAGTCGATCAGAATTTAATATTAAATACTTACTTGTCGCATGTTAGTACGGAATCCTACACTGCGCGCGGTTAGCCGATTTTTTCATTTGAATGCGCATGAAAAAATGTCTCCCGTGTGAGCTTTGCAGTTTTTGGGTTTGGTAATGAACTATTTTCTGTTGAATTCAAACATGGTACGCTTGGCCGATATTTCAAATAGATCTTGATTCTCGAATATAATTTACAGTTAGCTGTTGGTTGGCGAATCAATAATAATTAGTGGTGCTTTCAGACATCGCGAGTAAGGTATGCTACGCTCAGCTTAGCGTTCTAATTGGCCAGGCCCGTCCACCTCGCCGTGTTTGACGAATGGTCCGTAGTTTGATAAACAACCTATTAGAGTTAGTACGTAGTCGAAATTCAGAAGCCATCCAAACGTCCCCTTTGGAAGTACGTAATATCACATGAAATATCTGGGTCTATGATGACTGAGGTAAATTACGTACAGTAAAATGTTTATGATTTCTTAATTAAGTTTTGATAATCATACACTAGCATGACTGGGAATGTATTGTCAAGTATGCTGTTGATTATGGGGCTTGCAAGAGGAGAAAGGCTAAAACATGATATATTCGGCAGTGACAATCGAGTATCAAATTCCTGAAATTTGGTACGTAGGAAGCAGTAGTAGTAGTGCATGATACTACATATTTAACATCACTTGCACGAAAAAATACATTTGTTGCACAGTCTTTGGTAGCTGTCAAGACGTGTGATCTAGGAGAAATAAAATCAGACTGGCTTTAATTCATACTCTCAACATACCGAGTCGGCGTCACAGATATCTGGTACGTAAAATATCAAAAAGCTAGAGACGCAAAATAGACCCTTAAGTAAGTTAATGAACAAAGGACAGCAAAACCAAACTCCGTGAAGAAATGATTGAGTCCGTGAAAGCGCTAATACGTCTAGTGAAGCAGGCACTAGGGGGTAACGACAGCCATACGCAAATAACAGGTTATTAGCCCGTTGGCCGGCAATAGCTGCGCATAAGTACGATTTGTGCTGATATTAATTTCGCAAAATTGAAAGCGGAGGCCGACTCGATGCAAACCCACTTGGACTATTTACCTGGCCTAAACGGCGAGCTGCATTTTTTGCGCTTTCAAATACGTTTTAGTTTGCAAGATCTTCATGTTCAGCGAATGGGAAAGAGGGTTAAACCAATCCTGACAGTAAATCAAAGGAAAGTCGCATACTTGGTGTACATTCTCCCAAACCAACAGTATCGCCTTCTGAAAACTATTAATAGAATATTCGGAAAATGAAAAGTCACAAGATGAAAAATGTCATGGCTTCATAACATAAGAGAGTGGGCCTGCATCAAGACAGTAAACAGCTATTCGAATTAGCTAAAGTACAGGTAAAATTTTAAGGAACTGCCTGCTAACCTTCAATAATGAAGTGGGACAATAGGAAGAAAAATACTTTAGTCTTCTACTTTGCAAGCCGAAGACAGTACGCTTCTGGACATAGATCATCGCGTCTCCCCGTAAACACTTGCACTAGAAATGGTTATACGGTCTTCGGTATCCATAGACATCTGGGAAACATAACCAAGACCGCTGTCCATCTGAAAGGGAGCGACCTTACATTTAGTTACTCGACATGTGTAGTCTCCATCTCCATCTCTACTCCAATACTCTTTCCTTATCATTTCGGGACCTCGTGAGCTTTTATGCAAAACTCCGCTACCTTGACACTTAACTCGTTTCTTTTCATCTCTGACCATCATTCAATCTGCACTGTTTTAAAATCACAGTCAGAACTACCTCTTAATGCACGCAACGTCCAAAGATCAACATAATTCTAAGCATAAGTATATCGGTTGTAATTTCGAGGACTGTTGGTGCGAGCCGGCCCACTGCGCGTTCAAATTGCCGTGGCGGTCGCCATTCTCGTCCGTTCATTACCATACTCGAGCCGTGCACCCATAACACGGGAATGACGGTAGCGCGTTTCTTATCAACGTTGATTAATATAGCTTTCTGAGTAGGCTTTGAACTTGTAAGAATTAAGTTGAGGTAATGAACTTACTAAATGTGGGTGTAATTAAAGCACACTTCTAAGTCTTCTAACAGCTTAACTGTCCAGTGCGTTCGGCGAGCAAACAAAACGGCCTAATTGAGCTCTTATGTCTTCACAACGCTACACTAAAGCCACAGCGAACCAGCTTACTTTGGCCTCTCCTGCCCCGCGGTTATAGAACACAAGTAACTATCCGCAAGTTACGGAGTATGCCGGCGCGGGTCTAACCCACTGGTTTACCGTAATCCCTTTGAGGCCGTCAGTGTTGATATATCCAGATGGCTCGTAGAAGGGTCATAATGGAATGTTCTCGTAGCCTGATGAAGTCATTGCCGGTTGCATCAGCTCAACATGGACAAACAAATCGATACATTGATTGCTTTTGATTAAAAAAGCCGTCCATAAAAAGAAGTGTCATTTAAAAGGCCTAAAAAGGTTCTGGCGACAGGAAAGCCGTAAAACGTGGACACAGTTTGTTCCCCTACTTAATGTTAACTTGTCAAAATTTGCATAAAAGCTGCCGGGCGGCCATCGTTAAGGAACTTTTGACTGCACTTCAAAAGCCGTAAATTCAAAACGGCCAATAAATGAGGCGACCTCAATTTTAGAGGTCCAAATCTCGATCGATTTAATACTTTAAAAAACTTAGGCCGTTCTTTCATAAATATGGCTGTCTCGTGCGATGGTCGTTTTTCGAAGTAATAATATAAGCTTGTCATTTGTTTCCTCGAAATACTTCAACGCGATAAGAGCATCTTAAAGAGTTCTGGCGAAAGTGTCGAACTTTTTTCATAATGCGTTTGACGAGATTAAAAAATGCTGATACCGCACATCCCTAAAACACTTGAAAATCGACAGCGGCGATATTAACTTTTGGCAGTAGAACTTTAGCCTAAACAAAATCTAACTTTTCGCCAGTTTTGTTATTTAATAAACAGTCATTAAATATAATAGTAACATACGACATACTGCGTCATTTTGATTGATAACCTAACATTTGTTGTTGAGAGGTTGACACAACTGTATATAAACAACAAATTAGTTTAATGTTTATACTTGAAGTACAACTACATAATTAATTAGTATTGCTAAATAAACGACATACTCTCCTACCAATCTACTACTTATAATTCTTAGAAATGTAGGTACATAGATATTATTATATTCAATTTAAATAACTCATATATAAGTATGTCAAGTTATTATAATTGGAGTTGTCTATTTTTTTGCAATGTATAGTAAATCGAAAACTATTTCTAATCTAATGCATTTATTACATACTAATGAAATAGACGGTCCAAATTGTACTTTATACTGTGTGGAATGGCATTATTAAGACTTCTTCACAATTTACACGTAGATTTTACTACAGTACCTATTACAGATATTCTAGCTTTAACTCGCGACTTTTCCCGCGTTAGAAATACCTTTACTAAAGTTTCATCTTAACCCATTCAGACGTTATTGCGTGATTCAGTAACAAACATCCAAACCTCTTCATAAACTAAGTAGGATAGGATATAATCATTAATTAGTCAGGAGAAGTGTACCGCTGCTGGGCAAAGGTCTCCGTAATTGTGTACTTATCTACTTATTATGAAAAACTACTACTACTACTTATTGTTATTGTGAAAAATTAGGTCATTTAATTATTTTTCATCACACTTGCTCGTCAATGGCGTTATTCCATGCCTGTATACTAAATGTCAAAGGCCTAATTTGTTCAAAGTCAAAAGTCAAAGTCAAAATTCTTTATTCAATTTAGGCATCAAATTGATGCTCCTATGAACGTCGAAAAATCTACCACGCACGGTTTTACGTACAGTTTTTCTTCCCAAGGGAGTTCTAACTTTAGTTTTAAAATTTTCAAACAGACTAAGGAGGTTTCAAGTCACCCAACGTTTTATTTATATGTTTAAAACTTAGCTATAACCCAATTTTACTACACAAAACTTGTCTACGCTTCATGAAACTTCGTTATTTTTATATTTTAAATTTATATTAATAGTTTTGCAATAATTTTAGTAAGTATTTTTGTAACATGTTGGCAGAATGTGGCCGTATGGCCATTTGAATTCTAAACACAGTTTACATTATCTATGGTAGATGACTTGAAAAAAGTGACAATCTATATTGGCGGGTAGTCATTATTTATTTAATTTAAGTGTTCAGAGACAAAATAATTTCATTTTTGGATTTTTTTTCCTCGCAGTGTGATGAAAATCATTGTGTGTATCACGGGCAGTAAGGGGATTACAAACTCGAGTCATTAAAAGCCCTCCGCCTCCGGCGTCGGACTTCTAATAGGCTCTCGTTAGTAACCCCCTACTTACGGCCCTTGATGCACACAATGTACTATTTTTGCGTTTGACCACAACAAATGTCAAAACGTTTGTTTTGTTTGTGACATTTGTGCATTTTCTAAGATATTGATGATCCGACACGGATAAACCCTGTTTTAGTATTCGTGATTTTGAGTTCATTGATCTGTTGGTAGAGACACAAACATATATAATTACGTTAGAGGGAGACCTAAATATATTGCAAACAGCTTACTTACTATGTGATCTATATGAACACATTTCCGCTTTCCACTCGACATACAAGACATAACACACAGAAATAACATGAAGAGAGAGAGTGAGAGGAAAAATGTTGCATGTTATTTTAATAAAAGCTCACTTTTTGTGTTTCATACATTGTAGTAAATTACGAAATTAACCAATGTAATGTTATCCATTTCGCCTCGCGCTTTTGACCTCACGTCACATTTCTGTTCATTTTAAATGAGATTATTGCATTTTTTTTTATTTATGTCACTTTTTTTATTTAAGCAGCACTATGTTCTAAAACATTAAGCCAATTTTAGACCTGCAAGAAAAAATGTACAAGATGCATTACATTCCGAGGCTGTTAAGTGAGCGAGTTTGAAGGAGGCAATTGAGTGCCGCAATGTAAAGCAACTTGCACGATTTTTCTTGCTAGTCTAAACTGGACTTCACACGACAAACTGCGCGAGCCAATCGCTTCCGAGTACGCAGACGCCCCTCGACTCACCCTATACGCAGCCTTATTCTTCACTGCATTTAGGACCCTTAATTTCAGCAAAATTCAGACTTTAGTGTGCTAACAGCCTACGCACTGGTGGGGTCGGGAGGTTTACTACAATAGATAACAGACTGTAATGAGGCTCCCCCGCTTGATAACGCCGATTCACACTTGACGTCAACCAGTTAATTTTTAATTGTCGATAACCTGCAGGTCGGCCGTATCAGCACAATGTGCCTACACCCATTAGTCGACAAGACGTCATTAGTTTACTATTTTTAAACGGACGAAAGGGCATTCGTGGTAACAGAAACCTATGCCGGTCGCATTCTAAAACGAAGTGAAACGAAGTTATACAAGATGTTTCTAAAGTAATCCGGAATCCCTGCTAATGATTTTCACGATTTTACAAACTTTTAAAGATTGTAAAGATGTTTGGATGTTTCAATGTTTGTAAGTCAATCACGCAAAAACGGTATTCGTATTTAGATGAACCTTAGCGTACAGATGCACTAAGATCTTGATTGATACTCGATACTTAATAATCCCGGCAATGAATTCCCGCGGGATAATATTTTTACTTTAAACAAAGAATAGAGGGCGCTGTCCAAGAACGTTGAAGCACCTCGGCTTACAAGATGACCTGGTAACACATTGTGCTTTAAAAATGTTACCTTAACCTTTTTTCATGGATTTGTAACACAAGCAAAGCCACCGGATAAAGCTAGTTAGATACTCTACAATGAACTTATTTTATTTATTCCATTGTTATCGGATATGAACATAGAAATAGGTAAGTACCTAATTGACCGTGTTCGACAAACAAAATTTCCTTTAATTATTTATTCACCAACAATATCTTACACAAACGGGGTCATGTTTGTATGAAGTTCCTGACGTGAATGTATCTAATTGAGCTAATGAGGGAGGAATGTCTTAATTAGTGGTGTTCGGATCCGCGGACCTCGTACTGAAGCGAGGTAATTACCAACCAACCAATAACTCTTTAATTAACCTGCCTAATAACAGAGTATTTGCAATCTACCGACATTACCCAATTAAGCCGCAATCGATTGAAAATAATACTAACTATGCCTCAACATCCTACTAATATTATAATTAAATGGATAGTTCTACTAGCGTTTCAACTGCTATGCGGTATCCTGTCGCATATTATTGAAGAAAAGTGTCAACTAAATTTCAATCAGTTAAAGGGTGAATATCCAAGCGTTTTGATTATTATTACTTATTACTTTATTATTACCAGAACGGAAACACAAGTCACAAGCTCTTTGATCAAACTAGATTTATCATCGGTACTGTTTGTAGCTTTCATAACATTTAACCCTGAGCATCATCAGTCTGAATATATAATATATATATATATATGATGACAAGAAAACGCCGGAACAACACTAAATATTCCCCTGTAATGCTAACTGTAATTTAGACCCAAATGCAAAAGCTTGTCAATATATGTTTATGCATGTGAGCGTTAAATGTCCGTGTGTTTGTTACCCCCGCACGCTAAAACGGTAGGTATATCCCTACTCGCCAAAGCTACTCTTCAGCTCAGCTACCTACTTAGCCTACTGCTCAGCCGTTTTAGGGTGCATTTCTACGAGTGCTGTGCGAGGTAGCTAAGATGTCTGCGAGAACAAAAACCATCAATAGGAATACTTCATTTGACAGTTCACACACCTCTCTAGCTCGCACATCTCTTGTAGAAACGCACCCTTAGCATATAGAGTCACAAATACGAGCGCGTGCGCACACACACACACACAAAGTTTTGCATTATGCATTATTATTAGCAATATGGCGAATACGTAAGCTGAGCCCCTTGCGTGGGACTGCAAAGCAATTTTACCGCGTAACAAAAAACATTTATTTTATGACAAGTATTCGAGTATTGAGTCGAACAGGAAGGGCTAATTAGTTCGCCTGTATTTTTAACAGAATTGACTTCCGAGTCAAAGGTTATTTCTTGTCTTGTAGGTATTAATTAACTTACTTCATAGAATCCTAAACAAGAGTCAATATCGGAACAAATATAAACACGCACGTGTTTATTTTTGTGCCGATATTGACATATTAAAGATGAAGACTACAATGTAAGTTTTGGTAATCTCCAGAGGAGTTAGTCTAAATCCTGGAATTTTTAATTCGACAGTCAGAACTAGTGGTTTACGCGAGCGAAGCCGCGGGTAAATACTAGTACGATTATACAACAGTTAAAATGTTAAATGAGGGAGGGCGCCACTTTCTTCGCAGCTGTCACATTTTGACGTAAAATATTTGAACATGGCAACAATTTTTTTCATCCGTTTTGTATTGGGCATGTCACTTTTTCTATTAGTGTACGTACCATCTTCAGATATTTTTTACTGTGTCTTCGGCCTAAAGAAATGTGAAGTACTCTCATTCAGACAAGCAATTCGGAATGTATGCTAACAACAGCGGCCCGCGTCACTCAGCACATCACGCCACTCGAGGTTATCGCTCGCAGGATGCCATAATGAGTTGACAGACAACGCAGCGGACAAAATATTGCATTAGCTGATTAGAATTCGAAAGAAGCCAAGCACAAAAATATTGTGGTTTTAAAAAAGGGCACCGGAAAAATGGTGCAATTTGAAGGAAGAGGCGGAGTTGGCGGACTGGACCTGGACGCGTTCTTCTATTAGGTACTACACACACACATAGCTCGCTTGTATCCCCAAAAGGGATAAGCAGACCACACGAAACGTTACATTTACGTTCCGAGGCTACTTTTAGCAATTTTATGTTCAAAGTTAGATAAAAGTAGTATAATAGTGGCAGATTGCTAGCCTATCGCCTACAATATACCTTAACCTATTTCCTTAGTCATGGTCTTTAGAAATGGAGAGGTATCTAAACCCGACACCACACGGGTCTTCTATTACTGGCCAGTGATAAGTAGAGACTAAAGGTAGAGGGAATTATCAGCCCAAATGTGATGTCTTTATCCAGCACTATTGCTTAACGGGGTTAAAAGAATATGAATAACACTCATGCATTGCTGAGATGCTTACACTGGCTCTTTTTAGCGGTTTTGCGATCTGCCATAACAAGCGGTACGATTTGACACGTTACTAAATAGGAGAATGAAATAATACTAACGCTTTTTGACAGGTCCAGAAATATTCTGGATAGTATTTATAATGATTCTGCAAGCAAATTGTCTTCAAATCTCGTATTTTAAAATTTAAGGACAACTGGTTAGAGTTCATAAGTCCATATAGTAAGCCGTTTTGACAAAAACTCATAGGAAAGTGTCAGTAATAAGAAGCAATTTACCATAGTAATAAAGTGGATTGTGGTCAATTAAGTGTCAATCAATTACAGGTGTAAAATATCATAATTCATAAGTCACCTTAATCACTTAGGTGTTAGATTTACATTTTATATCATTATTTTTTATACCGAATTTATATTATAACTAATTTCGTAGTAACTAATTGAGCTAACATATTTTTAGATTAATAATAAAGAGCCGCATAGGTCACCCACATTTAGTTACATGTCAGTGAAATTTAAATCAGGATCACTATAGTACATTTATTACAGGTGTCCGATTTTTTTCTTTATGGTGGCATCCCTAGCTTTTCTTTAGTGTCTTAATGCCTTAATTTGTTTAAAAGATGACACTGGCCACAAAATTTTACAAAATGACGATCACAAAGAAAACAGGCTTAATTAAACACGAGACGAGCCGAAAAATAAACCCCCCAACAAGATAATTAACTGTTAACCTTCACGGCAGGGTTGCTACTGCAAAGTCTTCGCTAGTATTTCTCTTCAGATGTAAAGATATACCTAATGAATTTCCCAGTTGATCAGCACCCGTCCGATTGATCAGCGCCCGTCCAAGTTATGGTAAAATTGCAACGGTCGTAAGTAATAGTAGAAAAAATGTGACTACCTAGTATTAGGATCAATTTTTTCTCATCAATTTTTATTATCTAACTGTGCCTGAAGCGCGGCATAAAAAAACATTTCATCCGGCAAATCTTATACTTTTCGTTTAGTTTATTATGAATTATTTCCATTTTTAGCCAGTTGAAAAAAAATATTTGTTGAATTTTTTCACTTTGTATTTGTGTATTTGTTGCATTTATCAATTTTTATTTTAAGTTTAATTAGTTCAATTAGGACCCTGAATAAGAAACAACAGTTACTTAGAGCTATTTTTTGCGACCATGCGAGTAAAAAATTTAAGTGTTTACGATCACGTGAGAGTATTTTCAGAACAAAAACGTGCGCATCAAAATGTATTCGTTGACAAAAAATTATTTAAAATTTAGCAAAGGCCAAAAAGACAAAAACAAAACACAAAAAACAAAAAGTCCGAAAATTACTGGTCTGTAAAAATTTTTTTTTTCTTTTTTTCTCATAGAAATATATAAAGTACAATTTTAGGCTGGCTTACAAATTTGCAAGTAACCGTAGTGCGCAGGTCTGACTCGCTTTTGGCCTGGGGGACTACTATTAAGTTCTAAATTCGAACGTCGTATCGCCCCCCTGTTTTTTTTTATCTATTGGCGTGCCATTTTGTATTTGGAATTACGTACTCCGTTGTATGAATAATTGTGGCTTTTATAATAATTTAAGCATTAGCACTATTTAGCACGCTGAAGTGGCAATGGGCCTGCCATATAACCCGAAGAACCGATAACCGTTGGGGTAGACGAGTTCTTGAGTGGAGACCACGGGTCCGCAAACGTAGCGTACGGCGTCCTCAGACTCGGTGGAGCGATGATCTTCGCAAGGCGGCTGGCAAGAGCTGGATGAGAGTGGCCGAGGATCGTGCTCAGTGGCGTTCCATGGGAGAGGTCTATGTCCAGCAGTGGACGAACATAGACTGATGATGATGAATAATTTATGGTTAATTATGACTCAATATGACGATAACTTGGTTTGCAGTGTCTATAATGTCTAGGCTGGACGTGATTCATGGATTCGAGAATAATTAGTTTTATTGCTTGCTTTAGTTATTCTAGGAAATATGAATGCCTTTGAAAATTATCGTTGAGGAAACAAAAATAGGGTCAATCGAATACGAAAGTAGTTGAACCCAAATTGTTTTTGTCACTGTCATTAACTTCAAACATTTTAAATTGTCACAATGGTTTGTAACTGCGACGAAGTACTAAAAGATTCAGCTACTTTTGTGCTTTAACTTTACCTTCACATAATCTCTATGTAACTATTTTTTTAGTGTCAATTTCTTTTGTGATAACTGCCATTAAAGGTAAATTTGACAACCCTAATTTAAAAAGGGCGCGGCCACCATATGTTTGCAATCCTTACAAACAAACCTTAACAAATCAACTGCATTTTATATTTTAATGCATGTAGTGTCAACTACAAAAAGATACACTGTTTTTCGCCTTGTTCCAATGCAATAACGTGGAAAAGTTGATACATGTTTTTGTAGCCGATTGTAGCCCAATTGTTTAAAAGTTAATTTATGTTCCGAAAAAAGACGACCTGTTAATACCTAATTACATTTTGTAGTGTTTTTTTTGTAGTCAAAGCAATTTTAATTGTAGGGTAAGGTACAGTTTTGGTTAAATATGTGCTGATCCATTTAATGTACTGACGAGCAAAAATAAAAGGTCAGTGTTGGAGTTCCGTACAAATAATTGTGTATCTTTATTTTTGCTATCAATTTTCAATTAGACATTTTTGTTACTCTACAACTTTCAATAAAAATACCAATATGAATTCTGTTTTCCCTTCTTCTTCTTTTGCTCATTACATTACATACTAGATACATTTTACAAAACTCATTATCATTATCATCATCTAAAGATGATAAAAGGAACCCTATTAATGTCACTACACTGTCCATCTGTCTGTCTCTCTGTCCGTATGTCTGACACAGGGCCGTATCTCAAAAACCATTTATACATGCACTACAACAACAAATAATATAAATTAAATTAAATTTAAATAGAGGTGGTTCCCAACAACCAATATAAAATGACGTCAGAGTGCATACATTTTGCTTAGAAGCATGGCTCTGTCAACATTGGATTTCTATAGATATGACCGTTCATAACCCTCGATACGCAAGTCCCACTTGCAATTGGTCGGTTTTTTCTAGTTCAAGTTACTGTACTGAATATTTTCTGACAAAGGTTCACTTTGCGTATGGTCTTTAGCGTGTCGTATAGGTAGTCGGTCATGCTTACCATGTATGATAATTTACCATGTTTCAACAGTTGTTCCTACATCAGAGTAAAAACAATAAGGCTGATTGGCACATTGACTTGTAAGTTAAAAAAATAGCCTTTGGTGTTTTAAGCCGTATACAACTGTCGTTCAAACTTGGGGTGGTATAAAGGAATTTCTTGGTCAACTATACTATTTTTAACAATTCACTGTACAGCTACAATTATTAATAGAAAACTTGAGAAAATTTAAGAACAATGTATATATACATTTATTTAATTAGTCAGCCGTGACACAACAGTTTGATTAGAACAAGTTTGCGGTCTGGGTCTTCCCGCAAATACCGCAGATAGCGAAATTGGTTTGGAATCGCGACGTATGCCTATGAGAATCTTTTGTCTATAGAGTACGCTTCCGAGACGGGTTTTAAGTTTCTGGCAGTGCTCCGGTACTCCATACAGTGAACACTTACCACCCACACGTTGTGATACTATCCTTTGGCAGTTCTGTCATTCGCACAAATAATACTCTGCCAACCAGGACTCGAACTTTTAGTGCCGATAATGTTGCACCGCTCATAGGATGGTTTCAAATAGTATTTTCGTAAACAATTACCACTTATCATTATCAATCTCTCTTATTAAATTATACGGCCATTTGAAATGAGCAGTACCATAATGTTTTGACTGACATTGTCATTCAAATTAACAATAAATTGACGTTGTTATAATAGATTTGACAATATACTGACATTGTCAAATGTATTTTACACCACAATATCTACTTTTATTATAGTTACAAGAGGTTGTGATAATAGATTTGTTAATATACTGATATTGGCAAATGTATTTTACTATCACAGTATCTACTTTTACTATAGTTACAAAGACAGTGTAGGTACAAGCTAAACAAAATTATTTAACAATCGTGCATTACGGTAGCAAATTTTGTGAAACCTATATTATTTAGATAGGTATCACATCATTATGTGTACAAAATTTTAATACATTTATATTTGCAGCGTTTCCGGAAAGTTTCTAGACTCGATACATGCGCGTAATTATTTTGGAATAAAGTGAAATCTAATAATGTAATATTAGAGGCGAGGTCTCATCACCGATGGACCAATTAACGCTGATTAATTTATCGTAACAGCCTCATTTCATTCATTATGGCGTGCTTATTAATAAGCCAAAGTTAATTAACGGAAATGCAGTATTCTGTTGTTGTATTTCACAGTAATAACTCTGTACCTACGTGAATAAATGGTCCAAGTATGTATAATTTGGTGTTGTTACATTTATCTATATTAATTCAGTTTTGATATTTGGGCATAGATTTTGGGATTGCAAAAAGAGAACAATGTAGTCATAATTATTTCCAAATTTCCTTTAAGCAAAATTGAGTTGAAGAAGGTTATTGACTGTAAGCTCTAACGTAGTTCACTGATTTATTGCCGATTTAATTCAACATAAGTACGCTAGAAGTGTCAATAGATTTTTTATTTAGTTTGGTAACAATATTTATTAATTTTTTTTTTGTTTTTTTTTTAGTTTTTATTAAAACATCGAATGGGTCAAAAGACCGACACGATTTTTTTCTGAAACCGTAAACTTTTCAGAATTTATTAAAATGGCATCATACAGAACCCATTAGGTTAAGTTAGGTTTGTTTTATAACAATCTTGAAAAGTTAACGGTTTCAGAAAAAAATCGTGTCGGTCTTTTGACCCATTCGATGTTTTAATACATTCGGTCTTTCGTACTTCGGTATTGTAATACATACCCGTTTAGACGTATAGATATTTCACACAGGCTAATAAAAAATATAAATTAATTAAATTACATAAGAACCTTGACTAAATAATTGAATTTAATTAATTGAATAAATAAATAAGTAAATTAAATTAATTAATTATTTATTTATTCAATTAATTAAATTAAAGATTTAATTAACTACAATAAATTATCATTATTAATAAAGAAAAGTTAAATGTTTTTTTAGTTAGATTTTAGTAGAGGTTTGGGGTGCATAATTTTATTACTTTCCTTTTTATGCAAATAATTATTTAGAAAATTAATTCTCCCTAATAATATAAAAACTAATTTACCGTCATCCTAATTATCATCATATAGGTATCCTAATTTTTCGGAGTAGTTGTTTAGTACTTCATTTATTTTATCATTAGAAAGAGGGTACACAATCTTGACGTGTCTTTTTGAAAAACACCTTTGAAAAATAAATCACAGAAAATATGAAACAATTAGCAAAGACATAAGGGTCACTTACATTATTTTGGTTTCATAAGAAATAGTTTCTATTTTTTATAATCATTTTATAGTATAGTATAATTTATGTTTTACTAACTTTTTTCTGTTTCTTGATACACCTACTTTTAGTTTAGGATAGTTGTACATAAAATTACTTAAAGTTATTGATTTATCGAATATTGTTTGATAACTATAAATCAAATATAATAAATAATTTTATTATGAGAACGTAACATGAAAAACTTTCAGCAACTTTAGATGTAGCGCCTAATTTATAAGAAGAAAGTCCAGCCTCGCGGGTTAGCGAGGCCCGAACAAACCCTCGTTAACCAACTACAAACGCAACGCGTAAGATAAGCAAATAAAATGCTAAACTCCGTTTAATTGTTCCCGGTAATTATAAGAACACAGCGTACATAATTAAAACGAATGAAGCATCGCTACCCGGCTAGTGATGTAGCTCTAATGAGCCACTTGCTAATTAGTGAATAAACAAGTCGGATACTGGCTTCTAATTGGCGTTTGGGACAACCACGGCGAGCTGTATTTTCTTTCATTGTACGGCTTTTTTGGGACACTCGCACGGTGCAATGTTATGGCTTTCAGAATTTTTTGGTCGTTTTTTTAAAACACCGGGTGGGTTGAACTCTTTGCTTTTTAAGAAAAACTTTTATTTAAAAAAAAAATAGAGGAAGTCAAGAATTTATGTTTTATAGAAGAAGAGTCGTTTATGTAAATAAATTAAAATAAATTTTGTGAGAAAAAATCTGATTTACATTTTTACTGCCGATTCTTAGCAATAACGTGTTATAAACATAATTATGCGACTCATATCAACAGTTAGCGTGATCGTAAATTAGCGAATTATATTTTTTATGACATTTCGATACCTCAAGTGCTAAATATTCATAACAAAATTAATAGCATCGAAATTTGTCATATCAATTTCCTTATTAGCCGTTGCACGCGATTTCGCATGTGAAGAATTTATTTATCGCCATCCCGCGAGAACTATGCATTCTCCGAGTCAAAAAGTCATGTGTGTTATTCTATGTACCAATACATAATAATATCAAAAATACCCACTCTAAAATTAAATTAAAATTAAATTAAAAATCCTTTATTTCAGGCCAGCGGACCCATATAATTGTTAGTAGTTACATAAAGTTAAATTTACTATACTATGTTAGTTTATACATGCATACATTATTATTATTAAGTATGTATTAAATTTCGCATTTTTAAGTAATATAATATTAGTAAAATTAGATGAACTCATAAATATTCAGTTATAATAAACATTCATATAAAATAACCTTAGTTAAGCACGAGTGGGCGCGTTTTTTTTAAACAGCCTCTTACATTTTATTAAAATTACCTATAGTTAAAAATATCATGTTACTTAATTTTAATTAGGCAAGTTAACTGTCATCCTCAGCGGAAGTGTTATCTCAAAAAAACAACACACTAACGTCAACCGGCTTATCTGTCAAAGTTTGTTGATAGTGCCTTTTGACCGAACTTGAAACTTTTAGCCCCACTGTTTGGTATATTATCGGCTATGAATAAATTTGTTGACCTACTGATGAAAAACTTCGTTTAACTAACACTTAAAACTTATTTTTTTATAAGTTATTAAATAATTAAGTTTTATTCTTTTTCAAAAGTCACGTGTAAAAATAAGCATGCATGATAATTGATTTTGTTTGTCCTTTCTCATATTTATAGTTTTACTGTTTTTAATATTTACACGCTGCAATAGCGGCAGAACATGTGATACCTCCTGCTGTTATAATATCTTGTTACCTACCGTGTCCTTAGTGAATAAAATTTTTGATTGATTGATTGATTATTGATTTAAGGCAAGAAATCAATTAACTAAATTAAAAAGACCGCAACTGCACATTTCTGGCAAGTTTTTTTTTAATTGAATGACCCGTTCGCGCGTGTTACAAGAAGTGATCCTGCCGGCCAAGTTTGAAACATACACCCAATTGGTAACCGATAAGTAAAATGATTGCCATTATCAAACAATAACAATCGCTTGAATCAAATTAGGTGATTAAAGCAATTAGTTTGAAAGTATACCGCGACGCGTCCTCGGCGACTTATAATAGTTTTTCAAAGCGTTGGAGATCATTAAGCGGACTCTTCAAAGCTGTCGCCGCATTACACTAATTGACGCAATTAGAGGGATTGCCGAACGGAAATAAAAGTCGGCTCACCTTCATGAAACGCCGGCACTGCCAATTAGACTAGCAACTCTTAATTAGCCTCTTCGGAACACTCGCTGACGATTAGTCCGTAGCACTGACTTTACAGATCACAACACGAGGAAAATGTTCATTTTTATGTGTGATAGGGAATTTTCACGGCACTGAAAAGTTTTTCGCGATCGTGAGCGCGTTTTTAACGACGGAGCGGAGACGTGCGCTCGCCGCGCGCGCTTGAGAGCGAATGAGCGGGTGTGAGCTTAGGCGGGGAGCGATACCGTGCCCTTCCTTTTCCCGTACGAAAGCTCTGCATTTGCGGAGCTTTTCGCGCAGTATCGGCGGCGTACTTGCGACTTTCTGCGGCTGGGGCGACGCTTAGCGCTGTAAGTGGGCAGATTTTGAACGGCGCGGCGTTTAGGCCTATAATAATTAGAAACATCTTTGCGACTTTATAAAATATACTACTTTCGTCAGAATGCAATTTGTTTTACATTGTAGAAACCGTAGTTTTAAACATGGGTGCATATATTTACAAGGCAGAAAAGGAAAAATTGGTAACTAAATATTAATCACCTACCTAATTACTTTACTTTTTTTACAAGCTTTTATATAACTTGCTATGTTTGTATGGTATGCATGTACGGGTTAAATCTTGCAAGTCGAATTTGACCCACTTCCTCTAGTCGGATTCACTTGAAATTTGGTGTACTTATGCAAGTTGGATGACAATGCAAGTACTGTCAGCGAAAAAGCTTGCATTATTTTTTTTTTTAATCGAAACTTATAAATTTCTGTTGAACGTAAAAAGTATCTATAGAAAAAAAACAGGAAAAACCTAAACTGAACTTTGTAATAAAATAATATTTTCTTAAATTAATAATGGTACTGTTGTTTTTATGATTAAGTTTGGAGTGTAATTATAAACAAATTGAAATAGTAAATAGATAGTAATTGTGTAAATATTGTAAAGAAATGATAACATGTTTGTTTCATAGACAATTAGTTTGTCAAAGTTAAACCTTTACCTAGGGGTGTCAACTATAGTTGTAGTAACAACATACTGATCATAGTGTAAAATAGATTTTCTGTCACTGCTGTTTGGTGAGAATTCATATTTATTCAGATTATGCCCGTAGCTAAAGGGTAATTTTATCTTTATCACGTAGCGAAGATGGCCTCTAAACAGAATGTTGTCAGAACCACAACAAAAAAAACGCATTTAATTCCAACATAATACTAGCATCGCGCATCGTAAGATTAATCGAAACGTCTTATAATTACATTTATAAAGCACCCCAAGTCTTATAAAATTTTCATAACAAAAGAATTATAATGATTTTATTTATAATACTGACCTATGAATACAGATATTGTATGGCACAGATAGTGCATTGTGAAGCTCTGACGCTTGCAAGGGACGCCACGCCATTCATCATTGATAAAACTAGTTGGCGACGGTGGCGACACCTCACACAGCGACACCCCAACAGCTGAGGTATATATTTACCTCTGTAATACTATAGTAATATCGTTGATTCAGTCTAATAACTCTTATAAGAACAGGTTTGCAAAGAAATGGGTTACGGCAGGAAATGTAGTGTAAAATAGCGCAAATTTATGCAATTAAATATACAAGATAAGTATGACTAAACAATGAGAATTAAGGATAAATTACATTAGCACGAAACTAATTCGAGAGGAAGAGAAGAATGTAGAGTTTTATGCGACCAAATATCCTTAACCAACGCCAATTTTCTGGTAGGTAGACTTAGTAGCAATAGATTGCGATAAATGTTTATTATTCATCACTTTCGGAACTTACTATTAAAATACTGTTTTAAATAACAGTTACAATAAAATGCTTATGACAGCGATTAATGGTAGAGTCAAATATAAGCTGCAATTGGGATGTCCCAATTTTTGGCAACGTATAATAAACCGTTTCGAGAAATAGGCTTTGTGAAGCGTTTTCAGAAATCAGATTCCAAAAATATGATAATCTGAATTAAATAAAGAAAATTTAAGTAATGACCTTCATTTGACCCCTGCAGTGAATCGTCACAAAGGCAGATATAAAGCAGGTCTACACTCTAAAGCAAATTGACAGTTTGAAATGTTGCTGTCCTGCTTATAATAGCAAAGAGTGACAAAGACAGAACTTTAATCACATGATGCACACCTGGCTTTAAACAGTTGTCATTTATCATAAAGTCCGAAATGTATACAATACTCGCAATGTATTTTTACAAATTTAATTATTAAATTACTATGTTACAAGTAAATATGAAAGAATTTAAATATCAGATTTTAATAAAAAATATCTATTTACTATCACACCATTAAACAAACAGGAATAATCGAAGCTAAAAGAAGAGAAATAAATAAAACTATTTTGTCATGGTTCATTTAGGACCCTAAACCGTGCTTGTAATATTGACAGTGACAAGACAAATCAGGGGCACTACTACAAAATTCGAAGTTCGTATCGTATCATCCCTCTCACTCTCGTGTCAAATCATATTAGCGTGAGCGGGACGGCATGAAACGAAGTTCGAATTATGCACTTCGTAGTAGGGTCTCAGTAGTGCCATGTTAGTGCCACAGATTATGTTATGTACAGACGATTGCCTCACTTAAGTAACCACGTTGAATAAGAGGTATTGAACGCGCACTACTACTATTACTACTATTACCCTACTTTATTTCGCTAAAAAGTAGTTCTACAAACTTTACTTTTAAAAAAGCTCGTATCTCAAATTCGATAATCTGGCGAAGTGAACTTTACTTAGTGTGCATCAAGGTTCAGTTTGGTTTACATATTGAATTGAGATACGAGCTTTTTTCAAAGCAGTGACGATTTCATTCATGAAACACCTTGCATTCGAGACTCGGGACGAATTGTCTTCTTTGTTGCTTTTTTTGTTTACTTTGAATGTTAAAAATGATTGTTATGGAATTTAAACAAATTAATAGGTATATGCAATTTGATAAAATTTTGTAGTTCTGTATTTTCGTTCCTATTTTAATTTTTCTGTAAATCGATAATATTAGCTTTTTCAAAGTAGTGACGATATTCACAGTAGGTTGCACAATGATTTTAATTTTGATTTGTTTTCTTTTTAATAGTATTACTCAAAATTAAAATCATTGCGCAACCTACTGTGAATATCGTCACTATTTTGAAAAAAGCTCGTATCTCAAAATCAATAATCTGGCTAATTGAACTTTACTGAGTGTGCAATAAAGTTCAGTTTTGTTTACGTATTGAATTGAGATACGAGATTTTTATAAAGTAGTGGCGATATTATTAACCGCCCTTCTTAACTACATACATACATACATAGATGGCACAGCATAGTTGGTCACTATCACCATTCAAATAGTTAAGTCAAAGTTTAGACTTGCAAGAATGTGAAAGTTGCATTACATAGCAGCGCTGGATTGGCCACTTCAATCTCGTTCGCCTTGCTGCCTCGCAATGTATGCAACTTGCTCGTTTTTTCTCGCAGGTCTTAGTCTTAGGTCTAAACTCGGCTTATTATTCCGTTCGTGTCAGTTTTTTTGCTTTCATTTATTGCCACTACTAGATGGCAGCACTACGCTGCTTATCGTCAAAATCAATTCACTTTATTATTATTTATTCCTGTTGTCACACTCGTATAAGATTTTGTGTGCTAGTTTATTCCTCGCTTCTTGAAATTTTAGAAGCTGGAAAAAATCAAAAAACTTCAATTGGTATGCTGGGAATCGATCCGTCAACCTCGTGCGTCAAAGCCGGCATCCAGACCACTGGACCAAACGATAGCTTAATTTACACTACGAAAATTAAAACTGGTTGTTGCAAACTGACGTCATTTGAAACGTTTCATCATCATTCGTTCTCAACTTAAAACGATTTACCCGCAATTAAGATTATTTACTCGTCAATTTTCTACCGCAATATAGATTTTTCTTAAGCGATTCGTTTTTTGCCTTCGGACCAACCACAGTGTCACTACGCTAAATAAATACATACCAACCTAATTTATTTCTACGATGTCATCCATCCATTTTACTACTTTTATGAAGGAAAAAATAGTCGTGTTATTTGAGCATAACACTTCTATTGGTGAAATTGCTCGTCAGCTCAATTTAACGGTAAGTTAAAATATTATGCAAATCTTGTAAAGTTTAAACCTTTAACCGTTGTATAATAGTTTCGTTATGTTGTTTGTATAAATTTGCATTATGATAAAAAAGTAGATAGGTAATAAAATAAACATTAGATTTAATATAATTTTCTTTTACAGAGAGAAACCTTCAAGCTGTGGGTAAAACGGTATGGAGATTCTGGCAACATAGAAAGGAAGCGGCCAGTTTTTCAACCTATTATGTTTACACCTCAATCTGCACGTTATCAAGACATTGTTACAAGACATACTGCAAACCCTTTGCTATCAACCTAGCAACTGCTCACGGTAAAGCAGTAAAGACAGTGCTGAAACACACTCTGATGGGTTTAAAAAATACTGACCAGCAAAAAAAATCGCACTGTCATACGTTCACCGAAAACAAAGGGTTCGTCTTGCTGAAGAATATTTAAATTTTGTTTGGTGTGACAATATAATTATATGTATTCACTGACGAAAAGTCGTTTATGTCTGACAAAGATGGTCGCAAGATACTAAATATGGCGGAAACACGCAGATTATGTTTAATTAATGTTGTGGGACTTGTGGGTTACTAACCTGAACTAGCGGCAGAAAAACCTTAGCTTATTGGGGATAGATGTCAACTATGGGGCCTGGTGAAATTGTGGAAGTTGGTGGTCGCAAAATATTTGGATGTTTTGGGCGATTTTATTACTGGCCGTCAAAAATTCCAGATTTAAACGTTATCGAATATTTATGGGGTCTAACGTATCCATCTAACGTAAAGACAACGCAATACCTCGGGGAACTAGTTTATTCAACTTGGGAATCTTCCTTTTTCTTTGAATTTTCGCATAGATATGCGAGGTAGTGACTTAAGTTTAACAATAGTAAATAGTATGAGAAGCCGCCTTCAACAAATAATCAACAATGAAGGTAGATCCTTGAGGTATTGAAAATTAAATAACTAAGTTTCTTCTGCCCGCTTGAAACTGCTAAGCTTATTGTTGTAAATATTTAAGTAAGATGGCCAAGTGATGGTATTGTAGTTTAGATAAAACATAACGCATGTTTCTGTCTAAATATTTACATGATGATTCACTATGTGCCTATCTGCTTTTATAAAATAAGTTAAATCATAAGTAGCAATTATGTTTAACACTCACTTTCCTTACTCATTAGTAGTTTTAAATTACGAAATGTTATAGTTTGTTTACAGGTATTTTCAGAATAAATAATGTTAATCGAATTCAACAAATTGTGTTTTTCTGTAAGAAAATAAAAATCTTTTTTTAAAACCTATTTTATTTTTTCATTTACACTAATTCTGTATTAGATTCAAATTGAAATAAAACTTGTAAACTCATTAAACAACCTACTTAATACGAAAAGCAAATAAAAAAAAAGCAAAACGAAATTAACTGCAGAAATCATCTTTAAGACTCGAACCCTAGGCCTCACGTTTTGTAAGCCAGCACTGGACCGCTAAGCCACGAAGTGTGTTAATAGCATGAGCAAAAGTAAGCACCTATTGGTATTAGACACGGTAGTTTGTTCAACTATGCATTCATTGATCTTATACCATACAAACATTTACCGACATTTATGTTTATAATATTCATTCAATTCCAGTGCGCGTTCAAAGCCACGTATCTGAGTGGATACTTAAGTGAGGGCAACGACTGTACGACTTGAATTTTTCTAGGCTATGGAACGTGGCTCTCTCACTGTGACGTCATCCAACGTATTTCTAAAAAAAAATATAAAAAATTAAATACTCAACCAAATTCAAAATCGATGAAAATGGTGTCTTAAAATATCCTATTCTTTCCAAAAAAAATATAAAAACTATAGGTTATTTTTTTTGGTGCATCCCAATTGCCATACGAAAGAAATCCGTTTAACATTACCCCCTTAATAACTTCTTCAAAGGAGTTTCATCGTAAATGTTTAATTTAATAAAAACCTGCTTAAAAGGCAAAAAAGGGGTAACTAACGGTCGTCGTACGATAAAAGACTCTTGTAGCTGTCATCCGTGTATGCGGGTTGGAATCAATTTAGTTCCTACTTAAAGGGGTGTCGCTGGATGATTTGTGGTTTATGACTTATGGCCATAATGGTTTTAATTAATACGTGTTAGTGTAATGTATACTTGTTACGTGGAAGATGTTGCCTTACAGAATTCTGGTAATGATGTTTATTTTCATGACACCGGTTGAGTGGGTATGTAATGTATGTATAATAATACAGAAGTATGAACGACTGAACGTATTAAAATATCGAATAGATCAAAAGACCGAAAGGTTTTTTTCCTAAACCGTAAACTTGTTAAGATTGTTATAAAGCTAATCTAACCTAATGGGTCGGTTCTATACGATGCCGTTTTAATAAATTTTGAGAAGTTTACGGTTTCTGAAAAAAACTTGTTGGTCTTTTGACCAATTCGATATTTTGATACATTCAGTAGTATTTTCCATCGCCGTAAAACTTATGGTAAATGTAATTTATCACGTAATTTTCGAAAAACTCAAAAAGTGCGAGCCCAGGTTTAAACCCACGACCCTGTGCTTGAGAAGCCATGGGATACATACAGCTACCACGGCTAGGTAATAGCCGGGTCTGCACTGAGCGAGCCGCCTCGCGCAGCAGCCATTTTTGGTGCGATTTTGAGCTTTATGTAGAGCAAAATCATACCTCATGCGCTTGCCTCGCGCGCGAGGCGGCTCGTTTAGTGAAGACCCGGCTAAGTATTGGCAATGGAAAAAGGACTCTGAAGTCAGCGAGCAACCGTTTATTTCTATTTTTCCCGGTAAGGGCATTTATTTAATTTTGTGTGATGAGCACGAATATTTTTTCCTGAGTTATGGATGTTTTCTATGTATTTAAGTATTTATTTATCTATATAAGTATGTTTATCGTCGTCTAGTACCCATAGTACAAGCTTTGCTTAGTTTGGGACTAGGTCGATTTGTGTAAGATTGTCCCCTAATATTTATTTTATTTTTTTATTTTTTTTTTAATTTTTTTTTTCAGTACGGATTTCGCCATAAGGGGACAGGCATTGGCTGCCGATTTTTGATATCAACTCACTCGAAAATATCATTCCAAAGCGGTTAAAATTGTGTTTGCCTCAATTACAGATCAAAAATTTTGAACACACTGTTACAGTTGACATGGTATGATTAGAGATCGAATTATTCATGATAACGCGGGCCGTAGTCCTTATTGCAATGTCATTAATGTCTAATTTTGATAAATTCACGCGTTTTCGTGAATGGCTATAGAGTTGTAATTTACCCAGCACTTTCGAATGATATCATTTCAAAAATCGGTCCATATTCAGTTCCACAAAAACAACCGATCCAGCGTGAGTCGGACTCGTACATGAAGGGTTCCGTACTTCCGTACAGTGTTTTAAAAATAGTTCAGATTTTTTTTATAAAAATTGAGTTAAAAACACTGAAAATGATGCGTTTCTTGTACAACGACCTATTTTAATTTTTAACTTTTCTACATTTTACTTCTGTTATTATAGCGGCCTCAGTCAAAGAAAATAGCAAAGAACTCAGATCTGCCAGCTCATCGGGAGTTCATGTATACCCCTTGTCATCGTCTGAAGTCACGGAGTCCACCCTACCAGTCGGCTCGGGGCCTGTTTGATGAACCGTTCGGCATTAAAATGAGATGGAAGGACGAATGGCGGTCTAACCCTCCTAAAGCCGCCCTATCAGATCACGACCCCACCCAAAAACCTTGGGGATTCTCTGGTCCAAGGCGAGAATGGTGCCAGTTAAATAGGCTCCGCTCTGAGCACGGGCTCTGCGGGGAGTACATGTTCAAGTGTGGTTGGCGAGGCTCTCCGGCGTGCGATTGTGGTGCACCTGTACAGTCCATCCACCACATCATTCATAACTGCCCAAAGAGGAGATATGCTGGAAACACCCTGAACCTGTTCTCTCCTGATGCGAACGCAGCCCTATGGGCAAAGAACTTAGATATTCGTTTGTAGTATAGCTTTTGTAGTGGTAGAGCCATGTTGTAGCTAGCCGCTGCATCACGAATGGGCCGGCTCATCCGGGGCAGTACCACCCTCTCACAGAACACCGGCGTGAAGCAGCAGTAATCCTGCTTGCGTTTCGTACGGTCAGTGAGAGTGCCGGGGGCCCAATACTCACCCCTTCCCCTATTCCCTCCTTTAGGGCCGACAACGCACTGGCATCGTGTAAAGCGCTGCGGGTGTCTATGGACAGTGGTGTTCATTTAACATCAGGTGACCCACTAGTTCGTTTGTCTGGCCTATCTAACATAAAAAAAAAAAATGTATTAAGTAATTGTTGTTAAGCGACTCTGTATATCATAAATTGCTTGCCATACGATTAAATAAATAGCGGCCTCAGTGATACATAATCCGTGAAAATTTTAAGTTTCTAGCTATTGCGATTGCGATTGGATAGACAGGCGGAGTCTCAATAATATGGTCCCATTGGCACCGATCGGGTACGGAAGCTGAAAAAGCCAAGCTTAATATAGACTGATTAGCCGTACTAATTAAGCCAGTAAAGTAACCCGAAGCGAAAGTATTCAAATTGTAACGACCTCTCAAATTAAAATATCGCTTGTTAGCGACCGTAATCAATGTCTTAGTTAACAGTTGACGCTTTTAAGGCGGAGTTCACATGAGTAATGTTCTCAGAACTGTATTAGGAGGAATTGTAGCTTAATTTTAATTTGTTTTTATTGATTGTTTGTGACTAAGTTAGTAAAATTATATTGAGACTTTGAAATAATAGTAATAGAAATGTTATCGTGGTCTTCCATAATTTTATTGACATTTCATATAATTTTATTTTATTGAATTTGTTTTATCAGAAATCTAATTTAATTTAATTAATTTAACTTTGCAACTATCACTAACTATAGTATACGATACTAGCTGTTGCCCGCGACTCCGTTTCATAGATTTCAGTAGATTCTGTTTAAGGTGGAAGCGCACGCTCTAGGCGCGAAATTCAAACTTTTTACAGTTTTTAATTTATTGTGGGTAAACGGTGTAACTGTTTAACTTCATATGGTACTTGCGCTTGTAAAACAGTGTTCTTTATATTATTGTGTAAAGTTTTTTAAGAATAAAGCTATTAGCTTGAAATACAAGTTGTCAAAACGTTGAAAGTCCGAATTTCTATGTTTGACAACTTTTATATCAAGCTAACAGTTTTATTCTTAAAAAGCTTTACACAATAATATAAAGAACACTGTTTTACAACCGCAAGTACCATATGAAGTTAAGCAGTTACACCGTTTACCCAAAATAAATTAAAACCTGTAAAAATTTTGAATTACGCGCCTAGAGCGTGCCGTTCCACCTTAATTCTGTTTAATTCAATAAAATAAAACAAATACAACACAAAACCAACAGCTACAAAAATCTTTATGTTTTAAGATTGTGGTCACCATTAAATGTTATCTTTTTTTAAACACTATCTTGCATTAACTCATGTTTTATTTAGCAGTTAACGTCATTCCGCGGACTGAGGGAAGCTAAATTTGTAGCGACTTCTAGCGCCATCTAGTCGTCAATCAGAGGAACCGTTACATTAATCTACATTAAATTACACTGTCGAAGTTTCTGAACTCGAATGCATTGATTAAAGCCGTTTCCATAATATTGATTGATATTCAAAATATACCACGTTAAAGACTTGACTACATTTTGAAACAAAAATTCCGATCCAAACCCATTATAATATTTCTGATTAATATTTATAACACCTAGATATAGTTAATCCAACTAGACAAAAAAAAATCATCATCATCATCTCAGCCTATACGTCCCACTGCAGGGCCACAGGCCTCCTCTCAGAATGAGAGGGCTTGGACCGTAGTTCCCACGCAGGCCCAGTGCGAATTAGGAACTTCACACACACCATTAAATTTCTTCGCAGGTGTATGCAGGTTTCCTCACGATGTTTTCCTTCTCCGTAAAGCTCATCGTAAATTTCAAATGTAATATATAATAAATTCCGAAAAACTCAGAGGTGCGAGCCGAGATTTGAACTCACGACCCTCTGCTTGAGAGGCCACAGATCAAACCGCTAGGCCACCACGGGTAAAAAAAAATGGTACTAATTAAATAGATAATGACACTTGTGTAAGAAGTATTCGTCTCTTGTAAGCCAAGCCAAAGACGTTAAATAAGGACGGATGCACTAAACAGATGCTGGCATATACTAGTGTCAATAAAATTACTAAAAAGTATTAGTTTAAGGGTCATACACGCAGCAAAAAACAAAAGTAGTCTCTCCTGTGGACATAAAATAAGCCACACCCAGTCAGCAAACTTAAGGTTTATTTAAATGGGCCGAAAGCTGGCCAGGCGCCCCACACGCTGATATAGACTTCACTAAAAAATATTGTACATAGACCCTTAACTTTTGCCATGTCCACAAGAAAGACGCGAACAAAAAAATGTGTATGACCCTTAAAAATTAAATTTTCATCAACTCCTTAATATACAGTAATAACAACAATGAATACTAAATGCATGACTATAATAATAATAATGTAATTTCTTATCATATTTTAACATTAAGCTACTCATAATCTTTAATTTACTTACAAGGCGTCATGAACTGACCTAAATATTGTAACTCCTTGATTGTACCTACATGACTTAATAATTAATAAATTAATTAATTGCAACGCATTCCTTTCCTTTTGACGTGACAACGTCTAATAAATCGATGAACGCCGGCTGCATACCCGAAAAAGGATGACGCAATATAACGTTACATGTAAGTACATGTACGTACATGTACCTACAGAGCCAGTTGCAAGAGAGCGGTGAAGGCCAGTTGCAAGGGAGCGGCGAACGCCAGGATGTACAATGCAGGGTGCGGGGGGGGGGGGGGGGGGGGGGTTTGCGAGGGGGGCATATGGGGGGCAATGGGCAGGGCACATCACCCGTAGAACTGACGGCCGATGGGGTCGAAAGGTTCTCGAGTGGCGCCCGCGGACCGGAAGACGCAGTGTAGGTAGGCCTCCAACAAGATGCGAGCGACGACCTGGTGAAGGTAGTGGGAACGCATTGGATGCGGATGGCGCAGGGCCGATCTGTTTGGCGAGCCTTGTGGGAGGCCTATGATCAGCAGTGGACGTCTGAAATGATGATGATGATGAACGCATTCCTTGCAATAATTACGCTATACACAAATCAAATCTCTGCGCGTCAAGCCTGCATGATATGTGCTTGTAGGCAACTGTCAATTATGCATGTAAGACCCGGCTTGAGCATAAATAACAAACTTGTCTAACTAAACCATCGATAATTCATTGGAACATCACCACAGCTTGTTAATCAAGATGTTTTTGAGTTTATTTATTGCGGTGTAACTAGATCCTAACTCACAAATCATCTCGGCTTTTAAACGTTTTTAGCGACATTTTGTCAAAATGCCAAGCTACTCGTTTGGAAGGACCCTTTTTCTGTATCGTGGAAGGGTTACTGTGAAAGAACCTTTATGCCTTAAGCATACACGCGCTTCGCTATTAAAAAACACTCGCATTCTTATTAAGTTCCTAATAGAGTCGATAGTCAAATGTTTTCGATTCAACGGAACGCAGTTACATTTTGCGATACCATATTTCACTGAATAGCCTATAATTTCGATTTGCCTCCAGTGTTAGTACAAACAGAACCTGTTTCTATTTTATTGCGCTCTTTATTAAATTATATTTGAAACACTCGCTTCTTTATTTAATAGAAGGACGCTTTGATGAATGGCGATCAATTGAATGGACTTTTCAACTATGGCAACACACGGTAAGGAACATTTTATTATGTCTCAGACCATGTAATTTGCGTTTTTGAGTTTACTATTGAACACCAAACAAAATTTATTTTTTTAATATATTAGTAATTCATTCCTTACTTCTTTACTGCTCAAACTTGTCTTGAATTTTTATGCGCGTAATTTCTTACTGAAATTCCTTTAAAATCTGTTATTTTTAAGACTTATTTCATTCGTACTTATACTAAGGACCATTATGATTGGCCAAAAGCCTTAATGCGGCATTTTATATCGACCATATGCTGTTTTATAACAACATAAACGTTCACCGAATTAATCTTCGGGGCACTAAGCCGTCTTATCCTCGAAACTCGAAAGAATCGCGTCGGTGTTCCCGCTTTCATTGAATACGACTTAAACCAATTAATCACTCTTATCGGGTTTCCTCGGGTTTTTCGGGGATCGACTGGGCATTGAGTCGTTGCAGTAAACGGGGCCATTGTGGCCCATTTTGGGCCATTGTTGCGGATTGTTTGGGCCATTGTGCGTGAACGGATGGTACTGCCGACCGCGAAGTGTAAACTGACTATTAGTCTTGAGGCCGTGATTGAAGGCATCGCTGTTTATCGATAGTATACAGACTGCAAGGTTTCATTTAAGTTGTTTTGGGTTATGTACCTACTTGTACTATCGCTACGCTATCCGTCTGTCTGTCACTGTCTGAAAGCCATAACAGATCTGAAATAATAACCACGAGACGACGACGGTTTGACGACCGGATGGCCTAGTGGTTAGAGAACCTGACTACGAAGCTTGAGGTCCCGGGTTCGATTCGCAGTCGGGGCAGATATTTGTGTGAAAAAATACGAATGTTCTTGGTTCGTGATTCTTGGATGTTTAATATGTATGTATTTATCTATATGTATAAGTATGTTTATCCGTTGTTCTAGGTCAATTGGTGTCAATCGTCTCACAAAAAAAAAGATAACCTTAAATTAAAAATTAGGGCGGGTTCCCATGAAGGAAACGTATTATTTTTGACACAAACTCGACATAATAGTAAGGATAATCAACACTACTTGATTGATTTCTAATTACAGTAATTATTTTACTGTCGAGTGGCAGCGGTGGCGGTAGTTAAACTGAAATAGAATTGTGAATGCTGACATTTTATTAGTGCATTTGTAATCCATGGTAGAGTCAATAATAGGCTAGACGACTAAAAAAAACTGTTTAGTCCGTCTGTTTGATTATTAAAAAATATTGTACACGTATTTTTTCTTTTGTTTTACAAACAAAAAATGACGAGAATACAGTGCTTAGAAGTTTCGAGTGAAGTCACTATATGGTACAATTTTTACCTAAGGGTGACGTCACAAGCCCCCACTCCGGAAGTTTGACGATCTATATCTTTGTCGATTTTTAATAATTTGATAAACGAAAAAATACGTGTCCCATATTTTCCCATAATCTAACTGACGGACTAAACAGAATGACATATTTTTAACCCAGTCGTCATCCCTATTCAATGTAATAATGATTCATAATTAACAAGCAATATTTACGTTTTGGGGTCAATATCAGTCAGTTCTTAAAACCTCCCGCCCTTATGATAATAATAATAATAAGTTAAGAACGTGCTATAAAGTTGCTATACCTACTCGACCATAATTTCGCACACTCAAAGCAAGACAGTCGACAGGTGACAGCTGACACAATTTTACATAATAAATAAGATTTAACGGGCAAAATCGTGTCTCCAGATTACTGAAACAGTTACCCTTGATGATAAGTAAAGAAAACAACGGAACAGGAATTTACATAAATTAACCGAAGGCACCTTTTGCCGAAGTGTGTTAATGAGGGCTTTGAGACTCTCACGCGAGCTCATAGAACCTTCGACAGTGATAAAGCTGTGCGATAAAATCACGCTGTCTCACTTCGTTTAAAACAATAAAAAAGAGACAGTACTATACTTTGTTTTGATGGTATTTAAAGGTAGTATGAAGTGACGCGCCGCTGCGCTTAAGTTAAGTCTAATTGTTGAAGTTAACAGCATTTAAGTACTTATTTTTTATTGCGTACGAAATTTTGTTTATGTTTATTGCTCAATTTCAACAGTTTTAGGTTTATGAATATGCGGTGGGCAGTTGTTTTGGGAGGAGATTTTGCGTGGTGGTAGGTATTTTTATCAGAATGAAGGAAGATATGTAAGGGAAACGTACCAATGCTCGACACCTCAATGCCCAGTAAACGACACCCATCTGTCACCTCTCCTACTATGACATAAGATTGAAGGTGCCATGTATTAGGTCAGTGTCGAGCACTGGGACTTTTGCCTTAACTACCTCTGATTAATATTGTTAGTAACTTGATATTTATTAATCTAGTCTGCTAATATATAAAAATCTCGTGTCACGGTGTTTGTTATCAAACTCCTCCGAAACGGCTTGACCGACTTTTATGAAACTTTTTTCTCTATATTTGGTAGGTCTGAGAATAGGTCGTAGGCTATTTTTATACTCCTATTCTTCGCGGACGGAGTCGCGGGCAACAGCTAGTAGTTTGATAAATCGTGAAAGGATCGTTAGAAATCAACCAAACCTACGTTTGGTTGATTTCTTACCTACCTACGTACTTTACCTACGTACTACCTACTACGTTTCTTTCGTACCTGTGTACTTGTACTTGTTTACTTTGAACTGGAAGAGACGAAATTATTTAGCCAAAACTACGAGTATAGATAGGTACGTCGTTCATTCTAGCATTAGAAAAGGGGTAGAAAATATTCACGAAACTCTTAATTGAAAAACGCTTTAAATAATAAGAACTATTACTTATGAAACCAACAGAATGTAAATGATCGTCCTTGTTATAGGGTATGTGAGTATATAATTGTTACAGTATATTTCCCATGAATTATTTTTAAAAAGTGTTTTTCAATCAAAATACGCGTCAAGATCGCTTACCTTCTTTCTAATACAAAAATAAACGAAGTTTATGATAATAATTAATTATACAATCACAATCAAACACATTGTGTGTAAGTTTCCTGACTCTGTTTGCCTTCACGATAAAGCTCATAGTAAATTTCATAGGTCAAAACTACCTATATATGTACAGTCGACAAAAGCGAGGCCTGCCCAGTTTCAAAACAAATTTGCTTGCAGCCGTTGAAGTTCATTGGTATGGATAGGTATCCAGGACAGATGTCTAGCCATTGCAAGCAAAATGGACATTTAAGGTGTCAAGGCGACCTTTTTGTCGATGGTATATTTAACAGCTGACTCATTTATGGCGCGCAAAACACGACAACAATGTAACACATTACATTACGAAAACAGGACGTATATCAATATGTATATGTATTTCATAATACGATACGACTTTTTGAAAGATAATTTCTGAATTTAATTCCCGGCATGCGCTGAAACGACAATTGGACCAATCAAAAGTAATCGTCTGCTGCATGTGAAATTAAATTGACCAATGAGAATGCGTTATTCATGACTTTAATGATGTGTTTTTTTTCCTTAAACGCATAATATGCACAAAATGCTTTAATTTTTTTAAGTATGAAAAAACGCCACATTTTTAAACCTGCTGCACACTGCACTGCACTGGCTGAACAGCCAGGCTCGTCATGATCATCGTGCTGCCGCAGCCAGACTGCTCAGTGCGCAAGTATACATCCTCGTCATGCCCTACTTGCTGCCGCAGGTCGAACATGACGAGGATGAGGTTTTTATTTTTTAATTATGTGGTTTTCGGTACTGGCTATTAAGAATGGCCTCGCTCGTTTAAAAAAAAAATTATGTCACAAAAGAAAAGTCAAATCGGCGGGAGCAACGCAGTGTTTCGATTGTTTCATTGTTATTTCCTCGCATTAGTCGTGAAAAGCACAATGTTTAGTCTCGGCCAAAAGTGCAATAGATGGACTCGTACTTTCGAGTAACTCGTACTTTCTCAATCTAACTCGTCCATCTATTGCTTACGAAAAGCCTCTACAACAATGTAATACTTATGGTACCTCGCACAGACGGAAAGTGGGGGTGATTTTTTTCGTTTAGCCTTGTTGGGCATCGGATCGCTGGATATGTCTTAAAGTCAAAGTTTTTATATACGGTTTTTCAATACAGTGATCCGTTCGCGAAATATTAAACTTAAAAGTTATTTTTAAAAATTTTCAGTTATCGTGCGCCCTTCCGCGTCTCTAAAAGCTAAACTGTTAGTTTAAGCAATTAAAAAATTCTTAAGATGAGTAAATATATCAAATTAACAAGGAAAAGTATTGCGGCTAAGTTTGCTTGTTAATTATTAGAAGTTTAAGAGTAAATAGCAGCCTGACCTTTGATTGTTTAATACGGATAGTATAATTAATAGTGTACTTATTTATTTATTTATTTATTTATCAGTTCTGTACGTACAATTACATATTGTATACAGTAGCACAATTTAAACCTTTCAAGAATTACATGGGTTTGTCTACAACACAATTACAATTGTACACGGCATTTATGCACACCAGAAATCAGTCACTCAATCCTACTTATTTCCATATTTTCTTTCAACACAAAAATGGATATAATGTATCCCCAAAGGGGGTAGGCAGAGCACACGAATCGCTACATTTACGCTTCGGGGCCATCTTTTCAGCAATTTTAGGTTTAAAGTTAAATAATGTACTATCTTGTTGATTAATATATTAATTTGCACTAGATGTACCTACGTACGTACGCACGTAGGAGGTATGTAAGGATTTTTTCGTAACGACCGCAGAACCCTATCCTGGTACTGTCTGACACGCTCTTGTCCGGTATTTATTTAAGTCGGTGATTGACAAAATTACAATGAAAAAAAGCCTGTAAGTAGACGCGCGTGAACAAATTAAATTTGGCTAGTTTATTTAGACCAAGATACTTGTCTTGGCCTGAGCAAGTTCATTGTATTATCAAACCAATTATACCACAATCGCAAAAACTATCGAAAGTCACAATTAAGCAATGAGGTCAATAGAAAATTAACACAAAAAAAGAATTAACGGTTCAAGTGTAAAAATCCTAATTTCGGTATATTGCAATAACAACAAAAAACACATTCGCGCGCAACAGAGCGGCGCGGGCGCACACCGTGAAATATTGTCGCCGAATTACTGTCAAACATAACGACTCCATTTATGTAAACGCTAAAGGTGTATTGCGAAAGTTTTATTATGTAACAATATCGATGCCACGGGTTCGGGAAACCTTGTTGAGAAGAAGATTTAACAACTCTACTCTATTTATTTTAACATTTGAAACTTAACGGAAAAATTTGCACACCTTTTTAAATGAAAAAACGAAACTACTTAAAATTGTGTTAACTTCTGTAGTGAAAACATAATAAATACCGCTAATAAATGTACATGTAGGTATTTTTAGTCCATTCGTGTTCGAAATACCGAGAAACGTGTGTTACAATTTGACCGTTAATTCAAACCTTAAATTAAACGAAGTATAAGTTTTTTAACACAATTGATACGCTGTTTGAGACCGGCTTTCGCCGATGCGAATCGGAATCATTTCCAAACATCCGTCCATGATATAAATTTCAGTTCACACGTTAGCCAAAACAGTTTCAGTTTTTTGCATTATAATGCTGAGATAATATTTCTTCATTCGAAGTTCCGGCGAACAAAGATTTTAAAAGACTATTTTCGTACAGAAATCGAGGTATTCCAAAACCTAGTAAACGCCAGTACGATAATGTGACAAATTTAATTAATCTGATTGGTCGATTCTGTACTTATCTGCGTCTTTGGAATCGTACCCTCATCATACCATCTGTGGACACACCATTTTGTTGTTTAAGCTTGTTACCTGGCATCCTATACCTGTATCTTTACAAAAATCTATGCAACATGTTTTGACAACGACTTCAACCGTAATTTATCCTGAAAAAAAGATAGCCAAGTTATCTGAGGGTCCTGCAGGACATATATGTACTATAGAAATGAAAATAAAATGAGTAAAATATTTATCATAAATAATAAGTACCTGGGCGACCGAGCTCCGCTGGGGCTGAAACTCGGTACCAAGCGTTTTCCCAGAGATAAGACCAAGCTAGATCAAATTTTCATCCCCGAAAACCCCGACATACCAAATATCATCGAAATCGTTGGAGCCGTTTCCGAGATCCTGATTATATATATATATATATATACAAGAATTGCTCATTTAAAGGTATTAGATAGATAGCTAGATAGATAGATACAGTCTAAAATTCCAACCCCCCCAAACTAAGTAAAGACCTGTCTTGGAGGTAGGTATTGGATTTAAATAGTTTATTTTATTACATCGCCAAAGATACCATAGCTCTAAGTATATAAAATTAATGACAACTAGCAACCGTGAAGTTCCAGAGAAAATACAAACCAGATATTGGACGCACAGACGGGAAACGAAATGATCCTATGAGGATTTAAATTCTTCTTTTTGAGGTAGGGAACCCTAAAAAGCAGGAAAACGGTAAAGTTCGATGCATTTGCCACAGTTGACGTTGGCACGATTGCCTACCTGCCAACAATTCAAATATCGTGCAAATCGAATCCGACGTGACTAATCGTAAAATTATCTATGGGGATTATAATAACGAGATCGAACCCCAACCGAAACCATGGGAAATGTAAACACCACATTATACTAATCTTCAAATTAGTCGACTATCGTGCGGTTTAAAAATAGACCCCTGGTGATAAAAACGGAATCGCAATTTTAATGTGAGTCAGAGATTTTATACTTTTTAAGCTGTGAATTTTGTGATAAAACGTAGTAGGTATCATGGTTTTCTGGGCTGTTAAAATGGTCAGTAAATCTATTTCAGGTGGTTTAAAAAAACTTTTTACAGGTATTTCGTAGTAAGGTGACCCAATAGATGGCATTCTCCTGTAACTTTTAATGCTAATTAATTACAAAACGCTAAAGATGACAACTTCTGGAGCAGTGTGCAGCAATCGGACATCTACCTTATTTCTACGAAAAACTAAGTACTTTTTGCGCTCAGGTAAAATGACCCGTTATTCTCAATAGAAATAAATTGATTTTTTGATTTATTGCATTACTTGTGTTGCAAGCCTTACTTCTGGCCAAATTTTATAATTCTACATCAACGGGTAATGCAGTTGGTAAGTAGGTATCTACCTACTCATAGATGACGAATGAAAAAAAACCGGCCAAGTGCGAGTCGAGCTCGCGCACGAAGGGTTCCGTACCATTACCTATAAAAACGGCAAAAAAAATCACAAAAATCACGTTTGTTGTTTGGGAGCCCCCTTAAATATTTAGTACCTGGGCGACCGAGCTCTGCTCGGGCAGAAACTCGGTACCAAGCGTTTTCCCAGAGATAAGACCAAGCTAGATCAATTTTTCATCCCCGAAAACCCCCAAATACCAAATTTCATCGAAATCGTTGGAGCCGTTTCCGAGATCAAAACACCGGAGGGGTGGGGGGAGAGGGGGGGAGGGAGCGCGGGGGTATTAAAGGGGGGATGAAAATTTCATTGATTTTGCCGTAGGATGCACCATTTTCAAGATATTTGACAAAAACACCGGAGGGGGTGGGGGGGGGGGTGAGTCACGTTAAACTATCGTCCGTAAACCGACTTTACAGACAACCGGCTTTTCCTGTTCTGTGCTCCCAATAGGGAACGTGCACATAGACGGTGCTGCCAACTGGTGCCATCAATTTGAATGTTTTACCTTGATAAGTCTGTTTTACTGTCCGCATAATGTCTCTTCTGTCGCATTAGTGCTGTCGCCTATAGTTACTGCACGTTCCCTATAATATTTTTTCTAACGAAAAAGTAACTTTTTCTCACAAAAAAGTAACTTTTTCTCACAAAAGAAGAAACTTGACGTTTTCTCATGAAAAATAAACTTAAAAAAAAACTAAAAATCTTGAAAAAAAACGTGGAATCGAACCGAGGTCGGCTGGATCCGCGACCACCCGATTTCTAATGTGCCATTATGATCTGCTCGAAGTCGGCGAAATTTAGCTTTATATTCTAATGCAAACAAAAATAGCCGGAAAACACGAGTAAAAGCGATTTTCTGAAAATGAAACATAGCTAGATCAGTTTTTCATCCCCGAAAACCCCCACATACCAAATTTCATCGAAATCGTTGGAGCCGTTTCCGAGATCCTGATTATATATATACATAAATAAATAAATAAATAAATAAATATTAGGGGACAATCTTACACAAATCGACCTAGTCCCAAACTAAGCAAAGCTTGTACTATGGGTACTAGACGACGATAAACATACTTATATAGATAAATAAATACTTAAATACATAGAAAACATCCATAACTCAGGAACAAATATTCGTGCTCATCACACAAATAAATGCCCTTACCGGGATTCGAACCCAGGACCTCTTGCTTCGTAGGCAGGGTCACTACCAACTAGGCTAAAGCGGTCGTATATATACATATATACAAGAATTGCTCGTTTAAAGGTATTAGATTAGATTATATTCTGGTTTTTACTATCGGTTTCGGTTTAAAGAATTTATTCTCATAAGAACAATGGTTTAAAGGTTTTAGTATTTGTTGTTATAACGGCAACCGAAATACATCTTCTGTGAAAATTTCAACTGTCTATCTATCACGATTCATGAGATACAGCCTGGTGACAGACGGACGGGCGGACGGACAGACGGACAGCGGAGCCTTAGTAATAGGGTCCCGTTTTTGCCCGTTGGCTACGGAACCCTAAAAAAACCTACAAAAACAAAAGATCGTACGTATTTTGTTTTTCAGGGCTTCAAAAGAAGCCTTAAGTATTGTTTTCAGCTTGATTCCTGCAGGTAACGGTTCCGTAGAACATAGCGTTGCCAGATACGTAGGCGGACAACAAAGTTCGTCCTATATTCAGGCCTTAGGTATACTACGAAATTTGATTTTCAAACTTAATATCAGTATTAAACGACCGCTTTAGCCTAGTTGGTAGTGACCCTGCCTACGAAGCGAGAGGTCCTGGGTTCGAATCCCGGTAAGGGCATTTATTTGTGTGATGAGCACGAATATTTGTTCCTGAGTTATGGATGTTTTCTATGTATTTAAGTATTTATTTATCTATATAAGTATGTTTATCGTCGTCTAGTACCCATAGTACAAGCTTTGCTTAGTTTGGGACTAGGTCGATTTGTGTAAGATTGTCCCCTAATATTTATTTATTATTTTATTATTATTTATTAAAGAGACTAGTGAAAGAGACGGCACCATCATTTTTTTTGAGGTAGGTAGGTCTTCACCCTTAAAATAAACAAAACACAGTTCATAAGTACAACTTAGGAATGTTCGTAAATGTCTGTTCGTGTTATTTTGTAAAAAAACCGGCCAAGTGCGAGTCGGACTCGCGCACCGAGGGTTTCGTACAAATTTATATGTATCTATGAACATCCAGTCTTAGCAGACCCCTGCTCCTAAGCAAAATGTTCGCAGTGTGGAATCATTGTAGATTGGTTAATGATATAGACAGACGGACAAAAAAATTTATGCTTTTCGCAATTTTTCCTTTATCTGTGCTAAAAGACCTTGCTTCGTACCAAATTTCAAGATTCTGAGTTTACGGGAAGTACCCTGTAGGTTTTGATTGCCTTGCGAGTGTCGACAATTTGCGGAAATTTGCGGCATAAACGGCTGTATCTTTTGATTGTGTTGGCTTAGAAGTTTAATTTTTTCACAGCTCCAAGGGACAGTAGACCTGAGTATTTGATATAAATTTCAGCTTGATACCTCCACGCGTTCCTGAAAAAAAGGGTCTTGACAGACGGACGGACGGACGGACGGACAACAAAGTGATCCTATAAGGGTTCCGTTTTTTTTCCTTTCGAGGTACGGAACCCTAAAAACAACCGATTTAAAATTTCAAAAACATTTTTTATTAAATCTATTTTGTATTACAAAGCACATTGCGTTGCTGTAGATGTATAAAACATGCGGTTCTACTTATCATGTGTGACGAATTTAGATAATATGTATAGCTGGATTTCTAGAATAATCTGATATTCCATCGTGATCCATGAGAAAAAAAATCATAAAAATGAAGACGAGATGCCAATTACGGAAGTTTGGTAAAATCCAATTCCAATCCAACTGCCGACCTAATTATTTACGCGAACGAAGGCGCAGGTAAAGCCTAATATTGTATAATGTCATGGTACGCGTAAGGAAACGAAATGTCTCAAAAAAGAAACAAATGAACATAACCAACTCCGTCCAATCGTCCATTCAGCACGCCGCGGGGCCATAAAATTAAATAAATCCGTTATTTTTCAGGCTGGGGCGGTCAGTCGACCTCCGATAACGTACCGCATTTGTAAAGATTTTCGTGGCCCGAACTAAGACTATGGCCGCCTAGTGGCCATACGTTAGCACAGAGTAAAGAAAGGTGTAGAGAGTTGTTTTTTTTATAACATACACACAGAATAAATTCGTACATCCTGTGACGCAAAGAAAATTTAGAACTTATCGTCCTAATTTGTAATAATTTCACTAATGCTACAAATCACTATAAAAATAGTTAAATGGCCCAAAAAAATGACCCCTAAAATTTTATTGATCAATACTCGTCGAAATGTAAGAGAGAGCAGTTCATTTAATCGAGTATTCGATGAATCCCTGTTGAATTTAAAATATCTAAGAGAAGATTCAAAATATATACAAAATTTATATACTTTCTAAACCACTTGAAAATTATAATCATAAAACGGGGCAAAGCACGAATTTTAACCATTTAGCAACAATTGATCTCAATTAGCTCTAGAAAGGTATTCGATTAGCCTTAGTTTTGTGGTTTTATGAATTCTACTGAACCCATTTTATCTACTTTTATTCTTAGTTTGTATAATACATAATCATGATGTTGTAAGAATGTAATTGTGATCAAGAGATACCACCTTTGTCAAGAATAAACAGGCAATAATCTGTACTCCATACAACACCATGCCGTGTGTACTTCTCCATTCCAAAGGGCCCTGAATTACTAGGTACTAAAACGTATTTTTAGACAATATCATAATATTACGTGACACTGTTGTGTTACTTCTTCACAAGATTCTATATTTGCAGGGGACGTACAAGATCTCTCTACTCTTACTTGGTAAAATGACCACCTATGCTTGAATGCCTATGACTGGCTAGCTGTATTTTTCCTTGCATGAGAAAAGCCGTTGTAGCCTAGTGGTTTGGCTCATGGCCTCTCAAGCAGAGGGTCGTGAGTTCGAGCCCGGGCTCGCATCTCTGAGTTTTTTCTGAATATACGAACGAATTTACATTTGAAATTTATCATGAGGTTTACGGTGAAGGAAAACATCGTACAACACTCACACAACACTTTCAAAGAAATTCAATGGTGCGTGTAAAGTTCCCAATCCGCACTGGGCCCGCGTGGGAACTACGGCCGAAGCCCTCTCATTTTGAGAAGAGACCTATATGCCCTGCAGTGGGACGTATGTAGGCTGGAATGATGATGACGATGATGATGAAATATTTATTTAAAATACATAGACATAGCCTAGTAGCCTAGTTGGTAGTGACCCTGCCTACGAAGCAAGAGGTCCTGGGTTCGAATCCCGGTAAGGGCATTTATTTGTGTGATGAGCACGAATATTTGTTCCCGAGTAATGGATGTTTTCTATGTATTTAAGTATTTATTTATCTATATAAGTATGTTTATCGTCGTCTAGTACCCATAGTACAAGCTTTGCTTAGTTTAGGTCGATTTGTGTAAGATTGTCCCCTAATATTTATTTATTTATTTATAGCTGTCTTACACGTAACTATAGTGACGGAGTGGTAAGCTAATCGCTTCTGTCCTCGATACTACTCTAGCACAAGGCTCAGTGTTTGCAGCGGCGGGCACGCAGGGGCGCGGATAAGCCGCGAATAAATGGAAATTGATTCCGAGATCTCCGCTCCGCCCTCTCTTGACAAATAACGCGTTTAGTAGACTTGATTAGATGGACTGGCGCGTTGGCTGCTTATTGGTTTTTTTTTCTATCAGTGGCGTTCACACGGCGTGCACCACCTATTGGATAAGTAAGAGCATAGGTACACGGGCTGTAAAAATACTTGGTAGCTATTGTATAATAACAAGGTTGAGACCTCCTATTAAGTTATAAACTTGTGTCAGGAGGCCTCGCTCTTCTAAAAACTACATACATTTAAACAGTTTTACTAAAACTAAACTATTTTAAATAATTTATTGAATCAGGCGTTACTTTGCGGAGGTCCATATTAATGAACTAAAACAATTACTTTGCTCACCCGCGACCTTACAATAGTTACGTTTAACATTTGGTAGCATAGCATACGGTTGTGGTAACTCCGAAGATGAGCTCTGGTTGAGTTCGAAACGCGTCAGTGTAGCTTGGTGGTGGTGATAGTTGTGTTTATGTGATTTGTGTGTGTTCGTACAGTGTGGAGGTGGAGGAACTGCATGAACACGCATTTCTTGCATAAACGTAACTATTGTGTGTGTGTGAGTATGTGTGTGTGTGTGTGTGTGTGTGTGTGTGTGTGTGTGTGTGTGTGTGTGTGTGTGTGTGTGTGTATGCGAGTGTCTGTGTGTGTGAGTGAGTGTGTGTGTATTGTATAACTATTAATTCTAAGACAAAGAATTAAACATGAAACCACCGTGAGACTCACTCATAGTGAAAATAAACGGATCACTCACGTCTTAAAACGAGTTTAACTCGACATGTTTCGGGCTAAACCGTAGCCCTTCTTCTTGGAGTCACCCGTCACGGCGGCTGCCAAACGCGCAACGGATTAGCCCGAAACATGTCTAGTTAAACTCGTTTTAAGACGTGAGTGATCCGTTTATTTTCACTATAAAGAATTAACTTTATACGTTACACTTGCCTAATGCCATTGTAACTTCCTAAAGTGCTAATAAACCAGAGCTGATGGCCGATGGGGGCAGAAGTTTCTCGAGTGGCTTCTACGAACTGGAACACGCGGTGTAGTGTAGGTAGGCCTCGAACAAGATGGAGCGACGACTTGGTTGCCTGATTAGCGAATTTTGTAGGAGGCCTACGTTCAACAGTGGACGTCGATGATGATGATGATGAATGCGCTATGTCGATTAGTTTGTTGTCTAGTGGTTTGCATCTTTGCTTACGGAAATTTAATGTTAATAAAGGATTGTGACACGTATCAAACTGCTTACATAAAAATTAAAACTTCTAGTTAGCAGTTCGATAAAAAACGCCCAGAAACTTTTGAAAATTCAATACTTCCGATACAGTAGCAGCAGTGACGATAGCTAAACACAAAAAACAGGCCAAGTGCGAGTCGGACTCCCGCGCGATAGGTTCCGTACCATTATCTATAAGAAAAGGCAAGGAATCACGTTTGTTGTATGGGAGCCCCCCTTAAATATTTGTTTTACTTTAATTTAATTATTTATTTTTAAAGTAAATATATAACGGCTGCGCGTTAAGCACCGCCTGGCAGTGCCATCGGCGCGCACTGTGTCTCGCAGGCAGTCGCCGCTGGTGCGAGCGCTGAACTCCCTCAATGCGATGCTCGCATCTGCCCCTGACTGCGATGTGTTTGCAAGTGGATGGACCAGTGTGAGTGCCGAGTGTCTTAGATTTTGTGAGCGGAAGTATGAGCGTATGTCCACTGTTCAATGAACATACGTATATTTATTCTTATAGTTATTTATTTATTTTTTTTTTTACCTGTTTTTCATTTCCTTTTTTACAGAAGTATAATTTATGTTTCAGTTATCATTGTAATTTATTATGATTGCACAGTGCATTAGTTTTAAGCTGTAATGCTGTATAATGTTTTTTGAAAATAAATAAATAACTAAATATTCTGTGAATATTTCAAGCGTTTACCTATTGCCGTTATCAATTTCGAACAAAAAGAGGAAAAAAATCACGTTTGCGGTATGGAAGCTCCCTTAAATAATATTTATTTTATTCGATTTTTTAGTATTTATTGTTATAGTGGCAACCGAAATAGGTACATCATCTGTGAAAATTTCAATTTTCTATAGCTATCACGGTTCATGAGATATAGCCTGGTGACAGACGGACAGGCGGATGGACAGCGAAGTCTCAGTAATAGAGTCCCGTTTTTACCCTTTGGGTACGGAACCCTAAAAATCTACGTACCCACTGCACAAGGGCCGTGTCAATTAGGCGGGGGGGGGGGGGGAGCACGTGACGTCACTCATCTGCATCGCCATGATGCAAATTTAAATACAGTTGAAAACTCCAGTTTTTCCTGTGAGGTAATTTTTTAGCACTTTGGCGGCAGTTGGGCGCGCTCTGGGTTGTTTATATGTTGATTCTTTCTATTTTATTAAAATTTTGTTTACTTTTGGGCACAATTTCTCTTACATACTACATAGGTGTAATTAAAAAATACGGGCTAAGTGCGAGTCAGACTTGTATTGGTTGATTGGGATCCCTTTAATTTTTAATTATTTATTGTTGTAGTGACAATAGAAACACAGCTGGTGTGTTCTTCCGTCTAAAAAGGTTGCCGACTTACTTAGTCTAATGAAAGTAATGAAGATGAACATAATGCGATTTGATTATTCTTAAAAAAAAGATCCATTTTATTTACTGTACCTACTGTGACAAATTACTACCTATCATAAAATAATGCCCGCAAACACAATTCAACTGTTAGAAATTTCATACAATATTTCTGTAATTTACTAATGTATATTAAAGTCATCATACTGAACGTAATGCGAACCAGTAACTATTATTATCCATTGACAATAAATTAAATTTTAAATTCGAAGCACGACCACGCCGACCATCCCTTAAATTAATAAGCAAAAGATAAATTAAATACGCGTTACGTCTTTTTGTGTCCTAACTATTGTTAAGAGCTATTGCTCTTTCATACAATCTGAACCGAACGACTAAGAAATTATGCAGCGTGAACACATTACTAATTGTAAAAATAATACTTCAAAAGGGCGTAAGATACTCCCTACACTAAAAGGGCGTAAGTGTAAAAAAGTTGTAGTCACTTACGACATTTGAGATAAGCGTGACGTCGCGACGTTAAAAAATCTGAACGTCTGATATCGTGGGAATTTTACGGTGTGTAATGAGATGTAAAGGACGTTCTTGTTTAATATGAGGGATGTGATTAAATTTGGGGCTTTGTAGCCGACAGGGATGCACAAGACATTAATGCAGTTTGAAATAATAGGGTTGCTACTTCAAATTGTACCTTCTATTTCTTGTTGCAACTCTGATTAGACCAGCCTTAAGTCACAATGTAGTTACAATACTTACAATACTGGGGGGTTACTACGAAATCCGAAGTTCGAAGTTCGGATCGTGTGGTCCCTCTCACTCTCGTAATAAATACCATTAGCGTGAGCGGAACGGCATGAAACGAAGTTCGAATTTCGCGCTTCGTAGTATAGGGCCAGCACTAATACGATATTTATCATAAAAACTACCTATTTGAGTATGAAGTTGGCCTGGGGAGGCAGAGATTTCATATATAACGGTATAATTTTTAATTTGTTAGACTCAGAATGTTCTAGGCTTTCACCGAAAAATGTTTTGAATAAATAGGTCTCAAGTATTAACAACATAAGCGCAAAAATGTCACGCCCAACTCTTTCCACGAATACTTACACTGCGACGCAAGACACGAAACGGATTAAAGGTTGGGAATTAAACATTACAACATCAAGACTACTTGTGTTAAAAAACCACAATACATCTTACTAATATTATAACCGCGAAAGTTTATAAGTATGGACTGGTGTATGGATGTTTACTCTTTTACGCTAAAACGGTTTGACGGATTCTGGTGAAATTTGGCATACAGATATTTAATTTTTCTTTTTATTATTCTTTAATTTGTAACTTAATAAGATTTGCTATATTTTCAGTACTCAACGAGACTCACGCACTTGAATTAAGTCAACAATTTATCAACAATGATTTTAAATGAACAAAAATGAAAGTAAAATATTGGCAGCAGCAGCCCTAGTAATTTGCACACAACTGGCCAGTAGCGAATGGAGCACGACTACCGTAACAGTAGGGACGCACGCCAAACAACATAACGTTACAGCTACAAAACCAAACGGCATTCTATTCCGAACCCTAACTTTACAGGAAAACAAAACAGATGCAATTTGACAACGGAAAAAATAAGTTTGTCGTATAGTTAGCAAGGGAGGAACGTGTGTATGACGTTATAAAATAAAATTGAAGTCACAAGGGCGCTCGCCACCGATCTAATTAAATGATAAGTGCGATCTTAGATTAATGTCCTACTGTGGATCGGGGATTTAATAATTTGTTTGCATCTAGCTCTAGAGATAATTAAGATTTCGTTAATAAGAATTAGGTGCTCGTGAGTCTTTGTGGATTTTTGATAGGCAAGTTAATTTATTTTGTGTTATTTTATTAGGCTTTATTTTTTAATGTGAGTTGAATTTCAATTAAACATTTTCAATTCAGAATACATTTTTATCTAAGTTGGACTTGCATGGATCAGAGTTAACTATGTAACCCCGAGTTAAATGCTAACCCATGGTTAAGTACTGTCAAAATGTATGGAGCTGTCATCCGAGCTGTAATCGGGGTTGACGATTTAATTTGTTAACCATATGCAGGCTCTAAGTGATTAAATGGCACAGGCAAATATTTCATTTCTAATTTCCCTTATTGAATAAAAAAAATATCATGTTTTATCTGGTACCTAATAAGATAAGAGAACTATCGATCACATGCCTCTTATTTTTTCATATTAAAACCAACGCGAGTATAACTAAAATGTCGTAACTGTAAAGAAAACATCCTAACGATAACTTTTTCCTTACTGTTATAATTATTAAAAGGGCATTGATTTTGAACTAAAAGTGACTATACTCGCTTACAACTACGACTACTAAATAACAACTACATAACTACTTACGACTGTACGAGTAGCAAAGTTATAAAAAAAAAAAGTCGTTCATTAAGCGCGGTATTAATAAAATAACGTAACTGATAGCAGAAAATGCGTCACTTAATTATACAAGGTATTTCAAAATTCATACGTATTGAAAGGGACAATTCAAATTTAGGAAGCGTTTATTATTTAAACTATTGAAATTAAATACAATAATTGTCATAATCAATTCTTAGTTGTTCATTGTCGCATCATCAAAAAATGTGCATTTTCCCTGTCATAAATGGACATTTATTTCGAATTGTCCCTTTCAATACTTGACCCTTTCATGCCACCACTCCCCTACTTTGCCTGAACATCTCTGTAAAGGTTTTCAGGATTTTTAATGGTGGTTGACTAATATTTCCATATACTTATTGGTCGATGTTCAAATTGCACCGCGTCAAGGGCGTAACTACATTTAGAAACTAAAATTCCGTTGAAAAATCTTTGCAGGTATGCAGGCAAACTATCCCAACCACCTGATGGTATTCCAGATTAATTTTGTGACACTTTTTTTACGGGTGATAATTTTGTGTAGATATCTTCTCATAAGATCATTAGTAAGAGTTGACTCCAAAGATCCCATTATCGCCTAATCCGTATCACCCTCACTAGATTTATCATTTATCAACACCCGCCATTCGCACGACACTTAAATGCCAGTTACAGTTCTGTATTTATTCTAACCGCTATCGCTAAATAAAAGCAACAAACCAAACTTAATGGAGTGTAATCCTGATTTCGTATTAACACCCTGTAGGGATGGGAAATCATAATAGGGCTTAGGAGCTGAACTGTGGCGTGCAATAAAGGGCAGCAAACGGTGGTAATAGCTCTTGGTGCGTGCGTGTTGCGTGGTCTATCTCGGATATGATCCGCCTATCAGCCAGCATGGCTTGCACTGAGAGTAAAACAGCGGTGAAATTACCACCACACGAAGTATTCTACCGTAGCCTCCAGAGTTGCGTAGGTCCATGGGTAGTGGTGTTTACTTTCTAGGTATCAGGTTACTTGGTTGTCATAAAAATATTTCAGACCAAATAAAAAGTAAAGACGGAGTTCTGTGAATGGAAGAATAAGACCGCTTCAAGCTACGATAGCCGTATGCATATGCAAGTGCTAAGTGAACTAATTAGGAACGCACACGGGCATAAACCTAGAAGCTAGCGGCCTTACTTTTCCTTTCGCAGATCTCCGTCTTTTCTTTTTATTTAGTCTGAAATAACAAGTAGAAAGGCTTATAGTGAGGTGTGTTTTTTACATCAAGACCCTATTACTACGCCTCCACCCGCTATCCGCTATCCGCTATCCGTCCGTCCGACTGTCACAGGGTTAAATCTTTTGTTTTTAAACTAGTTTGCGACTGCAGCTTCGACTCTGTTGCACAGCTCCCTATTCTGGGATTTTCAGTAACTCCTTAGGTCGCCTACATGATAAAAGTAGGTGCAATTGTGTGCAAAATGTGGAACAACTGGATAACTTCATGAAAAATTTTAATTTTTTACCATTTTTAAAGTATTCAGAAGTACTTACCATATATTTATTTATTATTTTTTTATATTCATATTGAAAAGTAATAAAAAAGAAGTAAGTATGAGAACCTCACTTTGGCAGCGGCGCGGTGTCGTCGTAAAGCTACGATTCCGGGAGCTGGGACTTTGGAAATCTTTTTAGATAATTTCTTAAATATTAATAGTTTTTGAGTTAGGTATAGCCAAAAAAACCAAAAACTTTTTTTAACTTATTTTGTTTACCACAATTGTAATTTTTTATGTGCTGTAAAATAGTGAAAAAAAATCTTGAGGTCATTCCGAATCCAATGAGCTATCATACCACAGTATCATACATTATCCTCCAGAATTCCGGCCTTTTCTAACCGACGTAGAACATAAGACGATAAGAGTCATACGTTTTGCAATTTTGGAACTTATTTAATAATTTGTACTTTATTACCGGCCGGCCGGTTTGTCGGCCGTTACTCCTACAGCTGATGATTTGTTCTCTACAAAGTACGCTGGGCCTCATAATGATATTTTTAGGAGCTTTATCTCTATTTTTCACGATTTTGAACTTGTGAAGCACACTAATAGTTATACTCTTTGACAAAGGGGTAGTGTTTGACTGGGCTGTCCGTCATCCCTAATACGGCTGCTTAATCAAAAGCGCACCATTAGCCGCATTAGTGCCCGCGTTTGTGCCCGTTTGTGCCATGATTGTGCCTGCAGTTACCCGGTAAATTGGGTCTCGATATAAAGGACATTTGTCACTGCTAAATAAGCATAGCGAAGGTAGAGCGTTTTAGGCATAGACGCAGATTTTCAGAGCATTTGAAATTCGTATTTTTTTTTGTTGTTGGAATTATGGACCTGTCTATGCATAAATAGGACCATTGAAAGTTGGCGAAATTTGAAAATCTAACAAACAAAAAAGGAAAGAAATAAAAATTGTGGTTTAAAATAAAAGCTTCAAAACCGACTATATACGAAATAATCCAGGGCATTTTACAAACTGCAGTTGTAGGGCAATACACCGGGGGGCACGGTAGTGCCCCCGCAAAATGGAGCAAAACCAAGGCACGGCCGTGCCATCCTTTTCTCGAAGCCATTCGGCTATTTTCAACCTCCTGTAATTTTTATAGCTTTCCCCTTCATTCTTATTTGGTGACAATTTGGTCCCAATTGAAACTTCTTCTCCACTTTCCAACAAAACAAAAGAATGTGAAGTTTTTCTTTACAACCTGTTAATCTATCCTTACAATGTCTAATTCTAAGAAATAAAAAATAAAATAAAATGAGTTTATTTAATTGTTTTTTGACGAGCTTTTATTGCTGACTGAAAATTTCTTTGTACAGTCTTAAACTAAGTACTCATCAATACAGATCACACGATACCAAACACGATGGGATCATGTTGAGTTGTTGAGGAGTTCATATGGGCTCAGTCTGCATCATCAGATCAGTACCATGGTACCTACTACAATATTGTAGGTATTGTCACCTGACTTAACTACATACGTATGCAAAATTTCATCTCAATCGGTTGAGGATAACTGCTTTAAAATTCAGTTGCAAGATTCCACCCGAATAAAACATACATTGCGAGTTGAATAAAAGCTTGTAATACACTGCATTGTGAATTTATTTGAGACCTATACTTACCCGTGTATTTAATAGAGTACAAGAAGAAGATAGATCGAGTTACGGTCAAAATATACAATTATGTATGACAAAATGTTTCTTCAGTTCGAAAAGAACGTTTTCTCGGAAGAACCATTAAAACACGCGCCATATCATTAACAAAACATTGACTCTTCTAAAAGCAAACTCGCATTTACACATCCTGTGTCGCAGTATAAAAGCAGTAAATAATCTACAAACTACGCTTCAAATTCGCGCTCAATTCAGCTTTCTTGTACGGTTGCCAAAGCTTGAGTAAAATAGTAAATTGTGATTAAGTATTTACAAACGTGTTTATAGAGAATGTCAATATTTAATGCAAAGTTCCATTCGCTAGAACAATGAAGACAGCTATATAGTCACTCCGCATGAACTTTTCATTGCTCGTGATGTCGGTAGACAATGTCAAAATACAACAATTCATTAAATCAAAATACAAATATAATGAGCTAGTTTGCTTTAACTTTGACTTTAACGTATAATCTTTTTTTATTGATTACTACTTTATTTTATCAACATAATTTACACTCCATGTCAATTTCCCTTAATCAACACCCTATACTTACGAAAGCATTTGTCTTTGGCACTTCACGCCATCGCAACACACTGTCAAAATCACCGCTCCAAGAGAGGTGCGTTGGGCGCTGTTAACGTACGACCTGTTATTGTCGACCCGGAATGAACTACAATAATGCACAACCTGATAATTTTAAACCAGCCTACCGCAAATTATATGAGAGCCACACCGAAGAGTGAGACGGGGGCGCGTCGCAGTCCGCATCATTTTTTGTTAGGGCCTAAGCACACGGCGTTTTTTTAACGCGCCGTCGACGCGCGTTTACAGCGCGTTTTTCATTCCATTAGAACAGCCTAAAGGCCCCTAGCACACGGCGTTTTTTAAATAACCCGCGTGCGTATCGCGTTTGTATCGATACAAACGCGCGTCGACGGCGCGTTAAAAAAACGCCGTGTGCTTAGGCCCTTGCCCTTACTCGCAGGCCGCGTCATCGCTCCGTCTCTTTTGTCTGATTTGGATCGCGACGCTTTTTACATTTAGTATGAAAACTGATTCAAGAGTCGTTTCGACGGCAATATGCCCCCGTCCCACGTCTCTTCTGTGCGGCTTGCGCCTATCAGGTCGTATTTACTTATTCTTATGGCAAATTACATAATGAGAGCACGAATTATCAGGTCAAAAATTCTGTGTCAACAAATACTCAAATAGATAATGAATATTAACCACATTCTGTGCGTTTTCTGTCTCCAAAATCTTCGTTTATTAGTTACTAGCTTTTGCCCGCGACTTCGTCCGCGTAGAATTCCAATTTGTGGTAAAGCTTCTTCATCTCTTTCATTGTATAAAACAAAAATCCGGCACCGGCAACATCCATCATTATTATCAGTACCTGGGCGACCGAGCTCTGCTCGGGCAGAAACTCGGTACCAAGCGTTTTCCCAGAGATAAGACCAAGCTAGATCAATTTTTCATCCCCGAAAACCCCCAAATACCAAATTTCATCGAAATCGTTGGAACCGTTTCCGAGATCCTGATTATATACACCGGAGGGGTGGGGGGGGGGGGTTGTTGAGAGGGGGGTAGGGGATGCGGGGGAGGGAGCGCGGGGGCATTAAAGGGGGGATGAAAATTTCATTGATTTTGCCGTAGGATGCACCGTTTTCAAGATATTTGACAAAAACACCGGAGGGGGTGGAGGGGTGAGTCACGTTAAACTATCGTCCGTAAACCGACTTTACAGACAACCGGCTTTTCCTGTTCTGTGCTCCCAATAGGGAACGTGCACATAGACGGTGCTGCCAACTGGTGCCATAAGGGTGCCATCAATTTGAATGTTTTACCTTGATAAGTTTGTTTTACTGTCCGCATAGTGTCTCTTCTGTCGCATTAGTGCTGCCGCCTATAGTTACTGCACGTTCCCTATAATACTTTTTCTAACAAAAAAGTAACTTTTTCTCGCAAAAAATAACTTTTTCTCACAAAAAAGTAACTTTTTCTCACAAAAGAAGAAACTTGACGTTTTCTCATAAAAAATAAACTTAAAAAAAAAACTAAAAATCTTGAAAAAAAACGTGGTATCGAACCGAGGTCGGCTGGATCCGCGACCACCCGATTTCTAATGTGCCATTATGATCTGCTCGAAGTCGGCGAAATTTAGCTTTATATTCTAATGCAAACAAAAATAGCCGGAAAACACGAGTAAAAGCGATTTTCTGAAAATGAAACATAGCTAGATCAGTTTTTCATCCCCGAAAACCCCCACATACCAAATTTCATCGAAATCGTTGGAGCCGTTTCCGAGATCCTGATTATATATATATACATATATACAAGAATTGCTCGTTTAAAGGTATTAGATTTTATCATGAGTATCAGTTAGTGAATATTATAAATCCCGTTTATTCCCTATCCCGCGGGATTTTCAACAAATTTGTCCTTATTCTTTGCAAAATTACACTTATTTTTATCCCGCGGGTATTTTGCATTTTCCCCGAGAAAAGTAGCCTATGTCCTTAAAGCTTTCTACCGATAAAAGAACTTTTAAAATCAGCCGCGTAGTTGAGTTCACTTATTTTTTTCCCGTGGGAATTTTGATTTTTCACGGAGAAAATAGTCTATGTAAGTAAGGGTTAGTGTAGCTACTCACTAATAGGTGAAAGAAATTTTCAAATCAGCCCTGAAGTGAAATTCACTTCTTAATATCCCAGGGGAATTTTGCATTTTACCGAATAAATAGTAGGTAGCCTATACCAATAAAGGATAGTGAAGCTTTCTATTGGTGATTTTTTTTTAAACTCAGCCCCGAAGTTAATTTTACTATTTTCTATACCGCGGGAATTTTGCATTTATCTGGAAAAAAGCATCCTATGTTAACCAAGGACAGTGTATCTTTTCTATTGGTGTAAGACATTTTAAAATGAGCTCCGAAGTTGAATTTTCTTTTTTCTATCTTGGGAATTTTGCATTTCCCCGGAAAAAAGTAGCCTATGTCAATAAAGGGTAGTGTAACTTTTTACTGGTAAAAGTTTTTTTTTTTAATCGGCTCGGAAGTTTCAGAGATTATCTATCCCACAGGAATTTCCAAAAATCCTGCAATAAGTTTTTTTGTTGTTATGGTCATTTTCGTTAATACTGTATTTGAAAAGATTAGTAATTGTAGTTACGGAGATATGGTCCAGTTGATTTGAGTACCTACATATATAAATCCTGATTTAACTTTATCCCGTGGAAATTTTCAAAATTCTTTATATTCGCTTTATATTCTAATAGTCTAATTGCATGCCCAATTTGTACAGTTTAGTAATCTTCGTTATGGGCATAGGGTCACTCTTGATGAAATATATAAATCCCGATTATTCCTTATCCCGTGGAAATTCCGGAAAATCCTTTCTTATCGGATGCCTACGTCATACAAAGAACACACCCTCCACGTTTTAGGTCTCTACATACAGCGGTTTAGGCTGTGCGTTAATCCGGCAGTCAGTCATTTAGGACTTCAGGACAAAGCATTTTATATGTATTTGCATTGCACCAAGCTTTTATGCGAGTTCAACAATGATATTTGAATACTCAATTCGATTTTATTCGAAAAAGGTTGAACTCGCATAAAAGCTTCATCATCATCATTTCAGCCGTAGGACGTCCACTGCTGGACATAGGCCTCTCTCATTGACGTCCAATCATTACGGTTGGAAGCGACTTGCATCCACCCTGAACCTGCGGCCTTCACCAAAACGTCCGTCCATCTCGTTGGTGGACGTCCCACGCTGCGCTTGTAAAAGCAAAAGCTTGGTGAAATGCAAATACTTATACATATAATTAGTTATTATCAGAGATCAGATCAGAAAGTGGTTGACAAACGTAGACAAATGGTTTGCAAAATTTGAAGTTTCGTTTCGTTTACAATGTGTCAAAATAAAATGTACTTAATTTAAATCAAAAGCACTAAGGAGTATTGATATCAACTTCGAAGCAAACACCCCCAAATTAACTTTCTACTCCTTTTTATCCCCGTCAAGGGATGAATTTCAATAAAATACGAAACACGTCTTCCATCAATTCTGTTAAAGAATGTTTATGCAAAATTTGAAGTAGATTGGACCTTGGAATCACGTTGTCCCATACAAACTTTGCCCCCCTTTTTTACCCCCTTAGGAGTAGAACTACGAAAAATCCTTTCTTATCGGATGCCTACGTCATACAAAGGACACACCCTCCAAGTTTCAGGTCTCTACGATCAGCGGTTTAGGCTGTGCGTTGATCCGTCAGTCAGGACAAAGGATTTTATATGTATAGATGACAACACAACAAACCGCAAAGCTCACCTACTGGGTTTATACTAGGCCCATGTCCTGGGATCTATCCATTACAGTGTAACCGCCGCACGCGCCGGCACGCGCGCTATCTCCCGCAGAATCTCGGATCATGGTCACACTAGCCGGGGGCTTAGCAGAATTTATGGTCCGAATATTAAACCATTCAAAGGATCGTCGTAAATAAAAAATGACAGTTCAATTTTTTTTGAACCTAATTGTCGGTTTTGAATTGTGCGGCGCGCGGCGGTGATAAGGAATAGTATATGGTGTTAGAGGTAAAGATGAAGATATAGGCAGAGCTTACGCGTGGCAGGGCGAGCAAATGAAATATGTTGTATACTGGACACATGAGCTTTAATCCTTCAATAAGGCAATAGTTATATACACTGATTATTAGGAAATACGGTAGATAAACTAGATTAGAATACTGGATGTGATTTAAGGTGCACGGACCGAACATAGAGGCACACACGGAAGAGAATCAGAACAGAAGTGACAGCTATAAGACTGGTGTTACTATATATAACAAACCTACAGTGATGCCATATCCTTAATACCACCATATGTAAAGATTGACATGCACTAACACTTCTCCTCAAGCTTTACATAACAATGTAGAGGCACAGAGAAAAACTACAGTAAAATAATTTTACAAAACACTATGACTCTACACTTTACAACTCTACCAACTTAAATTATTGCTCTACCATAGTCCTCAAACACAACCTCTTAACAAATTTTACATGACTACAATTAGGTAGAGCCTTGGTCATTATATCTGCCAGCATATCAACTGTAGAGAGATATCTTATATCTACATCTACATGATGCATCCTAACTATATCTTTCACAAAATGAAATCTTATGTCTATGTGTTTTGTCCTTTTATGACAATATTCCTTTAATTCAAGCAACTTTAGGGCACTCTGATTATCATTGAAGATAGCAAGCTTACAATGTTTATAGAAAATTTCATACATGAAATTCCTAACAAAACAAAGCTCTTTACAGGCGTCACCTATCGCCAAATATTCAGCTTCGGTGCTCGACAAAGCAACACAGCGTTGCTTACGAGACTCTCAGTTGACAACAGAGTCTCCAACCTTAATGACAAAACCACTATAAGACTTTCTGTCAGTAGGATCGTTGGCCCAATCTGCATCAGCAAATACTGTTATGTTAACATTATTACTTTTAGAAAATACTAGACCATAATCAATGGTCCCACTAAGATAACGTAATACTCTTTTTGCACAGAGCCAATGATCCTGTGAGAAGCATGTACTATATTGACTAAGTTGACTAAGAGCAAAAGATATGTCCGGCCGAGTGCACACAGACAAATACATCAAACTGCCAATCAATTCTCTATATGGATACACATCCTGAGCTATACAATTATTTTTATCTACATTCTGAAATTTATGATTGACAGGCAATGGAGTAGAGACCGCTTTAAAATTGCTCATGCCAAAGCGAACAAGTAATTTTCTAATGTATTCAGATTGACACAATACAATTTTATCTCTACTTTGGTTCCTATATACATTCATGCCTAAACAATTTTTAATAATTGGTCTTCTTAAGTTTAAAGCATTTCGCTTTTATATGTCCCGGCTTACCGCAATGATGACAAATCACCAGCTTCTTTTTTCTTGACACAAAGGCCAGGTCACCTGGTACAGCAGCAGATTCACCATTTTGCCTACGAAGCTCTTCTTGAAGCAATCTTGTTTTGACCAGCTCGCTGGTAAGCCTTGCCGTTGTAGTCGCTGCACTAAGGCTGGAAACTAGATTATCATACTCCTGTGGCAATCCAAAAAGAAGAATCTCCGCTATTTCCTCGTCCTCTATTGTTCGTCCGATGTCTGCCAGCTGCTGCACTAGAGTCATTATTGTGTCTATATAGTTGGTCATGTCATTACATTGACTGTATGTAACTTAGTGCAATTTTCTCATAAGCATAACCCTTCTATATAAACCTTTATCCTCAAAAACGTTAGCCAGAGCGTCCCAGGCTTCCTTCGCAGTTTTCTTATCACGCACGTGTTGAATACACGTGGATTTCACTGCCAGGCAAATACGAGCCAGCGCCTTATCCATCTTGGTACTATTGTTTTCAGTGCCCAGCACACATGGCCACAATCCTTCCATAATCAACAACATTTTCATCGTAAACTTCCAGTTATAATAATTCGCTGCTCCCTCGAGTTTCTCATGGCCAAACAAATCAAATTTGCCCACCGCTTGCATGTCCTGCCGAATTGACCCACTCACGCTGCCGGAGCCGCTGCCGTTGCCAAACCTCTCGGAAAATATTTCCACGTTGCGATTGCGATCCATAGCGTAGCGTGGCGTGGATTGTCGCCGTCCCGACCAAAACTAGCACCACGTGCCGGCGTGCGTGCACCAAACTGGCCGTACAACAAACCCACTGCCCTTCCACTAATAATAAAGCAAGCACAGTGCTGAATAGAACGTCAAAAGCGTGAAATGAAAAACGTGGTCTGAGCGCATAACCTGTTAGAGGTAAAGATGAAGATATAGGCAGAGCTTACGCGTGGCAGGGCGAGCAAATGAAATATGTTGTATACTGGACACATGAGCTTTAATCCTTCAATAAGGCAATATTTATATACTCTGATTATTAGGAAATACGGTAGATAAACTAGATTAGAATACTGGATGTGGTTTAAGGTGCACGGACCGAACATAGAGGCACACACGGAAGAGAATCAGAACAGAAGTGACAGCTATAAGACCGGTGTTACTATATATAACAAACCTACAGTGATGCCATATCCTTAATACCACCATATGTAAAGATTGACATGCACTAACATATGGTTGGTAGTCGGACTTATACCTACCTACTGTATTATATAACTATTAATTGAAAATATTAAAAACCCCCAACGCCATTACGTCACTCGTTTGACATTAAGTCAATGCCCGTTATGCGTCTAAGATCCCTTCCGCAGCTAACAAAAGAGCTGATAACTTTAAAACGGCTGAACTGATTTTGATGAAACATATCTAAGAACCATTGCCAAAAAACCTGCTTTCTATTAAAAAAAACCGCATCCAAATCGGTGCAGCCAGTTAAGAGCTATATATGATGCCACAGACAGACAGACACACACACACAGCGGTCAAACTTATAACACCCCTCTTTTTGTGTCGGGGGTTAAAAAATAACCGAACATTCCTATTCCCGTTTCTTAAGTTATACTTTATTGTAATTGACAAATGTTTCCAATGATTCCATTGCTCGAAGTTAGTACAGTCAAATTAATCCAAACACCCGTTGAAATATTCCAGATCAATTTAAAAACAACATGTATGTACTATCGCCCCAGACGTCAGCTTGCCACTTTCAAAACAAATTTGCTTGCAGTCGTTGATGTTTATTGCTATGGATTGGTATGGACAGAGATGTCTAGCCTCTGCACGCAAACTGGGCCTTTAAGGTGCTCAGCTGGCGTCTGGGCCGATGGTACATGTATATTCATTGTCTTCTATAATATTAACTTTTAAAAACCTTTAATTTATTTTCAGAAAACTAACGTAATGAGATTTAAGATATTTTTTTAAAGTTGATTCAGGCGACACTTTGCGCATTGGGTCACGATTCAGTTGGTTTGCTAGGGCGCAAGCTGCACAGAAGAGACGTGGGACGGGGGCGCGTCGCAGTCGCGGCGCCCTTGAATCAGTTTTCATACCTCCTTTTGACCTCAACTCTCGTGGCGATACCAACCAGCGCTTCGGCTTCCTTCCGTAGCTTTATGCCGAGTCAGCACCCTTCTTTCAAAACACATGACATTCATATTCCGATTGAATTCAACAGTGTTACTTGTGTTCTTTCATTTCTTTCACGATTGTTGTTGCTAGCGCTTTTTTATTTCTTGCATTTTCAATTTTTTTTTTATTCTGTCGACGTTTAGTAGGTATTTTAGTTCTATTGATGTTTATGTATTTTGTTTTGTGTATACATGCCTGTGTTTTGAAAAATAAAGTCTTATCTTATCTTATTTTTGTCATCATCATCATCATTTCAGCCGAAAGACGTCCACTGCTGAACATAGGCCTCCCCCAAGGCTCTCCAAACAGATCGGCCCTGTGCCATCCGCATCCAATGCGTTCCCGCTACCCTCACCAGGTCGTCGCTCCATCTTGTTGGAGGCCTACCTACACTGCGTCTTCCGGTCCGCGGACGCCACTCGAGAACCTTTCGGCCCCATCGGCCGTCAGTTCTACGGGCGATGTGCCCTGCCCACTGCCACTTAAGTCTAGCGATTCTTCGAGCTATGTCCGTGACTTTAGTTCTCGCGCGGATTTCATCATTTCTAATGCGATCCCGCAGAAAAACTCCAAGCATAGCCCTCTCCATCGCCCTCTGAGTGACCTTGAGCTTCCTTATAAGACCCATCGTTAGCGGCCACGTCTCAGTGCCATAAGTCATCACTGGCAACACACACTGGTCAAAGACTTTTGACTTGAGACACTGCGGTATATCGGATGACAAGATATTGCGGAGCTTCCCGAACGCTGCCCAACCGAGTCTAATTCGTCGATTGACCTCTTTCTCGAAGTTGCACCTACCCAATTGGATTGTATGTCCCAGATAGATATAGTCGTCAACAACTTCGAGCAAAGTATCTCCGATTACGACGGGAGTTGGTACAACATGGTCGATCCTCAAAGCCCTTCAGAAACTATTCGATACCGCCATCCGTGAAGGGAAAACACCAGAAGCATGGAACAGAAGTGTAGTGGTGCTGTTCTTCAAAAAAGGCGATAATACCTTATTGAAGAATTATAGACCCATTTCACTTCTGAGCCATGTTTACAAGCTGTTTTCGAGAGTCATCACGAATCGTCTCGCGCGCAGGTTAGACGACTTCCAGCCTCCCGAACAAGCCGGGTTTCGAAAAGGCTTTAGCACCGTGGACCACATACATGCGTTGCGGCAGGTTATACAGAAAACCGAGGAGTATAACCGCCCCCTTTGCCTGGCATTTGTGGACTACGAGAAGGCCTTCGATTCGATCGAGACTTGGGCTGTACTGCAGTCTCTCCAACGGTGCCAAGTAGACTACCGGTACATCGAAGTGTTGAAGTGTCTGTATAATAACGCCACAATGTCCGTCCAACTTCAGGATCAGATGTCGAAGCCCATTCTATTGCAGCGGGGAGTCAGACAAGGAGATGTTATCTCTCCGAAACTGTTCACCGCTGCACTAGAGGATGCGTTTAAGACTCTGAACTGGGAAGGGCGTGGCATCAATGTAAATGGCGAATACTTCACTCACCTTCGATTTGCCGACGACGTGGTGCTTATGGCTGAGACCTTGGAGGACCTCAGTGCGATGCTCGCTGACCTCGGAAGTGTCTCCGAGAGAGTTGGTCTTATTTTTGTAATGTAACTCAATTCACATAAGCATGCCAAAATTCACCTCAATCGGATACCAGGAAGTGGTCGAAAAATGGTTCGCAAATTTTTAAAACCACGTCTTACTTACAATACGAACATTCTAAATAACAATAACATAAAAGCTTGTAAAAACAAAGGAACATGCACACATTCCACCCATTAACACTAGAGTTAATGAAGCATTAAGAAATAATTAGGTACGAGTACAAGTTTACCTCTATTTGACTTTCATGAAACCGATGTACGCTCAGCTGCAGGGAAATGTATCAAAAAAGAAACTTAACGTATAATTAAAGTCCTTCCGAATCGCCTAACGTCATAGATGCAAATGCGACCGCCAAACAGTGCTTGCGCTCCCATGTAGATAATAAGTGTTGTGTTATCTGTGGTTGGCTGCGTTCGCTATAAATATAACTGTTTAAAAATAAACGTTATTCATTTGCTAACTACCGCAAGACAAAAGGTTGTTTCATTGTGTGTCCATCCAATTAGTATCTTAATCTCCCAAACCCGCGTCTAATACATGGTGTCAGAGTGTGGAAGACAAGTCGGAAAAGAAGAAATAAGTCTGAAAAAAAAGTCGAAGTCTAAAAAAGTCCAAAAGTCTGAAAAAGTCGAAGAAATCTGGAAAAAGTCAAAGAAGTCTGAAGAATTTTAAAGAAGTCAAGAAACCAACAGTAAAATGGGAGAAAAGGTACATAATGTCATACTAGCTAATAATTTAAAACCTTTATGCTTAACAAAAGACTGTCCTAATTCCGAAAAATGGAAGTTGTGGAGACAAAAATTCCTTATTTATTTCGAAGCCAATGATTTGGAAAAAGTACCAGAGCCAAAGCAAATCGCTATATTCTTAAATGCAATAGGCGATGAAGGTCTGCAAATATATAATTCTTTCAATGTCGATTCAAAAACGGAAACGTTAACGTCCATTATTCAAAAATTTGATTTAAAATTTAACGAACATAAAAATGTAACGGTTGAAAGATATAATTTCTTTACCCGTTATCAAGAACAAAATGAGAGTCTAGATGAGTATGTGACTTATTTAAATAATTTATCCTCAAGTTGCAAATTCGAGACACTAAAAGAATCTCTAGTCAAAGATATGTTCATAATTGGCATTAAAGACAGTCAAATAAAAGAAAAACTTCTTCAAAAAGAATTAAAAGATGTCAATGAAGCAATCGAAGCAGCCAAAACAATAGAATTATCATGCCAGAGATCAAAAAAGTTGGGAAATAAGGAAAGCGATCTTCAAGTACAAGCCATTGTAAAAAGAAGTCATGTAAGCAGAAGTGCAACACCGACGAGACAGAAATCAAGACCTAAGTTCGACAGCCAGCGAAAAAATAGAAATAATAGTCAAAGTCAAGAAAGAAGAACTAATAATTTGTTTTCTAGCAATTGCAGGTCAAAAAGTAATTCCAGAGGCAATAATTCAATCTGTAAAAGATGTGGTCAACAGCACAGAATAAGATGTCCAGCTCAAGGAAAAATATGCTCCAACTGTAAGAAACCAAACCACTTTGCAGCATATTGTTACTTCAGCGACCGAAATAAAAACAATAAAAATGTAAGTTCTATTAATTCCAGTAATTTAAATGTAAATGAAACTGACATGGAGGAGACTAATAATTATTCTAATAATTTTGTAATTAATTCATTAAATAATAGCCAAAATGATAATAATTGTAATTCGTCTAATAATTGGAAAATAAATGTAAAAATTTTTGAACAGATAGTTAACTGTCAAATTGACACAGGAGCTGACATAAATGTAATTTCTTTGAATACGTTGTACCATTTAGAAAATGTTTGTAGCATTAAAATCCCTATAAAAAGAACAAATAATAAAATATTCTCATTTTCAGGTCAACTTATAGAAAATGTGGGTAGTGTTACATTGACATGTATTTTCGATAACGGTCAAAAGTTGAACATTGATTTCATGGTAGTAAATTGTAAATGTGCAACAATACTAGGTTGGAAGACTTGTGAGGAATGTGGCATTGTCAAAAGAATGTTTAAATTAACAAATAGTCCAATCACTAGTGAGAATCAAAGGTCAGTACAATTTATTCTTGACAACTACAAAGATACATTCGAAGGGTTAGGATGTTTGCCATTTGAAGCTCATTTAGACGTAGACACTACTATTACTCCTAAAGTCTGTCCGGTTCGTAGAATTCCTTATGCATTGCACCCTAAACTTAAGTCAGAGTTAGACAGAATGGTAAAAATGCAAGTCATTCAAAAGGTAACTAAACCAACTAATTGGGTTAACGCTATAGTCCCTGTTGAAAAACCCAATGGTTCATTACGAATTTGTCTAGATCCAAGAAATCTCAATAAAGCTATTAAAAGACCTCATTTTCCATATCCAACTTTAGATGATTTACGCTCAAAAATGGCTGGTGCTGCTATATTTTCAAAATTAGATGCAAATTCAGGCTATTGGATGATTAAACTTGATGCAGAAAGTAGTGACCTCTGTACATTCAATACACAATTTGGTAGATATAAATTCCTTCGTTTACCTTATGGCATAAATTCAAGTGGTGAAATTTTTCATCGTGTTATGACGGATTTATTTGGTGAATTGCCTGGTGTTTTAATATTTGTCGATGATATTTTAGTATATGGCTCAGACGAAGTAGAACATAACAAAAGGTTAGAAAATGTTTTAAGGAAGGCTAGAGAAGTCAATTTAAAATTCAATAAGTCAAAATGTCAATTTAATAAGACCGAAATAGCTTATGTAGGGCATATCTGTAACAAAAATGGTATATCGGCAGATTGTTCAAAAGTAGAAGCTATAATGAAAATGCCAAAGCCGGAGAATGTCAAAGACCTCCAGCGATTTCTAGGTATGGTGAACTACCTGGGTTCATATATTCCTAATCTAGCTCATGAAACAAGTCTACTTCGTGATTTACTTAAAAAACAAAATATTTGGCAATGGACAATCAACCATGATAATGAATTCATTAATTTAAAAGAACTAATTTGTCAGTCACCAGTCTTAGTACATTATGATGTAAATAAACCAGTTAGAATGTCAGTCGATGCGAGTCAAAAAGCAGTCGGGGCAGTCATATTTCATGGAAAAAACCCCATAGCTTACTCGTCCAAATCTTTAACAAAAACTCAAGAAAGTTATGCTCAAATTGAAAAAGAATTGTATGCAATTGTTTTCGGGTGTAAAAAGTTTCATCAATACATCTATGGCAAAACAACACATGTCGAAACTGATCATCAACCTCTTATCACGTTATTTAAAAAGCCATTATCAGATGTTCCAGCACGGCTTCAAAGGATGATGATCACGTTACAATCATACGACTTAATTGTGTCATACACAAAAGGATCTGAAATGTATATCTCAGATACTTTGTCTAGAGCACCTGTCTTAAATACTGAGGTAGAAAAATTAGACTTGGATGAATTTGAAAACAATATTATTTGTCAAGTCAAATTATTAACTTCAAATTTATCAATAAGTGAGGGTAGATTAAAGCAAATTGTATCTCATACAATGTCGGACGAAATTTTACAAAAACTAATAGAATATCATAAAATGGGTTGGCCCAATAATAAACAACAATGTGATCCATTAACCTTACCATATTGGAATATTAGAGATGAAATTCATGTAATTGATGAAATAGTATTCAAAAATCAATCAGTAATTATTCCAAAGTCAATGAGATCAGAAATACTCCAGCAGTTGCATGAGGGTCACATGGGCATGGAAAAAACTAAAAATTTAGCCCGTGGTATTGTATTTTGGCCAAACATTTATCATGACATAGAAATAAAAATTAGACAATGTGAGACTTGTATGACATACAGTGCAAATAAAACAAAAGAATCTTTATTAACTCATGAACAGCCAATTTTGCCATGGCAAAAAGTTGCAACAGATTTATTTGAGTACAATAACAAAAAATATTTACTAGTTGTTGATTATTACTCTAATTATATCGAAATAGCTGAGTTAAATACTGATAGTCGAAGTCAAACTATAATAAAAAAATTAAAGTCTATTTTTGCCCGTCACGGAATTCCAGTGCAGTTGGTGAGTGACGGGGGTCCACCATACAATTCCCATGAATTCCTTAATTTTATGAAAGATTGGGATATTGAACACATTATGTCTAGTACTTATTTGTCAAGGTCGAATGGTCTCGCAGAAATATCTGTAAAAATAATTAAAAACATATTAAGAAAATGTGAAAAGTCAGGCACAGATATTTATATAGGTTTGTTACAATATAGGTCAACACCTAGAGGTAATTTGAAGTCACCGTCAGAATTGTTAATGTCAAGAAGATTAAGAACAAAAATACCCATTAAAACTAGTCAATTAAAGCCTAAAATTGTCAAATTTTTTAATCATTTCAAAAATAAGTCTGAAATGATAGAAAAAAGAAAGTCATACTATGATAGAAATGCTATAGAATCTCAGGATTTTCAGCTTAATGATCAAGTATATTTTAAGAAAAACCCTAAAGATCTAACATGGTCTAAAGGTTATATTTTGTCAAAGTCTAAATTTCCTAGATCATATCTAGTGAAAGATGAAAATGGTGTAACATATAGAAGAAATTCTCAGCATATAAAATTGTTTAAGTCAAGCATATCATTGCAGTCAAGTCGTCATAGTCAAATTAACAAAGATCAAATATTGTCGAAGTCACATTCTAATCAGTCTAGCCAAACACTTACAAACAATAAAAATAAGTCAGATTTCAATATCAGGTCGAAAGGTCAAAGTCCAAGTCAATGTGAAAAAATAAAGGAGAATGATAATGTGAAATATTATTACATTCCAGAGTACATTCTTAAAGCTCAAAACCATTTGATGAATGGTACAAATGATAGTCAAAGTAGCTCTAAAACAAACTCCATAAATGAAAGTTTTATGTCGATGGAGTCAAGTCAGTCGAATGTAATTAGTCCATCAAATGATAACAATGTATCAAGTCATATTAATATTGAAAATGAAATGTCAAATATGTCTAATATTGTAAGTCCTTTGTCAGAAATAAGTAATGATGAATATACAATATTGTCGCCATTGTTTGTGGAAATAAATGAAAGAAATCAGGATACAGAATTCTTGAATGAAAATGAAATAGTCATGTCACAGTCAGAAAGTCAGTCAGAATCAAGCAATAATGTTCAAAACTTACCAGAAATGTTAGATATGGCAATTAGTAGCAATACTCCTGAAATAAGATACAGTTCTAGAGGCAGATTGCTAAAGAAAACTAACAGGTTGGATTTGTAAACATTTAATTGCAAATTGTAAAATTATTGTACATAATTTATATAAGATAGAATTATCGATATATATAGTCTAGTCAAATAATGTCTTATAATTGTAATTGTATTGTTAATATTATATTCTAATTAATTGTCTAATGTATTTTAAAAATCTTGCATGTTATTGTTAATAATTAAATGTCATTGTCTGTCAGTCAGTCAAGTCAAACGTCAGATGTCACAACTGTCAGTCTGTTGTTTTTTTATTAAAGAAAGGGCATGTTGTGTTATCTGTGGTTGGCTGCGTTCGCTATAAATATAACTGTTTAAAAATAAACGTTATTCATTTGCTAACTACCGCAAGACAAAAGGTTGTTTCATTGTGTGTCCATCCAATTAGTATCTTAATCTCCCAAACCCGCGTCTAATACAATAAGACAGACAACTGGCAAAGTTGTTGGCTGGCATTGAGATATTCTAATTTAGCACTGGAGGCTGGCAAAGAATCACAGCGCTACAGCGCTTGTCAATGAGTGGTGGGGCTCACTCTATCATCAGGTAACCCAATTTTTTCACCTTATGCCATCTTAAGTATCTAATATATAAAAATCTCGTGTCACGGTGTTTGTTATCGAACTCCTCCGAAACGGCTCGACCGACTTTTATGAAACTTTTTGTCAGTATTCTGTAGGTCTGAGAATAGGTCGTAGGCTATTTTTTATACCTCTAATATAGCAAAACAACGTTTGATGGGTCGGTTAGTATCTTTAAAAAACGTAACCCCGCACTCTTGGCACTGGGTGCGGTTAGAGTAAGGGAGACCGAGGACAGTTGTGACGGAGGAGAGTAGTGACAACGTCGATTTTTTAGAACTTATTAACTGCTAGCGAGCTCGCAATAGCACGCGTTTTTTAGTTCAAGCCTCGAGCTATCAAACACGCGCTGTTGCGAGATTGCTGGCAGTAAATAAGTTCCCAAAAATCGACGATGTCACAACTCTCCTCTGTCTTGGGAGAAATTCAAACCCTCATGTAATTGCCATAAGGTATTTGAATTATCAAGTCGAGCATTATTGTCGTACTTTCAGGGTCTACTATTACGGGGTCGTACGCTAACCGCACCCGAAGCATTTAAGGTTATGACCTTATTAAGATTTATTTTGGCTTAAGTTTGTAATATGGACGTACTGTACGTGTATACCTGTCCTCCGCGAAAAGTGGCAGAAGTCGTATGTATTTCAAGATAGATATACCTAACTTACGGATCTCCAAGGCTATAGTGAATAGGCTGTTAATAATTCATACACCTTTGGCCTCATCTGCACTTTCATCAGGTAAGATAGCAATCACGAGTCAATTTTCTGTGAAAAAAATGTAGTGCAAAAATTAGTGAAAGTCAACTCCAACTTAAAGTACTTCGTGCCTTAGGTACCGTAGGTTACTTTTCAGTGTAGCTGGCTGTACATACGCGTTAAATTCTCTAAAAACAGTGAGCAACATTGAGAAAGTTAATAGAGGCTTCCGGTAATTATTTTTTTTCATAATTTAACACAACCCATTAAAATACTTGCATTTAAACTAGCCTTATTTTTGTTCCTTATAGCTCAAAACAAAAATAAAGAGTAACGCCGAGAGAGTACAGTAGTAGTTACAGTATAATTAAAAATGCAGGGTAAAAATCAACAGAGATCAGAGAGAGTCCAATTTAAATTGACCGTGCGAAGCGTTCCCGTTCAGCTAGTGCAAAAATGTTCTCGTATATCAGGCTAGCCATACCATAGTAGCCGTGGTTGTTATACTTATTATCCTCTATAGGTCGCATTGCTCAACAGATTCTCGTGTAATTTTGTGCCACGCCACGGTTTGCGAGCGGTAATTCAATCGTTTGGGAGAAAGTAGGAATGGACTGAGCTTGGGATGAGCTTCATTTTCCTGTTAATTCGCTTTGTAAATAAATAAATAAATAAGGCTCATCCCAGTCTCAGCCCAAACCTCTAGCAACCCTGTGATTTTTGACGTTCCTGAATAGCAGTTCATCCCTATCCTCTTGCAAACGATTGAATTACCGCTCGCAAACCGTTTTGGGCCGTTCCTGACTTTAGCCCCAGGTTCGATAAGTACAGTCAATAAATAAGCGATCACTTTTGTACCTTGTCGCTTTCAGTCGTTACATAATTTATTCAAACATGACGTTAAAGTGACAAGGTACAAAAGTGATCTCTTATTTATGACGTTGACCCTACCTACATGGATTTTTGTCGATTCATTCAGACAGATAAGGAAATGTTTCAAAATGGCGGAAGAAATTAAATGGGGGTTGAAAACGTAAAAAATATCATGTTTCAGCCATTTCGTGAGGTCTGCGGCTCACAGAACCACTGGTTTAAACAGGCTACTCAAACATAACTTTCCGTAACACTCTTTCATTAAGCAAACAACAACAGAGAGCAATACCGAGAGACTGAACGATCTCCAATAACCCGTAAATACATACCTGCATAGCGCGCGCGCCCCACCGCTCATTTGTACTCCCGACATTTTAATAATCGCATATTTTTAGACAAGAAGCCGGCACTAAAGTAAATTTGGCATTGCCTGAAATGACTAGTTTTCAGGGATGGAGGCAGTCGTCTCGTTCATTTTTATTTAAGCTTGTACCAACCACAGGAAATAGTAGTACTTACAAATAGTAAAGCTTATAGAAATAAGATAAGAAATAAATAAAAAAATAGGTTATAATAATAATAATATTTTATTTCGACCAACATAAGATCATAGTGTTAATGAAATGAAATGAAATGAAATGAAAAAAGTTTATTTCACACACAAAACAAAACACATAAAATTACAAAAGAAAAAAATATATATATATAAAAAGAGATAAAAAAAAAAAAACATTAAATTGTGTGTGAAAAAGGTCCCGCCTCAGCATAAATGCGGACTCCTGAGGTGGAGCCAGCGCTGGTCTTCCGGCGGGGCGGTGTTAGTAATACATAAAAGCTTAAATTCTAGTGTTAGTGACGCTACACCTTAGTCAGTACAAAACCATACTGCAATGATTCATGTAGGTACTGACTGACAGTCGAACCTCTGCGCGAATGTAATTGATTGATTTGTAATTAGGATGCCGTTGGAGCTGGCCCGCACCCTGCGCACCAGGGACGTGCAGCGCTTTCTCATGGTGACATAAAAGCTGACCATTCTAGCCTCCAGACCATCCCAACGCAAGAAGCACGCGGCTTAATAAATTGCGGGTAGTTAAAAGCAATCTTGCTTTCTACCGCTACAATGTCAGCGGGATGGCAGTAAAAATTTATAATAAGCTCCCAACTAATATATTAGAGTTGCCGTCAAATCAATTTAAATTGGCTTTATTAAAATTCTTGCATTCGAACAATTTTTATAGTGTTAGTGAATACTTAAATTATAAAACGCAATAAATAATTATATGTATTTTTTTTCTTTTTAAATTGAATTGATAGTTTATAAGAATTGTGATTAATGATAATGACATTGAAATATGAACTTTATTCCATTTGTAGCATTATTTAGACTAAGAAAATGTTTGCATGCCTACTTTTATAAGGTAATTGACATTATTGATACTTTTTGAAATTTTAAATTGATTACCATCTATTATGACATAATGTTACGCAAATAAATATATTTCATTTCATTTCATTTCATTTCATATTTCATTTCCGCGAACATACCCGAAGCGCTGCAGAATCGAGGCAGCCCCATCAGCACTATTCAGCACTCTAAATGCATTGTTATATTGTACACGCAGTAATGGACTAGATTTTTTTTAACGTTTCGCGAGTCTTAATTTTCACCGTTGACATATGAAAATAAAACTGCAAAATAAAGTACTTTTATATTGAGCATCCAATTTTACGAAAACCTTAAAACAATATGCCAAATCCAATTCTGGCCACGGACACTTATTGCACTGATATACTCATCATCATCATTTCAGCCGAAAGACGTCCACTGCTGAACATAGGCCTCCGCATCCAATGCGTTCCCGCTACCTTCACCAGGTCGTCGCTCCATCTTGTTGGAGGCCTACCCACACTGCGTCTTCCGGTCCGCGGACGCCACTCAAGAACCTTTCGGCCCCATCGGCCGTCAGTTCTACGAGCGATGTGCCCTGCCCACTGCCACTTAAGTCTAGCGATTCTTCGAGCTATGTCCGTGACTTTAGTTCTTACGCGGATTTCATCATTTCTGATGCGATCCCGCAAAGAAACTCCAAGCATAGCCCTCTCCATCGCCCTCTGAGTGACCTTGAGCTTCCTTATAAGACCCATCGTTAGCGGCCACGTCTCAGTGCCATAAGTCATCACTGGCAACACACACTGGTCAAAGACTTTTGACTTGAGACACTGCGGTATATCGGATGACAAGATATTGCGGAGCTTCCCAAACGCTGCCCAGCCGAGTCTAATTCGTCGATTAACCTCTTTCTCGAAGTTGAACCTACCCAATTGGATTGTATGTCCCAGATAGATATAGTCGTCAACAACTTCGAGAAAAGTATCTCCGATTACGACGGGAGTCGGTACAACATGGGCGTTCGACACTCGTACTGATATACTACCAGATATTTATTATTAGTCTCGTCTCGTTCGTACTGATATACTACCAGATATTTATTATTAATCTTTGAAATAAAGAATTATCACCAGAGGCCTTATTGTCTAACACACTCGAAATCACAAAGAGATGGAGCGAGCGAGCGTGCGCCCGCGTTTTAGACGACTCTACATTTTATGGCCGCAGTGAACTACAAGGTTTACTCATCTAATTAAATACAACCCGATACAACGCTATTAAATACCATATATCACGTACTAGCTTTCTTTATTTCAGCTGCAATAGATGGTAAAGCCAATGATTATCAAATCATAGACAAAACAAACCAGGGGGGCTACTACGAAGTTCGCGTCATGCCGTCCCTTTCCCTCTTCAGTTTAATACTATTAGCGTGAACGGAACAGCACGATACGATGTTTGAAAATCGAATTTCGTGGTATTATGCCAGCGTTTCCAGTAATTATCTGAACGCCCAATTTCCTTTCGACCCGCGACACACGCGCATCCCACGACCGTGAGTCGTGTCTTTAGAATTTTAATTAAATTGTTCATTGGCTTAATTAAATCGATTATTAAAACCGGAGCTGCAATGTTGCGATTGTTATTTCAGTGTACGCTGTTTGTCATTGCCGAATACATTTCTGAATACGAATGTTGCGAATGTAAATTTTCGAATATTCATGTAGGAATATGAAAACTAATAATCGAGGTATTGCTGTCTTGAATGAAGCAGGTTTTTGCTTTTATTTATAGAGGGTATTGTTCTCTATTCGTTGCATATTAATGTAATATTACTATAGTCTGGAGAATTTATGTAGCTTTAAAGTAGTGTCAATGGGAGGCATTGTTTTGTTTAGCAACATTCACATGCTATTTTTAGGAATCCAATTATTTTCCAGAATTTCTCCATCACTTCAGAAGAAGGCCAGTCGGATTTTTCTTTATTAATTAATACCAATCGAAGGTGGTTATAATCTGTATGCTAAAAAATTAAGCCGAAAATAAATTCAAGACTGTTGCAGGATCGCTCCACAAAATTAATTACAATTATGATTTTCTAAGGTATTCTACTACTACTGTACAGTCAAGTATAAAAATATGGATGTAAAAATATGGATGCACACAACTTACTCGACCCAGACACTCTACGCATAGCTGCTGGTCTCCGGCTGGGAGTTGGGATCTGCGCAAGTCACAACTGTGCTTCTTGTGGGGCTCCAGTGGACCGACTCGGCCACCATGGCCTCTCCTGCTCCTCGGGCGCCGGCCGCCTGTCCCGCCACGCCGCTCTCAACGACATTCTCAGACGGGCGCTCGTTAGTGCCAACGTTCCCGCTGCTCTGGAGCCCCAGATTGTGCGGAGCGATGGCAAGCGCCCTGATGGAATGTCGTTGATACCTTGGAAGACTGGCCGTGCGCTGGTGTGGGACGCCACCTGTACAGACACCCTGGCGGCGTCCTACCTTCCAGCAACTACCAAACGTGCTGGGGCGGCGGCAGACGCCCGGGAACGCCTCAAGCTCACCAAATATAGCTGTCTCGGCGCCCAATATCATTTCTTTCCTTTCGGCGTCGAGACTCTAGGTCCTTGGGGTAAGGGTGCACTGGAGCTACACAGGGAGCTCAGCAATAGGTTAAGAGAGGCAACAGGCAACCCTCGCGCCGGCAGCTTTCTCGCGCAAAGAATCGCAATCGCTGTTCAGCGCGGGAATGCTGCCTGCGTGATGGGCACCATGCCAAGAGGCCCACCTCTCTTTTTTAATTAAGTTTAGTTTTAGTTATTTTAATTTAATAGTAGTTTTAGTCTTATATTTACACCTTTAAGTATATGTTTTTATTAATTTAGTATAATAAATGCTATTTATCCACTTACTCATAAATATGTCCCATAGCTCTTATGTCATCGAATTGAGGTATCGGTACATAATGATGAGAGGATTAAATCGATACATATTTTTTATTCGTTCATCAACAATTTAAAATGTTATATATTTTTCACGTACGTGCAAATTCAGAAAGTGGCCCGTGCAATCTATTTTGTATCTGAAATAAAAAGGTACACCCCAAAAAACAGTAGCGTGGACACCAAACATTTGGACCACGTTAAATGGTAATTAACAATACAAAACGACTGACTGGATTACTTAACCATGTAGAAAATAAATCCATCCATAAAGAAAATTACGGAAAATTTGCATACCTTCTAATTTGAACTACTTACCACCGACGCTAAGATAACCAACTTTATGAATTCCACCAGCCATGTTTTAGTTTCTCTCGTGTAGTTACTTTAAATTTCAAACAACGTACCTATAGATACATAATATAATCAACCAACCCTTAACTTGCCAATGCGGTGATAAATTGAGTTCGGCGAACGGAACGTCTCATAAAGTCATAAAGACTCTAAAATATGTCGCAGACGCAACTATGTCGGCGAGGCCCCTTATAAAACTGCCTGTTTACTTAGCTAATTATAGCCGAGATCGAATTATAGGTGTGTGGGACTTGAAAAGACTAGCCTGTGCATATGGAGCGATCGTTTTAAATAAAATAAAACAACTACCAGCTAAAATGCACAATATTTTTTCGATTGCTACTCATTAAAAATTAACTTTGGAAATAAGGAACAGATTCTAAAATTATTTCACTTTAATGAAAAGTTAAATTATCCGTCTCCCCTGATTAACATTGATATGTTTCTTTTATCGCGGAAAAGTACAAGATTACGATAGGACACAGAGAAAATTGTGAGCAACAGCTAGGATATAACAGAAATCATGCAAACATGCTCATAATTTACATCCAGTGCCTTCATTGAAAAAGAAAACGTGTTAAAAGCTATTTATTTTCTGAAATTGGATGGAAAACGAGTAAGTGACCACCTAGAGAAACTTGCAAGATGTGCAACATCAAATGGTTGCTGATGCGTTGCCAACCTGAGGGCTAAGATACCTACCTCATGAGCCAGTAATTTTAATATTGTCTTACTCTGCACGCCAGACATAGGAGCCCAAGCACTGTGGCTTGGCTGCAAGATGAAGTGATCACGTGCAAAATTCTTATTAGCAATCGCGTCTACAAAACCGTCATTAGACCGATCCTGCCTGATGTACAGCTGCGAAGCTTGGACACTAACCTTGAAATAAGAGAATAAGCTGATATGAGGCCTACGATTGAGCACGCTTGCCTAGCAAATGCTCATTCACCCTACCTTATATACCTTGAGGGGAATAAGCAGAAAGAAGGCAATTGCGCGCACCCCCATGCCATGCAGTGCAAACCGTACAACAAATACACTGTAATCGGTACGCGCGCGCTGCACAACTGCTCAGACCCTTTCCCCAGAATGGCTTCTATAGGCAACAAAGATGGAAGCTGGAGAGGTAGAATGGGGAATAGGGATAGGCGACCTAGTGTTGAAGAGACCAAAGAGACTTCGATGGCTTGGAAACGTGGAAAGGGTGGGAGAACATAAAGTCGTGAAATAGGCGTACTTGGGACGACCGAGAGGACGTAGGCCGATTGGGCGTCCCAAGTGCTAGTAAGAAGAGCCAAGTTTAAACCAGCAAGAAAAATTGTGCAAGTTGCATTACAATGCAAGAACGTAAGGCGAACGAGTTCGAAGTGGTCAATCGAGCACCGCAATGTAATGCAAATTGTATGATTTTTTCTTGCTGGTCTAAATTGGGCTTATGTACCTGTACAGGCCCGTATCCTTGCCCCATGGTTCGGTGCAATGCTGTTACGTTGCTTCTTTGCTCCGTCGGCACAGTTAGAAGCCCCAGCGAAAACGTCGTTATCATTAGTTCTCGACGATAATTGGCTTCGCGACGGTTGGAGAATGTAAGAATCATCGACAAACCATATGAAGAGTTATTATAAACTATACATACTTAGACGATATCATTATGGAAAGGTAATTAATCTCTCATTGAAACAACAGTTAGCTATTCTAGTTGGAAAGCTTTTTTAATTAGATCTCTATCACCAGTGTAAGTATAAAGCGGTTTGGTATCTCTCCGAAATATTTTTAGCTCTTCTTAAAAGTAATCACTAGCTGGATAGAACTCCTGCTTTTCGTAGACGCCGTGCTGTCCATTTGTTTACAAATCATAAAACCACATTGGACGGACGTATGACTTCAATTACTGGAGTAGGTTAGAAAAGTTCTAAATACCTACCTGTACCTCCTAGATGTAGTAGATAAGACCAAGTACCCAGATTAGTAATTTTGTAATTTATTTCAAACTAGCTAAATGAGCTGAATTTTGGCATATGTACACATATGGTTTGGTGACATGACAATACAATAATCTGGTAGGGAAATTCTGGCTAGGGTCGTCACGTCAGGCGGGAACATTTCAACGGTTTATAGAACCTACAGACTTCAAACTTGATACGGGTAGTGTGGCTGATAATGCAAGTACAGACAACAAAAAAGCTATGAAAACTAATAAGTTTATTTAGCTGTATGTATAAAATTATTAGCTTTATGGGGTCTATATTAATCGTGCTGACTTTAATAGGCGACGTTCGATCCACTTGTCGTTATCATTGCTATTGTATTGGGACTGTAACGAGTATAAATTAAGGGCAATTAGCAAGGGCCATAAATCGCTGGCTCCCGGGGGCGTCATCGAACGCAATTTATTGCTTTTCTTGCTAGTGCAAGGGCTATTCAAGTATATGAAACCGATGATACTGATTCCATCAATATGTAGTGATCGGATTATCTTGTAATTTGGTACAGATATGTTGTTTAGATGACAACACAAGTACTGTCAGCAAAACCTACATAAAAGCATTTTTTTAACAAAACTTTATATTTAACTAGCTGTTGCCCGCGACTCCGTCAGCGAAGAATTTATTTATCGCTATCCCTCGGGATCTATGCAACTTTCCGGGATAAAAGTATCCTATATGTTAATCCAGGCTATAAAATATATATGTGCCAAATTTCATCGCAATCCGTCGAACTGTTTTAGCGTGCAAGAGTAACAAACATCCACACATCCATCCATCCATACAAACTTTCGCGTTTATGATATTAGTAAGATAGAATTGAATTGAATTGAATTGTTTACCGACCGACGATGCTGGCTGAAAATCAGCGTTGGGAGGTGCTATAAACGCGTTAGCATTATGCTGAGCCAGTGTCCGATTTACAACCGCAATCACACACTCTATCTTTATCCTCCGTGTTGTCTATTTGTACCTAATAATTTTGATGTGTTTTGTGTTGTTGTAAATAAATGTATTTTCTTTCTTTATTTTCTTATCTAATTAAACCTAATCCAAACAAGATCTATCGATAGTCACCGTGTCATCTGTTTTTCTTTGGTGCTCCAATTTTTACAGATTCTGGATACCGAGAATCTAAAAATGTAAAACCGAGTTTTGACTGCCGTATACATCTACCGCATATCAAAAATCGGTGAATTATATGTCAGGAACATACATCATCACTGCATAATAATAGGCTAGACGACTAAAAAAAACTGTTTAGTCCGTCAGTTAGATTATTAAAAAATATTGTACACGTATTTTTTCCTTTGTTTGACAAACAAAAAATGAGGAGGATACAGTGCTTAGAAGTTTCGAGTGACGTCACTATATGGTACAATTTTTACCTAAGGGTGACGTCACAAGCCCCCACTCCGGAAGTTTGATGATCTATATCTTTGTCGTTTTTTAATAATTTGATAAACCAAAAAATACGTGTCCCATATTTTCCCATAATCTAAATGACGGACTAATTAGAATGACCAATTTTTAACCCAGTCGTCATCCCTATTATATACATGCAGTAACAAGGTGTATGTTGTGTCATAAATAGTAGCAGCAAGGCAGGTAGGCAGGTTTAGTTCATGGACATATTCGTCAATTATAGTAAAAACCTGAACCCTTTTACATTCTTAGTTATAAAGGAACTGTAAGAATTCGATAACTAAAGAGTAACGACGCGATTTCTATTCCGGTTAGTCGCAAAAACACTGGCTGAATAGACCCGGAGCAATTTAAGACATCAGTTCATTAGAGACACAATGTACTATTACAGCACTAATTGAAGGCAGTCGCACGAAGACAAACGATGTACGCAGATATTTGCTTTTTACTGGATAACGATCGTGCTTTGTGTCCGATCGAGTTTTTTCGTGGCTCATTAAGTGAATGTGAACGAATGTCAACAAACGTGTTGGGAGGAATCAGTTGTGCCAAATATGGTAACTAATGTTTTTTCTTCAATAACAATAAGAGCTTGCTTTGAGCAGACATTAGGAGTTGTAAGTAAATAATTATTACTTACTTGTAACTAGAACGAGGACTATATGAAAAACCCATGAGATTTCAAATAAGTAGGTATGTGTATGATTGTTGCTGATTGTTTTCCTCAATAAAGAAAGTAAAAATAAAATAAATAAAAATAAAGTCAATAAAAACTATCTCTGTAAATCTTACAAATTACTTTCCTTCATAAAAAAATCTAAGAGATAAGAATAAAAACAGACTAAAACAAAACAGCCCTTGAACAGAAAAAAAACAACTAGGTACACTCGTTCTTTATATTCCGTTCTTTAATCATAATAAACTTAAATGTACCTAATCAAGAGTCGTAGAAGAAAAGTAGAGAGTCCCCATTCAACAGTTCCAATCTGGAAAATGTAAGTGCCTTCTCTTTACCTACCTACCTTCATAAAAAAAAATGTAGAAAACAATTATAAATAGGTAAGTATCTATTTGACATTGCAAAAAATCTCTGTACCTTCAAATAAATAAACAATAAATTCCGCTTCCGATTCAGAGTGTCAAACCAAAACTCTTTCGCACATGTTCGCTTGAGGTCTGGCCCATCAATCACCACGGGAGGTGGAGCAGTACCCCCGAGGAAAAAGTTTAGCGTGTGTAGCCTGATTTATCGGTGTAGTTGGAATTATCGCCATTTGCAATTCTTGCCGCGGGTTCAAACAAGGCGGGGAAACGGCGCAGGGGACTTGTTTGGGAAGCTAATTTGTTTGCGTTAGTCTTATTATGACATTAGGTAGTCAAAAATTATTGATGCAATAATCTAGAGTTAATTGTATTATTTCATAGTAAAATGGTAGAGGTAGTAGTTTCAAAGACCACCTAGTCTACAGTTATGGACTACAATGTCGAGTCCACGAAACGATGATTACTTACCTGCCTTTTTTGTTAGACGTCAGAATTTTCCATGTTAAAAGAGAGTCCATCCTTCGACGTACTCAGAAAGTTAAGTATACAAAATTACCTTCAACCCGCAGCTTCGGCCGTGCTACAGGTGAAAAACTTAGTAAAGGACCTGTTGTATGTAGTAGTAACGTGTCCGTATAAACAAATAGACGTTCCAAATTAGAAAAATGACTTAAGCTCCATATTAATTCTGTCCACTACTTACTTACTACATGCAACAGTAGGTCCTTTGTTAAAGTTCTTTCACCTAAAGAAATCTATGAAAAAGGTTATGGTAAACAATTTTAAAGCACAATGTTCGCTCGGACAACGCCATCTATGGATTGCAGATGCTGTGTGAGGCGTGTGTGATGGTGTGTGGGTGGTGTGTGGTGGTGTGTGTTGAAAGCGAAGTACTTCAATGTTCTCACGGGAACATCATCCCACGGGAACTCAATACCGGAATATTATGTCTCGATCCAGATCTTTGTCCATCAGTACGCCATATCATCTAATCTGTTCAGCCGTTATTACGTGATTTACTAACAAACATTCAAACATCTTTGCAAACATTTTCATTTACAATTACCTAAGTATTGCCAATGGGTAATTGGGTGGTGACTGATAAAAATTCAAGTCCTCCATTACCTACTGCAAAAAAGTTTATGTAGTGTCTAGGTTGTCTTTTACGATGATCCATCGTAAAACACTATGTAGATATACTTATTTACTCTCCTTCTGTAGACAAAAATAAACTAGACCCATACTAGTCTTTCCCAAATTCTCGCAACAGCGCAGATCACACCCCTGGGACTCTTTCCACCTGCAACTTGTGAATGTTGCGGACTTTCCGATCACTTCGACTTTCCGACAACTTTTACTCGATGTCTTGAACAATTTACAGATTTTCTTCAAACTTGGCTCGAAAAAGGTCGTTCTAGCTATCTTTAATTTATAGTATACTTACCCAATAAAATAGTGTCAGCACCCAGATTTAAATACAACATTGCAAATAAATAATTAATTACCGTAAAACCACATAACTATAGTCCTAGCCTGCAACACTTAGTCCAATTTTCATCCTTACATTATCCTTAAAATATGATAGCTACATGGCTAGAATTAAGCAAATTATTTTAGGCCTAACAACATAATTATATACCCAGAAATAATAGCAGTAAGCTATAATATTTTAAGGATAATATAAGGACGAAAATTGGACTATTGTTGCAGGCTAGGAGTATAGTTATGTGGTTTTACGGTACCTATAGGTAAGACAAAGAGAAATCCATTTTAGGCGATTTGTTTATTTTAGACACCGCTCTGAAGCGATAATGCCGTCTCTTATTTACTTATCTATTACTAGTGGTTGCCCGCGACTTCGTCTTCGTCGACTTAGGGCCTGTTGTTTGATCAATAGTCAAACAAACTAATAAATAGTTAAAATATATGGCAAAAATAACAATAGTTAACGCATTTCAAAAGAAATTTGACTATTAGTTAGTTTAAGTATTGATCAAACAATGGGTTTAGATATTTTTTTTCTGGAAAATTGCGGTTTCCGCGGGATAATGACTAAAGGCGCCTTTAGTCACTATCCCGCGGAAACCGCAATTTTCCAGAAAAAAAATATCTAAATCGTTTCAGACGTTATTGTATGCTCGTAGTAACAAACATCTTCACAAATTTTCTCTTTCTCAATTATAACATTAGTAGGATGGGAAGTAAGATTAGATTATTTACTTAGTGAATCATATCAATTGGTTTTTAAGACTTCAAAATTTTGGTTCATTATTAACATTGAGTACCTAATAACAAAAAAATGAAAAGGCCGAAAGGTTCTCGAGTGGCGTCCGCGGACCGGAAGATGCAGTGTAGGTAGGCCTCCAACAAGATGGAGCGACGACCTGGTTAAGGTTGCTGGAACGCGTTGGATGCGGATGGCGCAGGACCGATCTGTTTGGCGAGCCTTGGGGGAGGCCTATGTTCAGCAGTGGACGTCTTTCGGCTGAAATGATGATGATGATATGATGACCTAATAACACGACCACCATTGATAACTGCGAGGCAACCCTTAGTCAGTTAACGGCTGACGACCGTCAAGTGCAACATTAAACTAAATGTTAGGCCGTCCGTCCCAAGCCGATTATCTTACAGCTAACCCGTCGTTGGCCTCATTGGGTGCAGTTAACTGTTATCGTTTGAGGGTTAAATCGGTTCACACATGAATTCGAAGTTCTGCAGAAGCAGTGAAACCACAGTTTAACGACGCCTACTTAATCCAAATAATTATCAATCAAAAGATTATTAATCAAATCTGTTTGATCTCATTATATTGTGTCAAGTTTGACGTATCCTTGAAATATCCCCCTAAGGCCGGCTTGCGCGGACCTGGGTTAGCTACTTAAATCCGAGTTAACTGCTAACCCAGGGTTAACAAGTGTCAAAATGTATGGAACTGTCATTCTTAACCCAGGGTTACCGATTTAATTTTTTAACCCTGAACTGTGCAAGTGGCCCTAAGAATAGTTACTTTCGAAAGAATGAATCTAGAATTGTAAATCTAGACATGAAAGTCACCCATTTTTAGGGCTCCGTACCCAAAGGGTGGTAACGGGACAATATTGAGTAAAGTGTATTGCTCAAAACACAGGGTGACCAATATGACAGCTAGAATTAGGTACAAGCTCGGGGTACAAGTGTAAAAATATGTAGGTACTTAATGAAAGTTTCAAAAATAAGTACCACAGACTCTTATTCCGACGCAATAAGGCCGTAGTATTTTTGAGTGGTTCGAATAGATACTTATTTTTGCAGTTGACCCTACCTACCACCATATGTGAAAGAAGGACGTAAGTTTATATGATTTATGTCTTTCTTCCGTGTGGTGCGACTTTTAGCTGTCATTTTTGTCTCGGAGTTATAAAAATAGATCGAACACTTTAGCACGGCTTACAATGGTCAGACAAAATCACATCAAACTCGCGCCCAGTGTTGCAAAAGTTCCCGATTTATCGGGAGATCTACCGATTTCGGCTCTTCCCTCCCGATATCCCGATTTAGGGACCCCGTCTCCCGATTTTCTATATTTTGAAATAAAGTGACAATTAAAACAGTATTTTTAAGTGGACAACGCGAAAGGTAACCTGGTATCATTAAAACAATGCACGGGGATTCCCAAAAACTTCACTTACGGCCTTTCAATAATGTAGTACCCACAAAATACATTAAAAATTATCTAAACCCCTAAAATAGAGTTCATTATTGTTTGGTGGGTGTATGCGGGAAATTCCCTAAAAATCAGGCAGGCTACTTCGAAATACGAAATTTGAACTTCGTTTCATACTGAATATTTTCATTGATTAATTTAATGAAAACTAAACAGCGTAACCAAACTTTCCACTGAATCAATAATAGAAAAGAAGTGGTATGAACATAAATAATTAGTAATCACTAAACTTACGTCTATATATATTTTAATAATTTAATAGTTTGTTTGTTGTTAGTGTATAAATACAATTGTTTTACTTTTGACTAAAATCTCCCGAATTCTCCCGATTTTTAGCTGGATAATTTAACGATTTTTAAATTTTCACTTTTGCAACACTGCTCGCGCCAAGGTTTTCCAGGTTTACGTAACATTTTTAGACTCAGACTTAAGAAAACTATATCGTTATCTTAGTGATCTTGTTACGCGCGGTTACCCTGGACCATAACACCACCATTGCCTTTTGACTCGATACTTTCAGTGTTTGTAGCCACGTTTCTCAGCACGTGAGAGCAGTCTACTGAACGTTTCTCCAGTGACCGCTTTGCGCCGTCCTACACCATTTCCGCGGTGATATTGAACCGCAGTAGTCACCATCTAAAAACGATCTTTCGATTAGTTGAAAGAAGCAATTCTGCTTTAATTCTCTAAATATTTGCAAATAGAGCCAAGGGGAGTAGCAAAAAGGCCAAATTCGGTACTTACCTATATCCTTCATTTCACTGTCGGCACTTAGGTACTTATGTGAGGTTAAAGACACGCCGAAAGATTTTCTAAAGTAAAAAGTTAAGTTGTCAACATTTACGACCAAAGAAATTAAACTAAAATTTCTATTTAGCTGCTTTAACCGTTCTTCTGAACGGTTAAAGCAGCAACATTAATATCATCAGATATTGCTAATGCTACCTACCTATACTCTTTGTATCTTAAACATTTTAAAGCCTGGCCTTTTAAGACAAGCCTAGCTAAATAGTGAAGCTAGGTTTAAAACGCTTCATTCTTTCTGTGAGAATACATCAGTCATTCTCGTTGGCATTGACAAGGTTGACAAGGTTATCTGTGGATTTTTGACATGTGAGTAACGTCAATCAAAATGATGGCCAAATAAAATTCTTCTAGGAATATTATTCAAAATTTACAATCATGTTCCGTCTGGCCGGCCCCGTAAGACATCTGGAGGGTTTTGGCAAATATCTCATACGCCTGCAACTATTCTGTTCCAAAACTTCTCAAGTTCCAACGGATAAGACTTCTAGAAGAAAGTTTCAAGTGTCCATCATTGGAGGAACCAACCAGACGGCACAGAGCCTATCGTTGCTGCTCAAAGAACACTTACTAATAAATCGCTTGATGTTGTATGATCTCCCGAAGTCTACGTGCGGTCTAGGCGTCGACTTGTCTCATATTCCTAGCCAAACACGCGTAGAAGGCAAAGGTGGCTATATCGGGTCTGCGCTCCGCGACACTGATATAGTGGTTCTAGCTTGTAGCGAGCCCAGAAAAACTGGTCAGACGGATTATGATTTATATAAAGCTAACGCGAACCGTATAGTTCAATCAGTAAAAGAAATCTGCAAACACTGCCCTAAAGCTTTCATAGTCGACCTCACCGAGCCAATCAATTACACGGTACCACTTACCAGCCTTGTCCTGGACTCCGCTCGTTGCTACGACTGTTCCAAAGTATTAGGAGTTACCGGTACTGACGCAATGAAAGCACAGGCATGCCTTAATTTGCTTTATAAGATTCCTCCGGAGCAGCCGATCGATGTACCCGTCATATGTGGACATTCAGCCAAAACTGCTGTCCCCTTACTGTCGCATATCACGCCATGGTTCAGTATTGATGCTTGTGCTTCTATCATGATTACTGAAATAATCCGTGAATCTGAAGGCCGTATTGTAGCTTTGAAGCGTGGGTCGGGGCAATCGTGCTGCTTAACTGCCTATGCGGGTTATAAAACCGTATCCGCAATCCTTAGCGCGTTGGATGGTGTTCCTAAGAAAGATGTCGGATTTGTAGCTAATAACGATTATGATACCAAATTCTTTGCTGCACCAATAAATATTACAAAAGATGGCATATCCGATGTGGCCGAATACAAGTTTGTCGGAAGCATAGAAGCAGCTTACCTGAAAGACTCAGTAAAAGAACTACGTAATGAAATCAAGGAAGCAGAGACGTATTATAAGGAAACAATCAATGATAAGAAACCAACGCAGATGTATTAGGACAGCACAAGTTAAATATAAACTGCTCAAAACTGTTTCGCTTTATTATTCAACTAGCCTTTACTCGCGTAAACCATAAAATCTGACAATTGAACTGAAATTTCGGGATTTAATTAAATTCCCATGGGAATTCTCATAGATTACATCTATGAGAATGAGTCTATATTATTATGTATGACCTGTGCAAAATTTCATATCTCTAGACTAAGCGGTTGAGATGATTTCGGGATTTTACGGGTTAGGATAAAGGTTTTTTTTGTATAGAATGCTCATTACTACTTTATCAAGAGTGAAATTATTCTGTTATATTATAGGCATCTGCCCAAAGTCCCCAATGCGTACATAGAAAATACGGGCGTCGGCAACTCGTGTCATCTTCAATGTCATCCTCATTCTAAAAATATCCTTTCTTCGACTTCTTCAAAGGCTACCACTCTTCTGGCTATTGCTTCCAAGGGGCTGGCTGACACAAAAATATTAATACAAAGAAAGAAAGTAACTGAGCGACAAGGAAAGTAATGTTTTATGTGTTTTATCTTTTTCATAGTTTCATAATTCCCTGAACAACCTGTTTGCGGCAAATGACTGCTATAGTAATATAGTAACCCTGGTTATGCTTCAATCATAGGCATAGAATTATTGTGAAAATGACATAACGTCACCGCCGAAATCCGCGAAATGATAAACAATTCGAATAAAATTATCAGTTAAGCTGCAGTTCCGATTAAAAATTAATTATGTCCCGTCTCTTAAGCTTTGTGACACATATTTTAAATACGACGAGGTGTTTTTTTGGCTTTCACACGCTTCGTCTCATACCCAGACTCGTAAGAAATGGACCAAATATAATTATCAGAAGGAAATTTCAGGTGTCCATCTTAGGTGGATCAAACCCGGTGGCGCAAACTTTATGTCTCCTCCTCAAGGAGCACCCATGTATAAGCCGTTTATTACTAGTGGATTGTCCCAAGTCGACATATGGTGTCGGTATGGATTTGTCCCACATACCCAGTGAACCAAAGGTACAAGGACTTACGTATTCCAAGAACTCTGCGCTTGCTTCAACCGACATAGTGGTCGTAGCTAGCGCCGAGCCTAGGAAACTTTACCAGGCAGATTACGACTTGTTTAGGGCAAACACAAGCCTCATCATCAATTCCATGAAAGAAATTTGTACATATTGCCCCAAAGCTTTCATAGTCGACCTCACGGAACCAATCAACTATACGGTACCGTTCATCAGCCTAGTCTTGGAAGCTAGTAATGCATACGATAAGGGCAAAGTACTCGGTGTGACGGGACGCGATGCAATGCGAGCCCAAGCTTGCCTTCAGCAACTCTACAAACTACCTCCAAATAAACCAATAACCGTGCCCGTCATTTGCGGCCATTCAGCAACAACTGCAGTCCCACTACTCTCGCACGTTGCGCCATGGTTCAACGTAAACAACTTTGCTGCTGTAATGGTCACGGAGCATGTCCGAGGCACTGAAAACAAACTAATAACCGTGAAAGGTGGTGAAGGACAATCGTTCCTCTCGATGGCATACGCCGGTTTCTGGACGGTCGCCGCTATTCTTAAAGCGCTGACTGGTTGTCCAATGAAACATATTGCATTTGTGGCTAATGATGAATATAAAACTAAATATTTTGCTTCGCCCGCAACTATCACGAAGGACGGAATAACTGAGGTAGCAAACTACAAAGTCCTCAGCATTCTGGAGGCTGCTTATTTGCAAAATGCGATTAGAGAGCTCGCTAATGATGTCTACCATTCAGAAATGTACTTCAAAGAACTTAAAGAAAGTAAACCGTTCAAGATTTAATTTTATTGTAAAATAAAACTTACAAAATGTTATCGTTTTAATTGTTTCATTTAACTGTAATCGTGTCCCGAAGATTCCACTACGTGAACAAATTCTTCTCCCTTAGTTATGTCTCGATTTAGTACAGGCAACGACTTCTGTAAGAGATCCCATTCATAATTGTTCATATTGAAATTGCAACAAGTTTCAATAATTCCTTGAGCACCCACGTTGACGGGGCCAGAGAAAAATCTTGTTCCGTAGTGTGGATTTGCGGTATAACTGTTGACTGATACTTCGGCACCATTAATAGCGTTTACCATCGCAGCAGTAAACTCGTTGATCGCCCAAGCCATAGCCATCGTTGCTGAATCCAAGCCTTGTTTATTAATGATAACTTCAACTCCAGCTTTCCTCAATCTTCGTGTTAACATATCAGCTCGGTTGGCGTCAATATTGTAATTAGCAGGTTGTATATTAGAAAACAAAGGTACAATAGTCTCATCAGAGTGGCCTCCGATAACAGGCACCTGTAGATTCCGAGGATTTATTTTCAGCGCATCACCAACGAAAGCTCTGGCTCTTGCTGTATCTATGTGCGTAATGCCAAATAGTTTGAAAGGATTGTAGCAATTATAACTCATTAGTAGCGTACTCGCAAAAGGGATTATTGAATTTATGGGACTGGTAGAAATAGCTAAGAATGTCTCTGGGTTGTGTTTTGAAATGGTTTTACAAAGCGTTTGAATAGGGGGAGCGTTTGAAGCGAGCATTTGTTCTCTTGTAGTGCCGAGCTTGCGAGCTATTCTGGAAACCATGAGAACGAGTTTAGAATCTCGGACAGCGCTTGGCAGCTGTTGTTCGCCTGCGAAGGCAGCCACAGCGGGTCCTCCAGGTATATAAGCCAATTCCAGAGCTACCCCTCGAACCTTCTCGTCGTTATCGTACAAGTGGAGCCTGGTTATTTTATCATTAAACTTGAGTAACATGGCCAGATTAGAGCCTATGTCACCAGCGGCACCGATCACAGAAATCTGAACAGTTCTTATTTGAGTACTTAGTGTAACATTTCGGTTTTTTAAAACTGGTATGAATCTTTTACAAAACATTGTTGTGGAGGATACTTTAATAATTTGAATTACTATTTTTACGCTTGAATTTACTGTGGTATGACGGGAGTGTGGGCAGATTATGACAATTTATGACAGTGAAACTAGGACACCGTTATTAATTACAGTATCAGTAGTATTACAAACTGAAAAAAATATATGCAATAAACCTGCGAACTCGAAGGACTTAAAAAAATTGCTGTAACAACTCTGGTTTGTTTCTTCAAATGACATGAGTTTAAACGTCAAACAGGTTCTTTTATCAATCAATCGCTAAATTGTACAAGTTTTAATAATATTAGACACTCTTTTTTACTACTTCATCTGAATCTTTTAGATAACAAATTCCAACATGCTGGTTACAAAGAATTTCGCAAAATCTTTGGTTCAAAGGACGATAAATATGACTGCGAGATCTTACCAAGTGAGTGTAATGGGAGGTGCCAGCGAGATCGGTCAAATCATCAGCTTCATGTTACGAACAGAACCTTCAGTGACCAGTCTCGTGGTTCATGATCTGCGTGACAACACACCGGGAATAGTACTAGACCTGTCGCATATCCCCGTCAATTCCCGCTTAATGGGCTACTGTGGACACGCCACCATAGAAAGAGCTTTAAAAGACTCCGATTTGGTGCTTTTAGTCGGAGGAGTAATTAAATCTCCCGCACTAACAAATGAAGCGTGGTTCGAGACAAACGCAGCGTTCATAAAACATATAGCGGCTAGAGTTGGCAAAATGTCCTCGTTACCTTTTGTTGGTATCGTCACGGAGCCTATAAACGTGCTTGTTCCGATGGCTGCAGAAATAATGAGATGCCACGGCGCTTTCGATCCAAAAAAAATGTTTGGAATCACTACCATAGACTGGATTAGAGCGCAAACGTTGTACGCCATGGAGCATAAAACGCCTCCCAAAACGTGCTTCGTGCCTGTTATAGGCGGTCATTCAGAGAAAACTATCATACCTCTGCTATCACACAGCAGGCCTACTACTAATATGAAAGATCCGGAAATTATGCAGTTTACGAAAAAAATGCAAGACTGCGATGACGTCGTGTCCCAAGCGAAACAAGGTTTGTCGTCGACAATGTCGATTGCTTACAGTGTCGTAATGTTTGCTCGAGAAATATTTAAGGCTCTAGATGGCCAACGGGTTAAAGTGAACGCTTATGTGGAGAACAATGATTTTGGCACGTCTTACTTTTCGGGACTCGTAGACGTGGACAAGGATGGTATGAAAAGCATGCAGAGGTTCACCAAGATATCTCAATACGAATGCAATTTACTGGAAAAAGCTACCGATCAGCTGAGAAAAGACGTAGCAAGGGGGAAAAAGGTATTGGAAGTGGCGTAACCATGCGAAATATGCGCTGTTTTTTTGTTACAGTTTTTAAAACGTTTTTGATATTTCCGTAAGTTCATATTGTATTGAAATAAATAAAAAGAAACTAACAAAAGTTGCGTTTAAATTTTATACTTGTCTTTTTAGAAAAACCATTATGTAGGTACGGTTGTAACACCCACAGAAATATATCGAGGTAACACCATTTTCTGCGTCCAACATCAGAAAATTGTTTCAAAAGCTTGTATGCAAAATATCATTATCAGTGGCGTAGCGTGTAATATAAACGTGGGCGAAGTCGCATCAGCGAGGCCCCTTTTCTTTCGCTCCCAAGATCTACCCAGTGGCGGTGCAGGACCTAAATTTTGTATGGGCAAGATATATTTTGCGAGAGACTACACTGGCGCACCACACATTAAAGTACGGATTTTTGATTGATCAAAAAAACGACAACCATTCGAGGCGCGAGGTCCGAGGCCCCTCGAACCGCGCGGCCGTGGGCGACGGCCCGCTTAGCCCACGCCCAGCTATGCCATTGATCATTATCAAAACCCGATCTGCAGACTCAGCTTAACATTAAAACTCATGTTTTGAGTCGTAAAATCACTGCTTACGTTTCTGAAATATCTTTCTGTATTATTACATGACTAAATTACAACAAAAACATTTACCAAGTTCCGGACATTTATTTACACACAACCCTGGTAATTTCATACAATTCGAGAACTAAAGAAACAAACAAGGAAAATTTAATCATATCACAGCGAACAATGAATTCATTTAACTCTTGACTATTTAGTAAAACAATAATCATTATTAGACAATATAGGTAATTACTAACACGAGACAAATAGTAACTATATTTAAAAAAGTATCAATACTGAACACGTTCATTTTGGCTAATCAATTGATTTATATTTCATGAACTTCGATATCTAATAATAAACTCATCAACATTCTTACTAATTTTGAAATCATTAAAAAACTACACCAAATAGAATTTATTTCAATCAAAACTAAAACTATAGAAAGTTTAAATTAACTTTAACCTTAAAAAAGTCATCAAATAAAATAAAAAACGCGTAGAATAGCATTTCAAAAATAATGTACGCAACAAAAAATGTTTTGAAACTTCAATATCTACAAGAAATTGGTGATACAAAATTGTGAGGTACTTAATGTATAGCCGACCAAGTTACCATTGACAGTTCCTCCACCAGAATAAAAAAAAACCGGCCAAGTGCGAGTCGGACTCGCACACCGAAGGTACTGTACAAATTTTTAGGTATGTCAAAATATACGCCGTAAACAGCCGTAACCATAAAAATCCAGTGTTAGGAGAACCCTGCTTCTAAGTACGAGTACGAGTGAGATCATTTTATATTGGTAAGTCAGGACTTTTACCTTAATATTTAATCTAAAGGCAGGTTTATACAGGGTCAGTGCACAAGTCAGTATCGGCGCCGACACTGGCGCCATCCATGACTTCATTTGTTTACACGGAGTCAGTAGTCGTGGTAAGCTTAACACGGTGAGCACACGTTTGTGAAGTCAGTGAGATAGTACGTCCATGTCAGTGAGTAAGAAAAATGAATTCGCAAAAACAGCAAAAAAAAATTATTTTTTTATTAAAAAATATTACCATTTTGCTGTTGAATGAGTTAGCAGAAATGTTAGAAAATGATTTAAATAAAAATAAAGGAATTTGGGTGAAAAAATGGATTGAAGACAGAAACGAAACTGGTTGCTCTGCTTTGCTCTTGAAGCAATTGAGATTTGAAGATTCTGCAGAATACAAACTGGCTCTGAGAATGTCCGCAGAATTTTGACGAATTGCTGTCAACCTACAACACAGCGACAGTAACTGACCCAGCGCTGACTTCTCCACTCATACGGGGTTTTTTCTACTGGCGCGGGTAGGCGCGGGTGGCGAGGGGCGCCGACTGACCTCAAAATATTCGCGTGCGTATATTTAAGTCAGCGCTGACTTCCCACCGCTGTACTGACTTCAAATCAATTTACATTGGGTATTTCTCGGGTCAGCGCTGACTTGTATCGAATTCGAAGTCAGTTACTGACCCTGTATAAACCTGCCTTTATACAGTTGTGGTCAACTAATTAGGGACACTTGGTATTGACACCAAGTTTTGAATTACACATTGCTTTTATTAGTATGTTCTTAAATATATACATATTTTTATTTTAATATAAGATAGTTAACAGTCTTTCCTTAATAAAATGAAAAAAATACGACTCTTCACATTAAAACTTTTTAAATATTGTGTCCTAAATACAATACAGACAATTTTCGCGAAACGCACTGGCCTGCCATATAATTAGGGACGCCCAGACTGTGCGTTATATTTTCAAAATTTAAAAAAATATATACGAATTTTCTATTGCTATCTTAAATTTCTGTTCATTTCGCGCCATTTTAGCTGTCAATTTTACTTTTCCGAGCATAATTTATAGAAATTAAGATGGGTAGAAAGAAAAGCTGTGATGCAACATTACGAAATATTATTGAGAACTTTGTTAATCGTGGATGATCTTATCGAAGAATAGCAAAACATTCAGCATGCTCTAAGAAAATGCTGTTTAATGCAATGCAACATGTTCAACGCAATAAAACTGTGCAAAATGTACCCAGAAAACAAAGGTTGAGAAAAACAACTCCTCAAGAAGATAGAATGATGGTCAGGATAGCTAAATTCGATCCTTTTAAGGGTTCCGTTTGTATAAAAAATAAAGTATTTGGGGCAGACGTCACTGCGGGTGTGTCAGCGAGGACTGGTCGACGACGGTTGGAAGAAGTGGGATTGTTCGGAAGAATAGCTCGCAAAGTACCTCTGTTAAAGAAACTGTGACATATGGAAGGTAGTTTTTAACTGTCACATAAGATGACTTGTCTTTTGTCATTGCTTCCTTCTTCGAATATACCTTGCCTAGTACAGCCGTGTTTTAATACTAGACTAGATAGAATCCTGATAGTCATCCCGCGATAGCTCTGGACTAAAGAATTATCACATTGGCGACGATTCTGGACTCGCTTCGTGGAGATAAACAGTGTATTGTTGTGATTAGCGTCAGTGCGGTGAGAAACGGGACTGAGTACAGTGCGTTTGTTACCTACCTATCAACTTTACTGTGTTGCGTAATAGCGGTCGGCAAAATTGAACCTTTCGATCTAAATAATGATAATTGGTCGTTAGTCGTTATACATGGATTGACTAGAACAGTACTTTTTAATAAATAAAGTGGACGAGACCTTGAAAGTGCCCATGCTTATTACGTTAGTAGGGGGTCCCACGTATGAACATTTAGTGACGTTATGTTCACCCACAAAGCCATCAGCGTTGAAGTTCGATGAAATTAATAGAATAATGAAAAATCATTACAGCCGGCTCCAAGTGTCTTAGAAGAGAGATTTAAATTTCGGCAAAGAACACAGACCAGAAGCGAAAGCATTATCGAGTACGTAGCGGTACTGAGGAAAATGGCTAGAACTTGCAACTTCGCAACCGTGTTAGATGACAATTTAAGAGACCAATTCATCTGTGGATTGTTTAGCGATGGCATCAGACAAAGGCTTTTCGCAGAGGCCAATCCAACCTTTGCTAAAGCGGTCACGTTAGCCCAGGGTTTAGAGGCAGCGGAGAAGGATGCGGCTGAGGTAAATGGCAATCGGAGTAGCCACGAGAGCGCGGCAGTGTGCCAAGTGATCACCCACGAGCGGCAGAGCGGAGGGACCGGGCAGCGCGAGCGCGCGCTGGCAGGCGGCGACAGCGGCCGCGGCGGCGTCGGTGGCGGCGGCCGCGGCTTGGCTCGGCTCGGGGGCCTGGCGGGGCTGCGGCCGGCGGGCGCGCGCCAGCCGCGGGAAGGCAGCGGGGCTCCGACCCGCGGGCAAGGCGCCCAGGCCGCCAGAATGACGTGTCAGGTTTGCGGTGGGCAACACAACTCCGCTGGGTGCAAGTTTCGCGTTTACACGTGCAGAGTATGCAATCGTGACGGACATCTATAAAAGATGTGCCCTAAACTCGGCACGCCCGGTGCAAGTTATACTGATGGCAATTATCTAGAGGAAGTAAATAATTCCGACAGCAGCGGCAGCGTGGGCGTGGGCGCAGTCATCGCGCACCGCGCACCGGACGGCGCCGAGCGGCCTATCGCGTACGCCTCGAGAGTGCTCAATTCAGCAGAAAAAGCTTACTCGCAGATCGAGAAGGAGGGTCTGGCGATAATTTACGGCGTCAAAAAGTTCCATCAGTATCTATACGGGAGGATTTTTTTATTGAAAACAGACCACAAACCATTGGTTACGATTTTCGGTGATAAAACGGGAATACCAACAATGGCTGCGAGCAGACTGCAAAGATGGGTAGTCATCATGTCGGGCTACACTTATGAAGTTATGACATAGAATACGTTCGAAGTGAAGAGAATGGCGCGGATGCCTTATCGAGATTGATAACGGGGCCCGAGCGACAGGCAAAATCCGAAGTGACTTATCTCAATTACGTGCTAGAATCCGTACCAATTAAAAACGAAGACATAAAGAAAGCCACGAGCAAGGACTCCACATTAGTCAAAGTTGTAATGTATATTACTTCTGGATGGCCGACGTATTGCGAGAACGAAAACCTTCAGTCATACTTTCTTCGCTGGAACGAGCTGTACATGGAAGCGGGCTGTGTGCTTTGGGGTTACCGGGTAATCATACCGACGAGCCTTCGTAAACAAATTCTTAACGAACTGCATACAGGACATGTCGGTATGGTGAAAATGAAAAGCACAGCCCGCAGCTATGCGTGGTGGCCCGGCCTCGACGCCGACATCGAGAGCGTGTGCCGCGCTTGCGACGCCTGCGTCGCCGAGAGCAGCGCGCCTCCGCGTGCGCCTCCACAGCCGTGGCCATACGTGACGGAACCTTGGGTGAGGCTTCACGTTGACTTTCTGGGCTCAATAGACAAAGAAGTATTTTTTGTAATAGTTGATTCGACTACAAAATGGATTGAGGCGTTCCGCATGAGTAAAATAACCTCCGCGGCGGTGATAAAAGTCCTGCGTGAAACTTTTGCCAGGTTTGGGTTACCGAAGATTATTGTGTCTGACAACACTGCCCAGTTTTGTAGTGCAGAATATGACATATGGTATATGATATATGATTTGCCATGGGTTACTAAAAAGTACTCTATCTTAGCCAGGAATTGTTGAAATTTATAGTTACAAGTAAATTATACTGTTTTTTATTGCTTACTTTAAATTTATTTTAACATGAATCTAGCGACCCTAATTAAATGTCCAGCCGTACATACAATGTGTGATTAAAAAATTTTTGTTTGTCGTTTTTGGATTAAATATTTTATTTACTGTATTAGCAGTTTAAATTTCTATAGTTTTCTAACGAATATAAATGTATGTAAGGAAACATTATAAATAAAATAAGGTGAGAAATCACATTACATTTTGGTATTTATAAGTGCATAGCCGAACATTCACTCATCTTGCCACATATGTCCCTAATTAGTTGTCCACAACTGTATATAAAATTCTCGTGTCGCGGTGTTTGTTACCAAACTCCGAAATAGCTCGACCGATTCTCATGAAATTTTGTGTGCATATCGGGTAGGTCTGAGAATCGGTCAACATCTATTTTTCATACCCCTATTATTCTTAGCAGACGGAGTCGCGGGCAACAGCTAGTATAATTATATTTTTATTTTTTGTTATTGCACCGGCCACAGTAATACATAATCGGTGAAAATTTCAAGTGTCTAGCTATCACGGTTCATAAGATACAGCCTGGTGAGAGACAGACTGACAGTGGAGTCTTAGTAATAGAGTCCCGTTTTTACCCTTTGGGTACGGAACCCTAACAACAAGGTTGATTCCCAATTTGCCACACTCGTAAGTGAAAATAGCCTTTTTTGTTTTAAGTCATATAACCGACATTGAACTTTAGCGTGGTAAAGATATTTCTTGGTCAACTATACGTGAAATGAGTTGATAAATATCAATAACTTTTTAATTACAGTACGCTATTTTTTATAAATAACTACAAGGGCCTCATAATGAGGCCAGTACAAAAAATAACATTAATCAGTTTTACAATCAAAGTATTTCCTTTTTTAAAATGGAAATATACTTACGGAAGTTACGGACTAGCGGGCGGCTTAATATCTAGTTAACAATATTGGCTACGGCATCACTATTGTTCCAAATCTAACAATACATCAACACTGACCCACGAACACTTGATATGAAGACGAGATTAATCTGAAAAGAAAATACACTGTAATTAGAAAAAATACAACATTATTGCAGACTGTAAGAAATAAAATGCAATAAAGTTAACTAAGAAAAAACAATAGGTAAATTCAACATCCTCATAATCTCAGACTATTCACGTCCTTCTGCTGGATTATTTTAGGCAGTATCTATGGCTGTGCCTTCGAAGGAACTATTGCGGTAATTTTTTCGCCTTTGTTTCTTGTCGCAATAGCACCTTCAGTTCTAGCAAAAGAACAAAGGCGAAAAAATAAACGCAGTTCTTCCTTCACCTCTTGTAAAGAAACTAGTGCGAAAAAAAAACTAAATAGTTCCTTCGAAGGAACAGCCAAAGGAACTACCACGTATAATCCATACTGCAGGGCACAGGCCTCCTCTGTGTGGATTGGCAACTTCACACACATCATTGAATTTTTTCGCAGCTGTGACCGGATTCATCGCGATATTTTTGTTCGCTATAAAGCTCGTGGTAAATTTCAAATGTAATTTCTCACTTAAATTACGAAAACTCAAGAGGTGTGAGCACGTGCTCGAACCCACGACGCTCTGCTTGAGAGGCCATAAGGTCTAACCACTAGGCTACCACAACTTCAATCTATCTATTATAGTTTAAAAATTCAGCTCTCTGACTGACGGACAAACAGGGCCGCATTTAGGGCAGGGGTCCACAATAGAGGAGCCCCTACAATAGACTTCGAAAAATTGATTAATGAAACCCCGACTGAAAAAAAAATGGTAATTTTATTTGGAAAATAATTTATATCAAGATTGGTTTTTCGGAGTCTTTTTGTATTTTTATTTTTTAACTCCAAATTTTTTACTTTTACGGTCATCCCGTGAAATCTTAATATTTTTATACCAAATACATACACACATAGATATCGCTAGTGTCTCTGCGTAAAGGGACTATAGAAAAACAAACTGAAAAATGTTGATATATAGGGAAAATTTGTGTCTTAACTCCAGACCAGTGGTGGTGTAGGGGTATAGGCACGCAGCACGGAATGCTGAGGACCTGCGTTCGATTCCCAGCGCTGGTCTCTTTTTCTGGTTTTTTCTGTGTATCCATGTTTCAGTTTGTATTTGGTATAAAATTAATTTATAGCCAAAGGGGCCTTCACTCCTTTTATGGACCTCTAAATCTGGTTCAGCGGACAGACTGGTGTAGAATTTGTAGAGCTGGAATTTGGGTAAGAAATCCTAAAAGAAACATGTTTCTTACCAGTTTATTCCTCATTGCTTTTACTAATCTCACTGCCGGACTCGCTCACTGACGTGGAACGGATGCTGATAGACGTCTCCTTGAACTGACTAATGAAGTCTAGAAGCTTCTGCAAGTTCCTCTGTGTCTTTATCTGATCGGCCAACAATTGCCTTTTCTCCGCGTTATGATCATCCAAGTTTTCTTTTAAAGAGGCAGCCCGAACCTCCAATTTGCGTAACTCGACGCACAGTTGGATATTCTTTTCCTGCAAGCGCTTACGCTCCGCCAGTTTATCTGAAATGTAAAAGAATGTCATCAATCCGCATTGGGCTCGCGTGGGAACTACGGCCCTAGCCCTCTCATTCTGAGGGGACCCCTGTCTGCAGTGGGACGTATACAGAGTGCCCGCCATAGGCTGGGATTTAGTTATCATCCACTGGTGGTAGTGTGTACATCTAAAGAGCGCCTGGTGGTAGCCAGGGACTACTGGTGGTAGTGACTACCTCTGTAGTGCACCTGGTGGTAGTGAGTACCTCTGTAGAACGCCTGGTGGTTGTTAAGAACCACTGGTGGTAGTGACTATCTTTGTACAGCGCCTGGTGATAGTTAAGAGCCACTGGTGGTAGTGACTACCTCTATAGAGCGCCTGTTGGTTGTTAAGAATTATTAGTGATAATGACTATTTCTTTACAGTGCCTGGTGATAGTTAAGAGCCACTGGTGGTAGTGACTATCTCTACAGAGCACCTGATAGTATTCGGGAACTCGCGGTGGCAGTTAGTGACTATATCTGTAGTACGCATGGGGATAGTCATTATCCACTGATGGTAGCGAGTACATCTATAGAGAGCCTAGTGTTAGTTAGGAATCACTGGTGGTAGTGACTACCCCAGTAGAGCGTGTGGTAGTGAACTAGTGAATCACAGGTGGTAGTCATCATCATCATTTCAGCCGAAAGACGTCTACTGCTGAACATAGGCCTCCCCCAAGGCTCGCCAAACAGATCGGCCCTGCGCCATCCGCATCCAATGCGTTCCCGCTACCTTAACCAGGTCGTCGCTCCATCTTGTTGGAGGCCTACCTACACTGCGTCTTTCTTAGGTGGTAGTAAATACAGTAAATATCTCTGTAGAGCGCCTGGTAGTAATTGGTAACCACAGGTGGTAGTAAGGCAGTGTTCAGACCAAACCGACTGTCAGCCGCCGAATGTGAGCGCGCGTTACGCAGTTTATTGTATTTCCATACATATTCATGTTTTCGTTCACACTAAACCGATAATACGCCATTACGCTATGCGTAGTCGCCGACTTAAAATACCGTACAAAATAACGTTCACACTGGGGCTCACAGTGAGTGAGCCTGCTCACATTCGGCGGCCGACAGACGGTTTGGTTTGAACGCGGCCTTAGTGACTACTTCTGTATAACGCCTGGTGGTAATGTCTACTTCTGCAGAGCGCCTGGTGGTATTTAGTAACCACAGGTAGTAGTCACTACTTCTGTAGAACGCCTGGTGGTAGCGACTACTTCTGTAGAGCACCTGGTGAAGTTAGAAACTACAGGAGGTAGTGATTACTTCTGTATAACGCCTGGTGGGTAGTGTCTACTTCTGCAGAGCGCCTGGTGGTATTTAGTCACCACAGGTAGTAGCGACTACTTCTGTAGAACGCCTGGTGGTAGCGACTACTTCTGTAGAGCACCTGGTAGTAGTTGGTAACCACAGGTGGTAGTTAGTGACTACTTCTGTATAACGCCTGGTGGTAGTGTCTACTTACTTAAAACGAACAAATTATTACTTCACGGTTTTTAAAGAAAATGAAAGCCTTATCACGAATTATTATTGCAGTAGACACATATTAGAACAATTTGTATTTAAAACATTTTTAATTTTCATTCAATTTTTATGGAATAATCGAGAAAAACTAACAAAAATGCAACGTTGCCAGCTCAACAGGTATAAACCCTCTTAAGCTTGTATTCGCTACTTCAAATCCGCTCTCTACTAGTAAGTACCTCTGTAGAGCGCATGGTGGGTGGTCGCGGGTGGGGCGGCGGCGGGGTCGGGGTCGGGCAGCGGGGCGCCGCACGCGCAGCGCCCGCCCGCGCCGCAGCCCGTGTGCAGCCACACCGAACACGAGGTGCACCAAACCAGCAACGACGCCACGTCTGTACACACATACCGTAAATTAAGGTGACGGTAACAACATTGGAGCTACTTTTTTTTTATACAGGGTAATAGTCAGTGCACAAATTTTGATATTTAATTCAGTATCGTTGATAGATCACGATTATCTGTTCGAGAATTTATTTTTTTACATTTTTAAATTTGGGTTGGATATAGTAATTCATCCAATAATTGTTTGAGTTACTATGAAAAACAAAAAAATTAAGTAATAAATATTATAATGAAAAATTCTGAAATTTGTTATTTTAACGATACTGAATGACACATTAAAATTTGTGCACTTATTAAAAAAAAAAATACCCTGTACATAAGAGGGGGCAAACGAGCAGATGGGTCACCTGATGGAGAGCGATCACCGTCGCTCATGCATGGGCAACACGAGGGGAATCACAGGTGCGTTGCCGACCCTTTTAGGAATTGGTAGGCTCGTTTTTTAAAGATCCCTAAGTTGTAACGCTCCGGGAATGTTGCCGCAGTAAGCTGATTCCAGATCTTTGTCGTGCGAGGAAAGAAGTTTAGCTTAAAACGCTCGGTAGTAGACTGCCAATCATCATGATGGTGAGGATGGAAAGACAGACGTTTCCTCGAAGGGCGGTAGTGGAATTTAGCCGTAGGATGCAATTGAAAATTGCGCTCGTGCCTAAAATACCACGTTTTCAAAATACTAGATTTTACAAAATACTACATTACCAATTTATCACATTTCTAGCTTACTATTCGAGTTGCACCACGTTACAATATCGAAGATTAGTCAGTGATTTTTTTGGTGGAATGTCCTATTTTGAACATCTAGTATCATGGGAATTTAATAAATAAGTAAGTACTACTTTGAAAAATCTGGTATTTTGGGAACGTGGTGTTTTAGGCACGAGCGTAAAATTGCTATTAAAATTAATTGCATACTATTTTAGGGATGATCAAATTAATGAACAATTACAACTACTAATCTTATTTGATCAAACAAGTAAAGTAACGAATAATTGCACACTTGTAATTAAAATACGGAGAAAATACTTTCTAATCCTAATAATAGGCGCGAAAGGTTAAACTCGGAGCAATACGTCCGTCCTATGCCAAGTACCCGGTAAGAATGGCCGTTTAGACTGAGTTACGACGCTCACCACTAACAAAATTGTGGCGGAAGTCAATTGTCGATGTATAAAATCAACCCAGTAGTATTGCAAGTCTTATTTCATTCGAAAGCCGAGTTTAGACTTGCAAGGAAAACCGTGCAAGTTGCATTACATTGCGGCGCTTGATTGACTACCTTAATCTCGTTATTCTCGTTCGCCTTACTGTCTCGCAATGTAATCCAACTTGCACGTTTTTTCTTGCAGGTCTAAACTCGGCTTAACAATACCTATAAAAACCGGCCAAGTGCGAGTCGGACTCGCGCACGAAGGGTTCCGTACAATTATCTATAAAAATCACGTTTGTTGTATGGGAGCCCCCTTATATATTTTTTTTATTTTAATTTAATGATTTATTTTTAAAGTTAATATACAGGGTGTTTGGTAGCTACGTGCAAAGCTTTAAGGGGGTGATAGCCGAGGTATTTTTGAACATTTTTAGCCATATATGTCTTAGCCGAAATTCGTTTTTTTTTTTTAATTGAAGGCTTAGAAATTTTAGGAATAAACCCAGAATTTGATAGTCACGAGTCAATATTGCCCCAATGAGCGATAATTTGAAAAGTTTAAATATGGCACAGAAAAATGACGTAGACTTGTCTTTTTCATATGTTATTTACTAGTAAAATTTCAAGACTAGTGCATTCTTAGCGAGTGCTCCCTGAGTTTGGTTTTTACTTTTTATCTCAGATTTAGCAAGCAATGTCAATGAGTGATACCTTAAAAGAAAGAACAATAAACAGGCATGTTTCTAAAAAGGTTTAAACATGTCAATTTTTTTTTATTTTTTTTATGGCACAGAAAAATGACTCTGTTCCAACCTAAGACATTTTTAGTAATTTCGAATGCCTCTATTTTGTTTTTGTGGCAAGAAAGACACTTAAAAATTATTTAATTAGGTCCAATACACATTAAACTATTCGAAATAAAAGATTTGGTTTCCAAATTAACGCGTATTGGGGCAATATTGAATCGTGACTATCAAATTCTGGGTATTTTCCTAAAATTTCGAAGTCTTCAATTTAAAAAAAAATATCAAATTTCGGCTAAGATGTATATGGCTAAAAATGTTCAAAAATACCTCGGCTATCACCCCCTTAAAGCTTTGCGCGTAGCTACCAGACACCCTGTATAATTAAATATTCTGTGAATATTTCACGTGCTATTGCCGTTATCAATATCGAGCAAAAACGAGCAAAAAAATCATGTTTGTTGTATGGGAGCCCCTTAAATTTTTATTTTATTCCATTTTTTAGTATTTGTTGTTACAGCGGCAACCGAAATATATCATCTGTGAAAATTTCAACTCTCTAGCTATCACGGATCCCGAGATACAGCCTGGTGACAGACGGACAGACGGACGGACAGCGGAGCCTCAGTAATAGGGTTTCCGTTTTAAGGGGTTCCGTAATCAACTAGGAACCCTTATAGTTTCGCCATGTCTGTCCGTCTGTCTGTCCGCGGCTAAGCTCAGAGACTGTTAGTACTAGAAAACTGTAATTTGGCGTGACTAATATATATTAGTCACGCCGACAAAGTGGTTAAATAAAAAAAACTAAAAAAATTTTTTTGGGGTACCTCCCATAGACGTAAAGTGGGGGTGATTTTTTTTTTCTCGACTAACCCTATAGTGTGGGGTATCGTTGGATAGGTCTTTTAAAACCATTGGGGGGTTGCTTACATGATTTTTGTATTCAGTGATTTGTTTGCGAAATATTCAACTTTAAAGTGAAAATTTTCATTTAAATCGACCGTCCCCCCCCCCCCCTCTAAAATCTAAACTGTCGGGTGGAAAAATTTGAAAAAATTCAAAATGGTAGTAAATATATTAAATTTACAAGGAAAATTATAGCGGCTAAGATTGCTTGGGAATTATTTGTAGTTTAAGAGTAAATAGTAGCCTAAGGTATTAAAAATACCGTCACTACTTTGAAAAACTCGTATCTCAAATCAGCATGTAAACAAAACTGAACCTTGATACCCGCGTAATAAAGTTCACTTTGCTAGATTAACGATTTTGAGATACAAGCTTTTTTCAAAGTATTGACGATACCTAACTTGGAAGATTCCGTACACGAAATCCTTAGAAAAATATTACTTGATTTTTTCGTAATGGCTACGGAACCCTATCTTGGGCATGTCCGACACGCTCTTGGCCAGTTTTTTTTTTTACCCTTTGGGTACGGAACCCTAAAAAGTAACGTGACTAAGTCACTGACAGAGAGACAAGCCACAGCTTACAAATTCTTGAAGTATCAATAAATAAAATACTTACCATTTCTCCCGCAGGCGTTGCAGACTTTCTTGGCTGATGAGTAGACCGGTTCCACCGAAAGACCTGCCGGTAAAGAGGCGGCCCAGGCTGGCTTGCCGTTGCTCCACCCTGAAACGATTATTATTACCAAGGATAATATAGACTGGATTGGCAGTCGCCATAGTACGGATCGGCCGCGGTTTTTGTAGTTCGATTATCTAGATGGCGCTGAAATATAGCCAGAGCTTTGAAGGCAAAACAATAAGAGTACAGATATTTCATATCACTGCAAATGTATTATTATGTAATATTTTTGAAAAATAATACATTTGTAGTAATATGAAACATCTGTAGTCTTATTGCTTTGCCTTCAAAGCCTCTGGCTATATTTCAGCGCCATCTAGATTTAATAATCGAACTACAAAAACCGCGGCCGATCCGTACTATGGCGACTGCCAATCCAGTCTATATCATCCTTGGTATTACTCAATCACCATCATCATCATCCCAGCCTATACACGTCCCACTGCAGGGCCTCCTCTCAGAATGAGAAAGCTTGGGCTACTGCCCAACTACTACTCCTGTTCCTGGTTAGATTGGGAACTTCACACACACCATTGATTTTCGTCGCAGGTAAGTAAAGGTTTCCTCAAGATGTTTTCTTTCACCGTAAAGCTCATGGTAAATTCAACTCAAGAAACTCAGAACTCAGAGGTGTGAGAGATTATTGTTACTAGAAAAAGTTTAAATACTAGGTTATCATGGACCTGAGGCCGTATTGTCTAACGCTTTTGGCGCTTGCCTTCGCTTTCACTATCTCTTTCTGTCAACGTTTTATACCGTTTGACAGAAAGAGATAGCGATTGCGAAGGCAAGCGTCAAAAACGTTAGACAATAAGCCTACTGTATTGAATTGGATGATGCGAGTTGAGTTTCCTTGCGTGTCATTAACACGTCCTAGCTTTCATTTTTAGGGTTCCGTACCGAAAGGGTAAAAACGGGACCCTATTACTGAGGCTCCGCTGTCCGTCCGTCTGTCTGGCTGTCCGTCTGTCACCAGGCTGTATCTCATGATGATGTACAACAAATACTAAAAAACAGAATGAAATAAATATTTAAGGGAGCTCCCATACAACAGACATGATTTTTTTGCCGTTTTTATAGATTTTCAATCCAATGTTGCCAATCCGCACTGGGCCCGCGTGGGAACTACGGGCTAAGCCCTCGCATTCTGAGAGGACGCCTGTGCCCTACAGTGGGACGTACATATATAATGTTACGGAGATGGGTCAACGAGAAACCCGCAAAAACATTTTTATGTAATTAGTAGCACTTGCAGTCGTTTTCAGCAGGCTGAAATCTGATTTCAGACCGTTCTGGAAGAAGTCCTAACTTATAACGATAAATCAGAAATTACCCCAAGTTAGCATTATTTTCAGCAGGCTGAAACATGTTTTCAGGCCGTTTCAGGACACTTACTGTCACATGACACTATTCCCTGAAAACCCGTTTTCAGGCCGTTTCAGGCCAAGTTACAGTCCACCTGTCTCTGGAACATTCTAGAAGGTGTGTGACAAGGATAGCCTATATGTGTGAGAGAGACAGACGATCTTGATTCCGGAACATTCTAGAAGGTGTGTGACAAGGATAGCCTATATGTGTGAAAGAGACAGACGATTTTGTTTCCGGAACATTCTAGAAGGTGTGTGACAAGGATAGCCTATATGTGTGAAAGAGACAGACGGATCTTGTTCCGAAACATTCTAGAAAGTGTGCGAGCGAGATAGCATAGCGTACTCGTGAAAGAGACAGACAGATGATCCTGTTTCCGGAATATTCTAGACGTATGTGCCAGAGAGTTCTAGCTGGAATGTTCTCGAACTTTGTGGACCGATTCACTGGACCTATATAAAGGCAGACAAGGTTCCGACAAAGTTAGTTTTCGAAGAGATGCCGAGAGATAAACATCGAAGAGAGATCAAAGTGATTACTAAGTGATTTAGTTTAGTGTTGAAAGAGTTCCTTTTTGTTCAATTAAATTAGTTTTACGTTAAGGCCTCCCGCGCATTAGGCGACCAGGTCGCGCGCGGCCAGGTCGCGCGACTGGCCGCGGTAGCTGCGATTCATCCGCGACCACAGAGCGACCACAACTTGTCAGTTGCGTTCACATCGTGTTCCAAAATGGACGTCGAAGAAGGAATTATTGTTGGCTGTTGCGCTGATTTTATTATTACAAAAGCGAAAGAAAAAAAGAAAAAAAACATATTTTGGATTCACCCATTGTTACGGTATAGGCTTACAAAAGGAATATATCATACATACTTTCCAGACGTATTGCAATATATGAAGATAAATTTTTTAACTGCCTATATGTATATGAGAATGTCTAAAAAAACTTTTTACGAGATCTTGAATAGGTAGGTATACTAAAACCACATATTACTGGATTCAGCCCATTTCGGTAGTGCATCAAGTTATCAAAATATATCAGTCAGCTCCAACCATAATTGCCTTTATAAACTTTTATTCGAATAATCATCCGACGACTGATTCCATAGAGCTTCTCTGTTTTGAATTTCGATAATGAATCAAAACATCATCCTGTATGCACAAAACGCGTGTGGCCGCTGCGACCAGTGCGCGCACACTGATCAAATTGAACGAAATTGGTGGATCTCGTTGGTCGCGGCGGCCAACTGGCCGCGTGTCGAGTCGCGATGTTTCCACTGGCCGCGCGGCCAATACGCGGTCGCTGGCCGCTGGTCGCCCAGTGCGCGCGCTTCCATATGTCACGGAAGAATTAGTTGGCCGCAGCGACCTGGCCGCGCGACCTGGCCGCCTAATGCGCGGGGGCTCTAAAGGCGTATTATCTATCTAACGAACCCTACGGCTCGTAACAATAATATAGGCTGGAATGATGATGATGATGATGATGATGATGATGATAGATAATGGTACGGAACCCGTCGTGCGCAAGTCCGACTCGCACTTGGCCGGTTTTTTTATATTATTATTTTTTCCTACTATACCTTTAATTTCAGACGACGATCCGGATGGTGAACCTTCACGCGACTCTTTGTTCTGGCTCTGAAACTTAGCAATAAACAGCTTACAACATAGTTAATCTTCCATTTCATTTGATAGTAAATAAAGATAGCAAGGAAACCTTTACTACGTAATTTATTGAACAGATATTAAGCTAACCTGTTGTTTACGCAGCTTCGCAGACCTGGTTTGCGGGGGGTCATTGTGTGCTTGTAAGTACGGGAACTGGTTGTACTTCTTGCGCTTCTGGAAAAAGATATAGTTCGAAAATATAAAATTAACTATTCATTTATATTTGGAAATGTTATTTGTAAGAAAATCTTTACGTTCAAAATACCGCAGTGCCTCAAGACTTTGACCAGTGTGTGTTCCCCATGATGGGTATCTTGCCTATTCGCCGAAAATTATATCCCAAATGATTCATTTTAGCTGTTTCTTTTTTCTGAAACTGTAAACTATTCAGAATATATTTCAGGAGTATCCTGTAGGTTACGTTAGGTTATGTTTGTTTTATATATAACAATCAATGAAATGAATAAATTACATAATTTAATTCCTCCATCTCCATTTCACCAACGGACATCCAGGCGGGGGGAGCGTCTTCATCCTTATGTGGTTAGTATTCCAGTGGCCCGTACGAAGCGCTTCGCGTCATCCTTCCTAATGCGAACTGCTAAGGAATGGAATTCGCTCCCGTCGTCTGTATTTCCAGATAAATACAACCTAAGTCTCTTCAAGGCTGGAGTGAATAGGCTGTTACTGAACCAGTGAGTTACACCTTTGGCCTCATCTTCACTTTTCATCAGGTGAGATAGTGGTCAATCACGGGTCAGTTTTATGTAAAAAAAAAATCCTGAAAAGTATACAGTTTCAGAAAAAATAAACAGTTGGCAAATGAAACAGTGGACAAATGAATCAGTTGGGAAAAGGCAGAAAACCTGATGATGCATCTGGCCACTTAGACCCCTGCACATTCCAACCGTTGAACATTTTGCCACGTTGTCTACCCATTCCCGGAATGGTGATACATTACATACGGAACTGAGACGTTGTCGCTTACAATGGGTCTAATAAGAAAGCGCAAAGTCATTCTAAAGCCAAGTTTAGACCTGCAAGAAAAATCGTGCAAGTTGAATTACATTGCGCGGCCTCAAAGCAAACTACTACTTGTTTTAAGTAGGCTATCGGACACTGTAAGGCCCATACTACACGGGCGGTTCTCCCGCCGCGGGAAACCGCTTCTGAACCGCACTAGACACAATTTTATATGGAAGTTGTATGCTGCATACTACACTGCGCGGTTTCCCGCCGCGGTTCACGGGCGGGAGAAATTCGACCGCCGCATGCAGCGTTAAACCGCCGCTGATAACCGCCGCTTCAAACTACACCGGCGGTTTCCCGCTATTGCGTCATTCTGCGCGGCGCGGGGCTTTGCGCGAGGGCGCTCGTTCGTCGTGCGTATTTCGTTTTTTTAGCATTAGAAAATAAGATAAACAATCTTGACGTGTCTTTTTTATAGAAAAACGCTTTTAACTAGGTATTTTATGAAACCAAAAGCGTACAAATTAACATAATATGTCCTTTCAAATTGTTACATTATTAATTAAGCGCAGTTATCATTAGCGGATCCATGTTGAAATGAACAAAAGACAGCGGTAAACCGCGTTCCGTGTAGTTTGACGGTCTGCGGCAGCTCCGTCGAGCGGTTTCCCGCGGCGGGAAAACCGCCCGTGTAGTATGGGCCTAATGTAAAGCAACATGCACGATTTTTCTTGCTAGTCTAAACTAGGCCAAAGAGCGATGGAGCAAGCTTTGCTCGGAGTTTCCCTACGTAATCGAATCAGAAATGAGGAGAACCAAAATTACTGACATAGCTTAAAGAGTTGCCAGACTCAAGTGTTAGTGGGCAGGGCACATTGCTCGTAGAACCAACGCCCGATGGGGCAGAAAGCTGTGGCAACCGGTAACCGGAAGATGTGGCGTGAGAAGTTCCCCAACAGGAAGGGCCGACGGTCTGGTAAAGGTCTCAGGGTCCACTTGGATGCGGGCAGGAGGACCGATCGTTGTGAAACTCTTTGGGGGAAGCCTTTGTCGAGGAGTGGACGTCATTTCGCTGATATGTTGATGATGGTAATGAAGAAACAAACATTTTTTCTCAAAAATATCCGTAATAGTTGACATTATTCTTTTCAAATCAGAACGCAAGTTTTTGGTGTTGACCCCTAGGTCGCACCTCGTGAGTTTTTGGAATTTATGTGTGAAATTGCATTTGAAACTTATCATGAGCTTTACGGTGAAGGAAAACACCGTGAGCAAACCTGCACACACGCAGTGGGCCGCCTTGGTAACTACGGCCGAAGCTCTCTCATTCTGAGACGAGGCCTTTGGCCTGCAGCGGGACGTATATGGGCTGGGATGATGATGAAAGGGCCGATATTATGATAATTCATAATACCCATGACCCTCTGCTTGAGAGGCCTTAGGGCCACCAATTGTTGCAAATTAATGTATTGTCAATACTTACTGGTAGCATGTCATAGTTCCCATACAGGAAGTCATTTCGGTTGGTACTTGTTGTAGATCTCTTGCGGCGTTCGCTCCTCTTTTTCTCTAGCACCTCCTTTTGTGCTGGCGTCACTAAACCTATCAGCCTACAAATATAAAAAAAAAAAATTGTACTGGCAATGAGTGTGAATTGAAATAATCTACAAGATATGAAGGGTACGAGGAAAGAACATGTCTAGTCAGTGAAAAGATAAATAAGATTTTAATTTCAAAATATAGAGCTCGCTAAGTACTTTAACTACCATTGGATTTAATACGGATATCTGCAAATCTAATATATAAAACCGGCCAAGAGCGTGTCGGACACGCCCAAGGTAGGGTTCCGTAGCCATTACGAAAAAATCAAGTAATATTTTTCTAAGGATTTCGTATGTGTACGGAATCTTCAAAGTTAGGTATCGTCAATACTTTGAAAAAAGCTCGTATCTCAAAATCGTTAATCTGGCACAGTGAACTTTATTACGCGCGTATCAAGGTTCAGTTTTGTTTACAGGCTGATTTGAGATACGAGTTTTTCAAAGTAGTGACGGTATGTTTAATACCTTAGGCTACTATTTACTCTTAATAATTCCCAAGCAATCTTAGCCGCTATAATTTTCCTTGTAAATTTAATATATTTACTACCATTTTGAATTTTTTTTAATTTTTCCACCCAACAGTTTAGATTTTAGAGGGGGGGGGACGGTCGATTTTAATGAAAATTTTCACTTTAAAGTTGAATATTTCGCAAACAAATCACTGATACAAAAATCATGTAAGCAACCCCTCAATGGTTTTAAAAGACCTATCCAACGATACCCCACACTATAGGGTTAGTCGAGAAAAAAAAATCACCCCCACTTTACGTCTATGGGAGGTAACCTAAAAAAAATTTTTTTAGTTTTTTTTATTTAACCACTTTGTCGGCTTGACTAATATATATATATTCATGCCAAATTACAGTTTTCTAGTACTAACAGTCTCTGAGCTTAGCCGCGGACAGACAGACAGACAGACGGACAGACATGGCGAATCTATAAGGGTTCCCAGTTGACTACGGAACCCTAAAAATCTCGTGTCACGGTGTTTGATATCGAACTCCTTCGAAACGGCTTGACCGATTTTAATGAAACTTTTTTCTCCATATTCGGTAGGTCTGAGAATGGGTCGTAGGCTATTTTTTATACCCCTATTCTTCGCGGACGGAGTCGCGGGCAACAGCTAGTAATATATAGTTATTTTGTTCACTTTTAAAGAAATGGTTATCATAGTAATTGTTTGTGATGACTAACTTTCACACCGTTATAGCTAAAAAAGTTGCTTAGGTGACTAGACATGTTCTTTCCATGTACCCTTCATATATGAATGAAGGAATTAAACAATAACTAAAGTGGATCAAGCCCCCATTTTGAAGTGCCCAAGTGTTTTTTGCCAGCAGTAGATTTGCTCAATGAAATGTAAGATTTTATTAAGTGATGATTTTTTGATTAAGTATTATATAGGACGACGGTAGCACACTTGGCGCGTATAGTATAGCCAGGAGATGCGCCTTGGTGCTTTGGTGGTTCTCAATTTTGGTTTTATTTTTACTTTTGTTATCTCAGAACTCCGTTTTTTTTTTTACCATACTTCATACCAAACTTGAAAAAGTTGGCCCTGTAGCGCCATCTCTTGGTCCGCGTGGGCGGTTAGCTCCAAAGGAGTGTTAAAGTCTCTCGATAGAGGGTGTAACATAGATGTGCGTTTATCACTGCATAAGGTGATTATCTAACAGACTGAAATGTACGATGTGTAGAAAAGATTCGTGTCTAATCTCTAGACCAGTGGTGGTGTAGGGGTTTAGCACGCAGCACGGAATGCTGAGGACTTGGGTTCGATTCCCAGCATTGGTCTTTTTTTCTGGGGTTTTTTCTGTGCATCTATATTTCAGTTTGGATTTAGTATGAAAAATATGGTTTCACGGGATGACCGTAAAAGTAATAAAAAATGAAGTTGAAAAAATAAATACAAAAAGATACTTCATACCAAACTTGTCAGAACTCTGTCATTCGTGAACTGTTTTTTTCTTTGGAAAGTTAGATGGTTCCTGTTCCTGTACAGTACCGTTTCAATTTGAAGAAAAAATACCACCCCTAAGGAAGTCCATTCAAAACGAACGATATTTTTTTGTTGAAATTATTTGCATTAAACAAAAATCTTACTACACTCCATTTATTTTAACATTTGAAACTTAACGGTAAAATTTGCACACGTTTTTAAATGAAACAACGAAACTATTTAAAATTGTGTTAGCTTCTATAGTGAAAACATAATAAAAAAATACCGCATTATATAAATGGACATGTAGGTAGTTTTAGTCCATTTTTGTTCGAAATACCGAGAAAAGTGTGTTAAAATTAAACCGTTAATTCAAACTTTAAATTAAACAAAGTATAAAAAAATTCTTTTAAGATTCTAAATTCTTGCAAGATGAATCATCTGGTTTGATATGTCTACTCTAAAAGCTAAAGAACCGCCCAAGACCTAAATAAAGCACAGGGTTCTTAGTTGTTTGTGAGATTATACTACTGGTAACACACCTCATGAACAACTCCTGGGGCACCGGTTCCCCGGGCTGCGGCAGCGGCGGTGGCGACGGCGTCGGCGACAACTGCGCGCCCTGCGAATACTCGGAGTCAGACCGCTGCTGCTCTGGCCAACTGTTCTCGTGCTCGAGGGTAGTCCCACTGGAGAAGACAAAGAGTGTAATAGTAGATTGATAAACAACGGTCGTAAGTGATCAATTACACCCAAGTATTTAGGCGCTCGAGCGAGCAAAGCGAGCGAGGGTGCTTATAGTTTGCGCGTGTAATTGATCATTTACACCAGTGGCGTAACTATAGGGTGGCAGAGTGGGCAAATTGCCACGTGCCCCCGGCCAGAGGAGGCCCCGCGGGTCGAGAAGAGCCGCGGACCGGACCGAGAGGCTTCACGGCAAGAGAGGAACCCTGGCTTAACCTCCTGAGGTCCGATGTCCTATTATTAGGACTTATTCTAATGCGACATTGAACTCAACTCATTAGTGAAAAAGTTTAAATTTCATTGAACAAAATTTGACGTGGGCGGCAGGAGGCTAAGGGGGGGCTCCATCCAATGATTTTGCCACAGGCCCCCCATGGTCTAGTTACACCACTGATTTACACTCGAGTTGAACATTCTACTTTTCATCACAAATGCGAGGAAATAAAGAAAAACCGTTATGTTAAAAATGTATACGCAATTTGTAACAGAGCGGAAGAAAATTTATCGCGCCAAACCGTCTTTTTTGTTTTTTAATGGCTTTGCGCTCTTTGGCTTTGGCAGTGCACAAAAAAATAGCACATTGAGCCAGCACTGGCTAGCAGCATTATGCTAGCATGGAGGTTTGGAGGTAAGTATTACGCATTACTTACAATCTCCTTGTTTACCAGTTCATGAATACAAAGGAGCACCATTCGATTTTTAAATTTACTTACATCCCTAAAGATGTAAATCGAATTTACAACACGGATTTCAAGTTAAATGCAACCTACTTTCAGAGCTTAAGTGATGAAAAGAAAATTATGTATTTACTGCACAATCATGACTTGAGAAAGGCTCGAGACATTGGGACAAACACACACTTTCAGATTTATAATATTAGTATGGATAGTGTAATTGTAATTTATTTAGATAGTTATAATAAAAGTATACTTACATAAATGCCTCTTTGACTTTGTTGAGGGCATTAACAAAGTTATTTCTACTATCATGCACCTTTGGAATCTGTTGATAGTTCCTGGAATACTTGTCCTTCTCATCCCCATCACTATGATTGGAGTTCTCTTTCTCGTTGGACGATTTATGTTCATTCTCCGAATCTGATATGTTATCTTTCACATCATTATAGTTTTCGGACTTGATATGTATCTCATTAAGTACAGAAGGTTTTAGTAACGAAACTGTTCTGTTTCTGCTGCGGTACTGCAGTTGGTGGTCTCTCAGTTGCTGCGCTACATAGCGGTTATCATTTTCTATGTTTGTTTGTTTGTTTCGTGACTTCAAACGCTGTTGGTAAAGTTCAAGTTCTCTCCTAAGCCTATCAACCACTAGTTTCTGAAAAAAATACATAGACATTTAGAAGAAAGGCTTGATTTGTATGTCAGTCAGTGGATTTTAGGGTTCCATATCTTAAAAGGGAACCCTTACAGAATCACTAGTGTTTTTTTTATCTGTCTTTCTGGCTGCCTGTCACAGAAAATTTTCTCTGAAATTAACCAATTACATTGAAATTTGGTACACACATGCATTTCTGTCACCCAAAGATGGAAGTGAAGCATATACTGAAATTAATATTATTTAAAGGGGTCTCCTTTGAGCTATGGACAAATTATAAAACAAAAAAGCTTTCCAAACTGTACTACATTATGACATATCAAATAAAAGGCACTTTGGCTGATAATATACAATACGCAAAAACAAATATGAATACGAATTGGTGTTTTGGTAAACCACCCTGCTTACTGTACACTTTGTACTTGTACATTTTACGTTTTGTATGTTTGGCGATTGAGCCAATATTACTGATACTGAGCAAGTATACTGATAAGATCCTTCAAAGTCCATAATCATGGTAATCCAGGTAAAGAGTCAGTATACACTCAAATACATTTTCTTCACAGAAACTTGAAACCAAATACCTTCTCTAGTTCAAATTTAGTAGTTTTCAGATTACTGTACAAAGCTGTGTGATGTGAACCAATATTTTTTTAATTATTGCAAATTGCCATCATAAAGTAGTGAGTAAAAGTAGTACTATGCAACATTGGTTTTTGTGTGATCTGAAATAATCTGAATGACTAAAACATTAAACAATCATTTTAATACATTAACTCTCCACCTTTGTGTGAGTGCTTATAATTATGTAAAACCATGCAGCAATTAAGCAGATCAAGTAAGTGTTTGGCAGTAATACAACCCAATAAAGTAGGTAACAACTTACTTGTGCTTGTCCAATGGCAATTATTTCCTTTTCAGCTTCTTTAACTTTTGACTTGAGGTGCGAATTCTGTAACAACATAATCATCTAAGTTATCTTATTGTTAAGATCACATAAGCAAGTATTATTTACTTCATAAACAAAAGTAATGACTTCCAAAAAAACACAACTTACATTTTCGTCTTCTTGAAGACGCGTAACCCAAACCTGTAAAAGAATTAAAAGGGTCAACAAACATAACATAATTAAAAGCAATATTCGAAAAAACATACTTTGTAAGTTTAAAACAAGTAGCATTATTAAACAACTTCACCTACCTGATGCACTCGTATCGCATTTTTTAAGTCGGACTGAGTTTTACGAATGTCTTCCTTTATTTCATTAGATACTTCCATGGTAATTCTTGTCCTTTTAATATATTTGAAATAGGTGTCACTCGTATTTTAAAACAATAAACACTTGTGCGACTTCAATATGTGCTACATGATTATTATTTTCAACATTTATTTTTAGACGTAAACGGTTTTCGAAAGAAATGATGTAAATAAGTTCAAAACTAATCCAAACTCACTACAACCAAGCGATGTTATAAATCTATTACACTTTCACAGAATATCAAATTAATAAAGTAATTCATAGCACTGAAAATAATTAAATGCTTTCGCTACTATTTCCACGGTTTTGCTTGTCCTCCCTTAGTCCCTCACTGAATTAGACAGTCACTTGCTCGCTTAGCTTGAATCGTTTCGCTTGCCACCACGAATCTTCAATGAACGAAGAAGCTAACAAAACGTAAAACATCACTTTTGTATCTCTTTTACATGCTGAGATTATGACAAAGGCAACAATATCAAGTCGATGTCTTATCTTGTGACATTACAGAACAATTCCTTAGAACAATGTAATGTAAGTTCAGATTCCACGTTTTTGGGCTGTATGACTGTCTCATTCAAGCGTTCCTAATATATACAAGTAAGAGCGAGAAGTACATATATGAATTTTGCGCCAAAATGAGCTACACAAAAACACGCTTATGTTCGGAACATCAGTAACATCACAGACTTGTTAAAAATTACATCTTTCTACACTGTATGTTTGTATGTATGTATGTTTGTTTGTAACCGACTCCTTAGGGCGCGAATTTGACCCACTTCCCGGTTTCCGATTGAGCTGAAATTTTGCACGTATGTGTAAATTGGATGCCAATGCAATATTATGGTAACATGGAGCTGATCTGATGATGGAGCTGGATGGTGGCCATAGGAACTTTGTAATAAAACGACACAACCCCGCCGAGTTTGGGCTCTTTTGATTCGTCTTGTCGAGTACTTTGATCCCAGATGGTAACCAGGGTCTGATGATGGAGCTGAAAGATGGCCAAAGGCACTCCACAATAAAACGACACAACCCCATCGAGTTTGGGCTCGTTTGATTCGTCTTGACGAGCACTTTGATCCCATATGGTAAACAGGGTCTGATGATGGAGCTGGAAGATGGCCAAAGGCACTCCACAATAAAACGAAACAACCCCATCGAATGTGGGCTCGTTTGATTCGTTTTGACGAGTACTTTGGTCCTAGATGGTAACAAGGGTCTGATGATGGAGCTGGAAGGGGGGTAGGTGGTGGGGTGGGGGGAATGGGGTGGGGGTAAGGGGGTCGGGGTTTAGAGGGTTGGGGGTAAGGGTGTGGTGGTTGGGGTTAGGGGGGGGGGGGGGGGTTGGGGGAAATAGGGTGGCAGGGCGTTAGGGATTTTGGGGGGATGTGGGAAATGGGGAGGGGGTAAGAGGCCTAGATGGTAACAAGGGTTTGATGATGGAGCTGGAAGGGGGGGTAGGTGGAGGGGTGGGGGGGTTCGGGGGTTAGGGAGGTTGGGGGGTTGTGGGAAATGGGGAGGGGTAAGCTGGGTTGGGGGTTGGGGTTGGGGGGTAAGGGGGGTTGGGGTAAGGGGTTTAGGGGAAGTTTGGGTAAATGGGGTGGGGGTCCGGGGTTAGGGGGGTTGGGTTTAGGTGGTTGGGGGGTTTGGAAAAAGAGGAGGGGGTAAGGGGGGTTTAGGGGTTGCGGGGTTGGGGTTAGGCGTTTGGGGGGGGTTGGGGAAATGGGTTGGGGGATGTTAGGGGGTTGGGTTTAGGGGGTTGGGGGTTGTAGGTGAGGGGGGTAAAGTTAGAAAGAAAGAGGTTTACGTTTAGTAGTGTAGAGCAGTGCGCGCGCACCAAAGACCAAATTTAAGATAGACTGATTCTATTTAAGACGAACAAAAAACCGTTTTGTGTCTCTTTTTAGCACATGGAAACTCTCACTGTGAAAAAAATGCAACTAAAAAATAGAAAATAAATAATAGTTTAAAAAACTAAAAAACACGCTTTTAAAAAAAAACAACTAAAAAATAAATTTTAATAATTTCAATTCACTATTCTTATAGTGCTGTAAAAAATCTTAATAAGCAATTATTATATTGTTATATCCAGATCAAAATTTGTAAACAATTCTAAATATTGATAAAATAAATAATAATAGTTTAAAATATTTTATTGTAAAAAAAGCGAAGGGTGCTTTTTAAGATGTTATCAAAATGATAATCCTTGACAATTGACACCAATGACACCATGCACCCCACGCTTTTTTACAATAAAATATTTTAAACTATTATTATTTATTTTATCAATATGTAGAATTGTTTACAAATTTTGATCTGGATAAAACAATATAATAATTGCTTATTAAGATTTTTTACTGCACTATAAGAATAGTGAATTGAAATTAATTAAAATATATTTTTTATTTTTTAGTTGTTTTTTTTAAAGCATGTTTTTTAGTTTTTTTTTTGAAGCTATAAATTTACACAAAACAATTTTTTTTTACTTTTTTACTGCAGCAACTTTATTGTAGAATATAGCAATACCCAGTGTTGTCACATCTACCAACTTTTTGGTAGATCTACCTATTTTGCCTCCGGTCTACCTCTCTACCACCCGCGGCCTCTAATCTACCTCTTTTTCAAAACATTTCCGTTGCAAACAATTTCTTTGTTTCTGTCCACTTCTTCATAGAAGTGTGAATGTTGTGAGACTGTTCTCGCCCATAAATAATCGCACACACAACGTTTTTTTTTACAAGTGGTGTTCCTAACTCCAATCATTTGAAATTGTTTAACAAAAACATGTAAAAGCACCATCCATAAATAATTTCAAACATTTTCACTAATTTTCATTCATTAAAAAGGTACTGATTTAACTAAAGTGGTAGATCTACCTATTTTCATTTTCAATTCTACCTATTTCTATTAACTTTTGGATTTTATTCTACCAATTTTTCAAAATTGTATGTGACAACATTGGCAATACCCAAATAGACCAAGAATAAAAGTCTGTGAATTAGATAGTTTAGAATAGTAGAAGCAATGTTAGAACAACTCTTAAAATTCAAATAAGGCTTGATTTCCTCCTACGCTGACGTCGGTCGAGCGTACCGTCGGTCGCGTATGACAAATGCGCGGCCATCAGCGTCGCTGTGCGGCGCCCCATAGAATATTGTGTTTATTCGTACCTTTGAGAATTTAGATTCGTACGCTCGACCGACGTCAGCGACCCTTCGCACTGAGCGCGCGATAGCTACGATTTTGAATTTCGTGGAATTCTGACATTTCTTAGTGTTACCAGGCAAAACATAATATAATAAATCATTTATTAATACGTAGTCAAAATAATTTTTGATCTAACCATTTAGACGTAATAAATTATTTAACCCTTTTATGAGTAAAAAATAAATTGTCTCTGGTATGATTGCGAATCATCATCATATCGTAACGCTAGGGTACTGTTGTGAGCATGGAAATGTGTTCTGCGCATTACAATAAAATATCCTTTTTGTTAGGATTCCAGAGCTAAAATGGCAAAAACGAAACCCTTTTAGTTTCGCCATGACGCTTAGGGAATATTAGTGCTAGAAAGTTTGCATGGATATAATATATAGCAATTATCCCGACAAAATTGTAAAACAACATGTAGAATTTTTTTTTTATCCAAACTGCCAGCCCTTGTCACTGTCGGCACGCACACATTCTTAAGGAGACGGAGTAGTATAATCTGTGGCTATAATCGCGGTAAGTACCAAGATTTTGTACGGGATGCAGTATCTGTTACGAGAAAAAATTATAAAGACTTTAGAAGAAATTATAATAACTTTTAAGACTTTAAAACTGAAGAATACCGAAGATCTTTGGGGTATTGGGGTTCGAGTCATGCATTCTGTCATCCATATTGTGGTACCGCATCTAGCCATCGTGTTTAACAAGTGCATTGATGATAGTGTATTCCCGGACTTAATGAAGTATAGCAAAGTCATTCCATTGTTTAAATCCGGAAGCTCATCTGATCCTGGCAACTTTCGACCGATATCTGTGCTTCCAGTGCTGAGTAAAGTGTTTGAGAAGATCATGCTTAACCAGTTGCTACGTCATTTTGATATATATGAACTATTATATAGTCAGCAATTTGGTTTCACAAAAGATGCGGCCGCAACTCTCATGAAGCACATTTATGACGCGTGGGAACATTCACAAGATGCAATAGGAATATTTTGCGACCTTTCCAAAGCTTTCGATTGCGTGGAACATGAGACGCTTATCCGTAAACTTCAACACTACAGACTCTCCGTTAAAGCACTAAACCTTGTTATGTCTTATCTCAGTCAGCGAATTCAAAAAGTGGACATAAATAGAACGCAGTCGGGCGGCTCTGCGGTGAAGCTAGGAGTACCACAAGGATCCATTTTGGGTCCTTTTCTCTTTCTGGTTTATATAAATGACTTGCCCCACTTGTTAGAAAAGAAGTGTAACATAGTATTGTTTGCTGATGATACTTCTTTGATTTTTAAAGTAAACAGGCAACAAGAAGATCAAAGTCACATCAATGAGACTTTAACAGATGCGCTAAACTGGTTCACCGCAAATAATTTAATACTGAATGCAGCCAAAACTAAATGTATTAAATTTACGTTGCCTAATGTAAGACAGGTTGACACAACTATATCCTTAAATGGAGAAAATCTGGAACTTGTGCATGAGACTGTTTTTCTTGGTCTTACCTTGGATCGAAATTTGCAATGGAGCCCACATATTTCTGGTCTTGCTGGTAGATTGAGCTCTGCCGCCTATGCTGTACGAAGAATCAGGCAATTTACCAACGTAGAAACTGCCCGGCTTGTTTATTTCAGTTATTTTCACAGCATAATGTCTTACGGCTTGCTGATTTGGGGCAAGGCAGCCGACATCGAAACGATCTTCATTCTACAAAAGAGGGCAGTCCGGTCTATCTACAACCTTGGCTCCCGGTCTTCACTAAGAGAACGCTTTAAGGAGATTAACATCCTCACAGTAGCTTCACAGTATACAGGGTTATTTGTAATTCACTAGCATCCTTTTAACCCTAAACTCCTACCACTTAAACAAATGTTTTCTTGTTTTACGGCTTTTGTCATAACTTAATATTTTTGGTGTAATAACGTTTTGAAAATTTGAGATTTCCTCTTATTTTTACGATACTCTGTGTATTTGTATGGGAAAAAAGTGCTTCATTTTAAAAAGTCGTAAAACAAAAAACATTTGTTTGAGTGATAGGAATTCAGGGTTAAGAGGATGTCAGTGAATTAAAAATAACCCTGTATACATGATGTGATATTGTATACACACAAAAATATCAAGTCCTTTAAGAAAATGTCAGACGTACATGATATCAACACTCGTATAGGTAAAGCCACCAGAGTTGAGGCCACGCACACAACTACATCTCATGTAATGACAGCGGGATTTTGACGTTGTGTTGACGTTAAACGCCAACACAACGTCAAAATCCCGCTGTCATTACACGAGATGTGGTTGTGTGCGTGGCCTCAACTCTGGTGGCGTTACCTATAATAAACACAAGCTTGTCGTCCCTAAATTCCGTATACGGAAAATAAGCAAGTCCTTTGTGGGAAACTGCGTGAGATTTTACAATAAAGTCCCTGTAGAAGCATGGAAATTGCCACACAACTCTTTCAAAGAATACATAAAGAGTACACTCCTGAAGAAAGCATACTATAAAGTTGAGGAGTACTTGTGTGATAATGCGACATGGCCAAGACTGAAAGCCGAAGATAATTAGGATGTCAATATGTGATGTGATGTACTCGTGTTTGTGTGTGCGTATGTGTGTTTATGTGGATGTGCTTTGCAATGTGAAGTGTTGTGAAGTGTGACTTGTAGTGTCCCGGCGCAATCCGTGGCTAGTTTCTGGTTCTGTTGCCGTTGTCCACTTAATTGTAATAAGTAGGTACCTATTTGTTTGATATTCGGAGACCTTATACATCTCCAGCTCTTTTTATTAATATTATTATTAATTTTGACCTTGGAGGCTTTTTACACCTCTAATGATTATGTAACTAGTTTACGTTGACATTTAGAGACATATAGTCTAAATTTAGATGAAGTATTTTCTATTTATTATTAACTCAGGGACTTTATATATCCCTTTACTATATTTAAGGCTGTATATTGTTAAGCTTATGGATTTAAACTTTTATATTTTAATTAATACTTTATTAACTAGTCACTGGCCCGCGACGACGAAGTTCCTAAGACGGTCCCATAAGGCTTATGGGAACGGAAGCGATACATGCCCTCGGAACCGCTCTGCTTTCAGAGCATGACACGAGTGCGTGTGAGCCAACTTTGGGGGCGGCAGGCGTAAGCGTTTGCCTTTGGAATCCAAAAGTTTAATGGTTACTTGACCTGAAATGTTTTTTTAACACAATCATTTTTAATTATTGTTACATTGGAAGACATCTCCAATAGTTTTATTTTTTCCTTTTTAATTTTTTTTTTTTGACGGTGGAAGCATTCTACACTTCCAATTAACGTAGATATAGTTAAGATGTAGGAATTGTTTTAGTTTTTTAACTAAGGAACCCAATACATCCCTGTATTGTTTTTTATATATTTTTTTTTATTTACTTAATTCTATATTTGTATGATTTTTTTAATTTGTAATTTATTATATTTTAATTTGAAAAGATGACTTTCTGCCAAATTTCTTGCGGCGCATTCTTCAAGGCAATGATGGTCCTTACGAAAGCGCTGGTAGTTTAAAAAAAATGACATGTATAAGAGCCCTTTGCGGCCTACTTGCAGAATAAACGTTTTGATTTTTTTTTTTTTTGATGTAACTATTAAGTAATCTGTGACAATACTCTATTTTAGAGTACGGGTGGTAACCCTAATTCACAACCTTTGAGTGCCATTTTATGCGCCACCTTTAAGTATACATGCGTAATTTAAAGGTATTACCAGTCCATCGGTATAGGTCTGTGACTCTGTGTTATACCGCATTGTGCTGTGCGTGGCCCGCCGTCGTGCGCTTATCTCAAAAGTACTGACTTGCTTGACATTTTGACAATTAAAAATTTGACAGTTCGACGGAGAGGGACGGACACTCATGTGGTGCCAATGCAGCAAAGTCTCTTTGATTTAGAATTTCGTCTTGCAAACAGTTGTTACTATCGAAACGATAGATGCAGCAAGATTTGTTGATGCATCGTTTTGGATTTCTTGCTTGACTAACGAGTTACCCTTCAGGTATCTTTAACACCCGAGTCAGCCTACAATTTCACGTCCGGAGGCGAGAATATGTCTGTAAAGCGTCAAGCCACTAGAGACCTGAACCATGAGAACTGGGACCAAGACGATCCCGACGACTATGAGGAAATGGGCACTTTTAAACCTGCACCTGAAGAAGTGATTGAGAAGCGTGTTATTAGGACAGCAAGGAGACGCGGCCAAGCTACTGGTGATGAAGTAAGTTTAGATATTGTGTTGTTCAAGTCCAAAAGTAGGTAGGCAATTGGTGATCTTATCTAAAATATAGCTTAATACCTAATGTCATTCAGGTTAGTTTCAACCATTCTGTTATATGAGAAAGAAACAACAGCTCTATGGATCTAAAACAAGTTTAAAACGGTGATAAATTGGTTAGCTGTGAGTTTGGCTGCATTAAAAAAGGATTGGGGCCTGCTGGGGAGGTGTTTTCCAACAGGCATAGAAATGACGAAGATAATTTTTTTTACCTATATATCTGAAATAGTTAAAAATAAAGTATTAATTAATCTTAAGAATAAAGGACTAACCTTATAGTGTGGGGTATCATTGGATATGTCTTTTTAAACAGTTGTGAAGATGATTTTTCGGTATATTGATTTGTTTGTGAAATATTCATCTTTTTCATTTTTTTGGTAAAATCGAGCGGCTTCCCCCCCTCTTAAATCTAAACTGTTGGTATAAAAAATTAAAAAAAAAATCAAGAATGGAGAGCATATGTCAAATTAATAAGGAAAACCATAACAGCTAAGTTTGCTTGAGAATTATTAGTAGTTTTAGAGTAAATAGCAGCCTAACCTATAAAATATTGCTTGTTTTAATACGGACAGTATAATTAATAGTAAAATTAATAAGATATGCAAGGATTTTTTCGTAACAGCTGCGGAACCCCATCCTGAGCGTGCCCGACTCGCTCTTGACTAAAAACTGATTTTTACCTGAGAATCTTGTATAATTTTATATTTGGAATTAAACAGTGATATTATACCTGACTGACAAACACTGCACTCTGCACAAGTCGCATCTCCAACCGAATAAAGCGGTAATATGAAATGCCTTAGTTTGTAAACTAAGCTTTATCTGGTTGCTTTATGGCTTAGTTTGTAAACTAAGGCATTTCATATTACCGCTTTATTTGGTTGGGGGTGCGAAGTGTAGTGATATGCACGCATCAGCTCTATGAGCTGCTAGTGTATTATTTTAAATAATAATAATAATGTAGGTACTTTTTATAAACTAAGTACACTCTATACAAGGTTTTTATGTCAAAAATGGATTTAGAACCACCATAACTTATCAAAAGAAGTTCAAATGAAAATATGATAGTAAAATAATGAATTTGTTAGTTTAATTCTCTGATCTGATCTCTGTGTATGTGCTTTGGTATCAAAATAATTATAAAAAGATGAAGATGGAGCATCTTTGTCTATTTTCTCTTTGCTAGCATAAAAACTTGTAGTTAATAAATTTTTTGAAGTTTAAGATTATAATAAAAATCCCATAAAATTTTAAGTCATAATGTATGTTTTTAGACAACCAGATGGCTTAGTGGTTAGAGAACTTGACTATGAAGCTTGAGGTCCCGGTTTCGATTCCCGTGTTGGGGCAGGTATTTGTATGAAAAATACGAATGTTTGTTCTCGGTCTTGGGTGTTTAATATTTAATTAAGTACTAGCTTTTGTCCGCGACTCCGTCCGCGTGGAATTAGTAATTTGGGCAGCTTATTTTTTTTATCCAATTTGCTTTTTCATCAATTATGGCTCTCCTTAGTTCCTCGATATAAAAAAATTACCCCCCCCCTGCACCCTCCGCAACCCCCCTCACCGAACCCCCCCCCCCCCCCCCCCCCCTCCGCACACCCGCGTTCACATTCACCACCGTACCTACTCCCAAGTCACTACTTCTAAAAACTATTCTATAAATTCTTAAAATAGACGTATCTTTCTTATTTGTGAATCGTTTCAAATGAAACAAACACTAAATGTTAATCCAAGAAAATACCAACATATCAGTGAAAACCGCATCCTTCTAGGTTAAGCCGTTTCTGAGATTAGCGCGCACAAACGCACAGACAAACAGACAATAATTCTAAAAAACATTGTTTTGGGTTCTATTGCGCTAGTAAATAGCCCTAGTGACAGTTTTTCTCAAATATCTTCAATGTACAGACACAGACTTGTTACAGATTTATTATTATGTATAGAATGTATAGAATATAGATAGAAGATGTATCTATCTATATAAGTATGTTTATCCGTTGTCTAGTACCCATAACACAAGCTTTGCTAAGCTTACTTTGGGACTAGGTCAATTGGTGTGAATGGTCCCGTGATATATTTATTTATTTATTTTATCATTAGTCATACAGTGATTTATTTCTGAAACGGTATTTTTTTCAGGACTTTTTTAAATGCCATCTTATAGAATGCAGTAGGTTAGGTTAGGTTTGTTTTATAACAATTCCGAAAAATAAATTGTTGCAGAAATAAATCACTGTATGGCTAACGTTGATTATGACTAATGATACATTATGACTTAAAATTTTATGGGAGTCATTATAGACCTGACACTTCCTACTAAACTATAGCATTAAAAATGGTTTTCTTCTTTACAGGCAAAGCGAGGCGTCTTCAGTGCATTTGGAGGCTTTGGTAAAAAAGCACAGCCATCGTCATTTGACTTCCTGGCGAACTTGACAAATGGTAGCAAACCTGCTAATGGCTCACCATCCAACAAAAGTGACACAGTAGTTTCATCCAGTAGCAATGTTTTCAACAGCAGCCCATCATCAGGCACACAAGGGGCAGGTCTATTCAGCATACCCGCACCCACCACATCCACAACTAAGTCAACATTTGTCATGCCATCATCACAAACATCATCATTGTTTGGAGGCCCCATGGCCACTTCAGCATCCAGTGTATTCACAGCATCAAAAGCAGACTCAACTGTAGGTAACTTCTCATTCAAGCCACAGCCCAGCTCCACAGAAAACACCAACAAAACAGATTCCACTTCTGCAGTATCATCAACCATGTTTGGCATTCCTCCAAACAATACAGAGACTAAAAAATCCTTATTTTCAACAGCTGCTACCTCTACTCCATTTAAGATCCAACCAGTTACAAGCACACTCGCATCAAGCCCAAGCAGTATCACAACAAAAGATGATACCAAAAACAAAGAACAAAAGGGTGAAGAAAACAATGAGAAAAAGATGCGGTACTACACAAAATTGAAAGGATTGAATGAATCAGTATCAGATTGGATTAAAAGTCATGTTGAGAAAACACCTTTGTGTATTTTAACACCAATATTTAAGGATTATGAAAAATACCTTAAAGATATACAGGAGGAATATAACACAACAGTCTCAGAAAATGCAACAAATAAACATTCCGATAGCAACAAAGGTTCAGAAGAAATAAAATCACAACCACTACTTGCCAAAACATCACCATTCACTGGAACTGGTAATTCCCTCTTTTCTAATTCAAGTCTTGGAAAGACAACCTCCTCCTCCTCCCTGTTCTCTGCTCAACCCAGTTCCAATTCATTTGGTGAAAAAGGAAGTAGTGCAAGCAGTATCAGCAGCCTTTCAAATACTCCTAAAGCAGCAGGATTTTCGTTTGGTATTAATACTTCACCTCAAAGTTCAACATCAACAACTAATACTACTCCAGCTCCAGCTCCATTCTCTTTTGCTATTGGTAAACCTTTTACTATGAATAATTTCAATGCTCCAAAACCGGCTGACACAGAAAATAAAGATGAGGAAGCTGATGATGAACCACCTAAAGTTGAATACACACCTGTTGTTGAGGAAGACAGTGTTTACGAAAAGAAATGCAAAATATTTGTAAAGAAAGAGGGCAACTTTGCTGATATAGGTGTGGGCACACTTTACATTAAGAAAGTCGAAGATAGTGGGAAACATCAGCTGTTAGTTCGTGCTAACACTAACCTGGGTAATGTGATGGTTAATCTTATACTGTCTGCGGCTATACCGACGCAAAGGATGGGCAAAAACAACGTTATGATGGTATGCATACCTACACCTGATGCCAAGCCTCCACCAACTCCTATCCTCATAAGAGTAAAAACTTCTGAAGAAGCAGATGAATTATTGGAAACCTTGAATAAATACAAGGCATAAATCATCAAATCAAAAATCTAATCCAGTAGATAATAGGATTGAAAAAGTAATAAAATTTAATAAAATTATCATTAATATTCCAAATTATTGAATGCACATTAGTTTAGTTTGTTTTTATTTGACCTTTCCACCAATAAGATACGTCCAGAACAACGCTTTTGTTCGATTTGAACATTTGGACTCTTCATGCGATTTTCACACCACACTGAAATCATGCTTGAAAGTGTCCGTGCCTTATGTGTTATGAAAATCGCATGTAGAATTCAATACAAGTTCAGTGTAAATAAAACTAAAAAGAAAAATGGCAGGTACAGTTAAATTAGCCTTAGAACACCAAAATAATTTTAAGGGTGAAGCCAGACGAGCGTAATTTTGTGAGTCGTGGCGTGTGGCGCGACCGAAATTCTGCCGCTCACGACTTACAAAATTACGCTCGTCTGGCTTCACAATTATATAAAGTTCTATCTGTCCCTCTATAATAGTGTTCGGCAAACAGTAGAATCAGGGGCGGCACAAGACCTAAATTTGATGTGAGCAAGATATATTTCGCGAGGCCCTTCTAAATGCGACGCCGTTCACGTTGCCTCTGAGTAGAATAGAATTGTTCTGGCACTGATGCTGCTGTTTTTTTACTTGTACCTTGTACGGGACTTGTCAAGCAAGGTGGCCTGAACTCCCAGTCCAGCTAGCAAATCAGTATTACTACTATCTGAACGATCGAACTTTCATGAGTGTTTGTAAAATTGGAGAAAGGCATTTTCCCAGTGGTAATGATAAGTAATGCCTACTTACATTTTCGTCCCCATAAAAAATTTACATCGAAATCGTTAGAGCCATTTTCGAGATATCAAATGTTGTACATCCATACTTAGGTACTAAGTACTAATATTTTAAATGCGAAATTGTGTCTGTCTGTTACTTCTTCACGCTTAAACCGCTGAACCGATTTAGATGAAACTTGGTATAAAGGTAGTTTTTTTTTATGGTATAGGGGGCAAATGAGCAAACGGATCGCCTGATGGTAAACGATTACCATCGCCCATTGACACCTGCGTCACCAGAAGAGTCACAAGTGCGTTGCCGGCCTTTTAAGTAGGAGTGCGCTCTTTTTTTTAACACGCTTTTATTAGGTCGACCTGTATGTAACTAACTAATGTAATGTACCTATATGTACTTAACCCACTTCCTGGTTTCCGATTGAGCTGAAATTTTGCACTTATATGTAAATTGGATGATGATGCAATATTATGGTAACATGGAGCTGGATGGTGGCCATAGGAACTCTGTAATAAAATGACACAACCTCGTCGAGTTTGGGCTCGTTTGATTCGTCTTGACGAGCACTTTGATCCCAGATGGTAACCAGGGTCTGAGTGAAAAAATCCAACTAAAAAATAGAAAATAAATAATAGTATAAAAAACTAAAAAAAACTCTTAAGTATAGAAAATCCACCTATAGTATATGATATTTTATTGAAAAAAAAGCGTGGGGTGCTTTTTAAGATATTATCAAAATGATACTCCTTCTACTCATATCTGTCAATAAAATATTTCTAACAATTGACACCATACACCCCACGCTTTTTTTACAATAAAATATTTTAAACTATAGGTGGATTTTCTATAAAAGCGTTTTTTTTTAGTTTTTTAATCTATTATTTGAAAGCTTGAAAGTCATATCGGTCCGGGAATACCGCAGCAGATATTTAATTCCAGAGCTTTGCTCCAGATGGTGCGGATGGAAGTGTTGTCGCGTAGGGCGGTGGCGGAAGGATGCGGCAGGGATCAACCCGAATAACTCCTCAGAGCACTCTCCGTTTGAGAACCTGGGAAGACATGGGATAGTTTTTAACCCGGAAATTTGCAGTTTCCGCGGGATAGCGATAAACTTAATTCATCGCAGGCGGAGGCGCGGGGAACAGCTGGTACAATAGAATATGAAAAAAAAAATGTAATTAAAAAAATACATATTATACATATACCCTACAACTAGCTGCTGCCCGCGAAGAACTTGTTTATCGCTATCCTGCGGAAACTGGAATTTTCCGGGATAAAAAGTATCTTATATGTTAGGGTGAGTGGGGGTAAGATGAAAAGCAGTGTAAGATGAAAAACACTTGGGTGCTACGAGTAGTTGTTCATCTGACACTGCTTTTCATCTTACCCCCACTCACTATAATCCAGGATATACACTGTGTGCTAAATTTATCATTAGAATCTGTCAAACTATTTTAGCCAGAAACATTCATGTTTATAATATTATGAGATCTTATCATCATCATCATCATCAGCCTATGTTCGTCCACTGCTGGACATAGGCCTCTCCCATGGCACGCCACTGAGCACGATCCTCGGCCACTCTCATCCAGCTCTTTCCAGCCGCCTTGCGAAGATCATCGATGATGAGATCTTATATATGCCATAATGCTATAAATAGCGAAACGGCCTTGATACAGCCTCTTTCATCCTGGGCCTAAAAACTAGTTAAGTAGTAGAAACTAGTAATGATTTACTAGCAGCACCATCCCAAACTTGGTAAATATTTGAGTTGAAGTAAAACTTCATGTATCAAATATAATCCAATTTTATTACTACTTTCGTAAATGGATTTAGAATGCACAGATTATACATAGCATTATTTAATATGCAGATTTTATATTTTACAATATTCATCAATATTTTTATGATGGCGATTGAAGAACCACAGTAAATTCCGATCAGTAATTTTGATCTAAATAAGGCTAAAATCAGACAAGCACATTGACCAACATTGCTATTTACAATTCTAATCAAAGATTTTATAACCATTTTATATACAGCTATATTCTTTCAGAATTCCATTCAATTATAAGCTAAAAATTAAACATTATGTACAGTATTTACAGTATAGAGAAAAATAGAATTGTTAGATTTCAGTTTTACATTTAGAAATAATTAAATTCAGGCTTATTACCCATAGTAAGATAATGCTTTGTGATGAAAAAGCCAATTACATAAAAAAACATGGTTTGATTTTGAAATAAAATAGAACTTTATTATTTGAATTATGAATAATCATGCTGGCTACTGATTTTTTTTTGCAGTATCAGATCTTTCTATGCAAGATTATGAAACATAAGTATTAGAAGTCATCTGTCCTAGTCCCATCTGTATCCTGTGCATGTGTATTTCTACATTATTTTGGAATAGCCGTTGATGCTGAGGCTCCAGTTTCATTTTAATCTGGTCCATGGTTCCCTGCAAAACGCTCAATTCATATGCATTCTGATCTGAATCTGACAAACTTTTCACTTGCAACATTAATGCAGTAAGGTCAGTCACAAGATCAATTAAAGTAGTATCTTTAACGGACCCATTATGGTTCTTTTCTACCAGCATGGCTGCTTCTTCTCTGCATTTCTCTCTAAGATGTGAAGGTGCCAACATTGCTGCTAGGCTTGGGCCAGGAGCAATCTGTTGGCAATATAACTGGACCTCATTGATATATTCTTGCAAATCCATATTCATTCTCTCCAAGTCTATGACAACTGCAGCATATTTCCTCTCAAAATCTTCAGGCATCTTTTGATTAAATGAATTGCGCTTCTCTGCATCACTGTTGTACTCTCGCAGCCTGTTAATCTTGACCCTTTTAGCATGCAAAACCTTTGTCAATTTGACAATGAGTTCTAGAAGGGGAAACGGGTAACTGCCAATTGAGTCCATTTGCTTTGATAAATCTGAACATCCTATCATAGGATCCCCTTGAGAGTTGTTGTTGTTGTTGTTTGGCAGGGTTGGATTATACAAATTGATTATTTCTTGCATGACATATCGTGGTCTGAACTTCTGTGTTATACTAGAGAGACTTATTGTATCTGGTGGCTCATTAGATAAAACTTCATAATCAGGAACGGAATGAGTGCCAAGTTTAGGTCTCTCAAATGTTATTCTATAGGTATTGTTTGATGTGTCCACAGCATCAATGCATCCAGTAAACAATCCATCTTGAGGTTTCCTCAATCTCGCTGTTACTTTAGTACCAACAACCAACTGCATTGGAATTTCGTTTGGTAAATCTTTGATACAGATATCAGCAGTTTTTCTTTGTTGTATATATCTTATCAGCTTTCTTTTTCTTTCCAATTCCTTTCGTTCCTCAGCAAAGAAAGCTTGAGAGCACCTCCGTGGTTTGCCCATCATCCTTCTGATTTTAGCCCATTGGACTTGAGTCAGCTTGTGGTTAGCTAGCTGCGGGAAGGACTCCCGCAGACAAATCATGAAATCATTCTCACCATCAAACAGAGCTTTGTCAATATTACTGTAAAAATATTCAAAGCACACCCATTTGTGAGCCTTCGGTAGTTTCAACAGGTTTCGTAACCTCATTCCAATCCGTTGTCCTGACTTACGGTCAGGGGACTGATTACCTACAGTTTCTGATTTGTCATCATATTTGTCATGGTTCCTTTGCACCTTTGATGGCGACTTCTGTTTCTTTGCACTTGATTGCTTGCTGGGCGTTTTAGATAATATCTTTGGGGTTCTCTTTGGTGATTGCCTGGGTGGAGATGTGTTCACAAAGTCGTCAACAAAGATAAATCTATTTTTCTTTCTGATACGCGCTGGCATTCCTCTGGCGTTGAGTTTTTGTACAGGTTCACTAGGCGCTGGTTTTGGCGGTAACTTGGTACCAACTCTGTGCAAGCCAAGAGCTGCAGGCCCGAAGGCTGGCGGCATCTCGTCCTCCTCCGGCAAGTCCAAATCCATCGGCTCGTCCTTGACCTTAACTTGCAACCTCGCGACACTGTTCCCATCTTGCGACCCTAAACAAAATCAACACAACAATCAGTAAAACGAAGTAAACACTTGAAAGTGGCTGCCGTAAAGCCAAGGTTTTGACGTTGTTACACTCGCGAATGAAGTGTCGGAAGCAATTTCCGTCATTTAATTCCAAATTTCAACAAATACAAAATGACAATTCGCCAACAAAATTTGAATTTTTTCAAATTTTGAACAGTCTAGGACTCAGCATTCGAAAATATACGAGACAACCAGAAGGGTTTCAAAAGTACAGTATCTAGTGACAGTGAATACAATTAGTTTTAATTTAATAGTAGATTGGAGACTGAAATAATAAAGAGAAAACACTTAAAATAGAAACAAAACTTACTTTCCGATTTATCCGCCATATTGCTATAAAGTAATTTTGATTTGAAGATGAATGAAAGCGCCAAGAGTTGATTATGGTATCACTGTTCAAATGTTGACATTTACTTACACTATTATAAAAACGGCTGAATTGTTTTTATAAAACCTTTAGGCTTAGATTAATATTGTAGTTTATGATATTATTGTGCTATTAAACCTTTCCTTTTTAAGAAAAATATTATTGTTAATTATATTTAGTATTGTAGTTAAAGACAGTGTACCAATATAATCAACTTTGACATTTTATTTTCATATTGTTGGGGGCTAATCCTAAGTCGCTCGCACGTCGCTCGACATATTCTTAAAGAATATTAAGAATGTTATATGATATTACTAGGAATTCTCGAGGCACTTTTGAAGTTGTCATAGGGTTAGGGACTTCTCATTTATCGACTTTCGATATAGGTACATAATTATATCGATAAATCAGTATTCTGTGATATAATAATTAAAGTATGATTAGGAGTAGAATTAAACAACAGGCAGTCTTATCGCGAATGAGTGATACTTACTGACTTTTTGGAAATTTTAAACAGGAATTATAACAGTATAGGTGAAAAACTTAAGTAAGTCACCTGTTTTATGTAGTAGTGTACAGAATTAATATGGAACTTAAGTCATTTTTGAAATATTTAACGTCAATTTGTTTATGCGGACACGTTAATACTACATACAACAGGTGACTTACTTAAGTTTTTCACCTATAATATTTTATTGTTCCTTATAACACTGAACTGAACTGGTTAAATGTGAAATCTCTATTTCACATTTTCAACTGCTCAAAAGTTATTTGAAAGACTAACGATTTAGCGATAAAACCGCCTGTTGTTTAACTGTACTTTTAATCTTCTTTAATATGTTGTGGTCCATAATGTATCGATATAATATGTATATCGGCAGTCGATAAATGAGAAGTCGTTATGACGGCCTCAAATGTGTCACGAGAATTTCGGCCCCTAGATATTACATTATTTTTGACTTAATTTTAAACGTTTTTATTAGTATGGTTACAATTACATCACATTTAATTATACTAGTCCTAATACAATTAATTAGAACTAAGTATGCCAGAAGTTTGCAAGAAATATCGGTTTGTCAAGATAACGCTGTCAAACGTACAAATCGAAAAGCAGTAAAAATAGTGGACGTTTCGCTTGGATCAATCATCAACCTTGAATGTCACGTTTGGTATACTTATTTAACATTGTTTTTGAAAATATTTAGTATTGCTTAACTAAATAATTACGGTATCATCGTTGGCTTTTAGTAATGAACAAGATGATTTTGAAGCAAAAGTTTGGTATTTTCGAAAACGAGGCAATAGATCTACAGCACGTGAACTTATTTCAAGCATAAGTAAGGAAACCGAGGAAAACAAAATAAGCATAAGCCCATTTCATACTTTGCGATTAAAACACTTTGATACAAATGACTCTGGAATTTACTTTTGTAAATATTTCAATGACTTCAACAAATATTTCACCTACGTATTAGATGGTATGTACACGTGTGGTAACTCGAGTTTCAAATGAATTCCAACAAATTTTTTTTTTGTAAACTTTTTACTAACGTTTTTAACAATTTTAAGGAGTGTATGATATCAATTCACAATCCAAAATTGGCACTTCGAGCGATTGGCATGACTTCCAGAACACTGTTGTTTACCCTACTAATCACTACATACGAAATAAAAAAGGAATCGAGTCTTCACTTTTTCCATTTGAAATTGTTTATTTATGGGAAAACTGGGGTCTATGTGAAAAAATTAACAATGAATACATACGACGTCGAACTGGAAAGTGCCGAATACATCCAATACGAAACAAGATCCTGGAAGTCGTGGTAAATGTTGATGATATTTACACTAACATGACTTACTTAAATTAGTGGACTTTTCTACATTTTCAACAGGTATAAAGAGTTATTTAAGAGTATTAATCTGACTGTTGCAGGTCTTAATGGCTAACAGTTTGAGTGATAATCTTGCATCTTATCTACTGGATAGCTATAGTGTGTCATGTAGCTCTATCGAGTTAAATACTTACTACCCTAAAATTAGCAAAGTTATAAGAAACATTCCAGCGTTCATTATCACTGAATCTTGTAACTCAACGGAACCAAGTAATTTATTCTTGTATAATTTTAGTGCAATAATTGCATGTCTCAATTTTTTCTATGAAGCTCTTAATTTTATTTTCTAGGAGTCAAAACAATACATGACAAATTGGAGGATGATTTTAAATACAATGTCACCAAACGTGTAGCAGAAAATGGTCATTTAATTCTCATTTGTCCTGATATTACTATAGAGTCTGAGGTAGATTGGTATAAAGATAGTAAGCTGTTAAACTCTTCGTTTAGGTAATACATACTGTGAAATTAACAGTTTGTTATTTATTCTATGGTGTTTCTTATTTTTGTTAATTTTTATTGGTACAGGAATAACATGGCTCAATCTTTGAATGAGCCCCACATAACAATAGATGCATATAACGCTCTCTATATACTGCATGCCACAAAAACCGATGAAGGTGTATATTCATGTATCGTTGATGGAAAAACTATACAAAACTTTTGTGTAAAAGTGGACCCTAAGTACAAATTCTTGAATCAAGGTATGCTATTTTACTTTTTTGTAGTTTTATTAAGTCTTCTGTCGGCTGTTCACTTATTAAAATTCTTCTTTACAGACTTTATTCGCCATTCTATTTATCTTGGATTTGTACTTTCCTTAACAATGACCTGCTATTGCGCTGGTATTTTTGTAGCATGGCAAAGACGTGCATCTTTCGCTGACCCTTTAAATTTAATGAGGAGAAAGCGTAATTATTCTTTTGATGAACGTAAGCGCCTCATAAAAGAATAACTAGAATAAACAAAAACACTAAATGAATTTTCTCACATTTATTTAAGTTTTCATTATTTGTATAATATGAATAAAACATTAACTAGCCATGAAGTTTTTATTTTATTTACGTAAAAAAAATATTTATATTTTATTTATATGAACAATAGACCCCTAAGGAATTTTTGCAATAAGTTTATATCTAAATTATATAAAAGAAAGAGCTGACTGACTGACATATCAACGCACAGCCCAAACAGCTGGTTCTAGAAATTCCAAATTTGGCACGTAGGTTCCTTATAAAGTCTAGGGGTGCACTAAGAAACCATTTTTCAAGTGAATTGAGTGACAGGGAGACGAGTGGTACGCTACGAACTTCGAATTTCATAGTAGCCTCCCAGCACAAATGTCAACTAACCCCAGAATTAGTAAGAAGCTCAGCTGTGTTAGAATCATTGTTGGCGTTCGCTAAGCCGTCCAGGGGGGCTACTACGAAATATTCGAACTTCGTATCGAGCCGTTCCGTTCACACTAATAGTTTTAAATAAAAGCACAGATTACTTAATAGTTACTTCGTAACAGATACTGCATCCCGTACAAGATCTTGAGTACCTACCGCGATTAAAAGAGTGAAAGGACGGCACGACACGTAGTCCGAATTTTGTAGTAGGCCAACGAACCAAGGCCAGTGAAGCCCATCCTTACGTTCTCGTTCGTAGGGCCGGTGTGTACGCAGCATAAAATTCAATTAGCACTTATGTACACGAACGTATCGTCAATTTTTTCGAGGTGAGTAGCGAGCGTGAATGTGTGACTGGTACACATCTGTGAATTGTAGTATCTGTCACGTTGGCGGACATGATTATTTCTCCAAAAGCAGCTCCAAAAGCAAACCGTTTAAAATAATTTAAGGATGATTTTGATTCTGTGGTGGTTTAGTTCCGTGTTGTCAAACGTCAGTGTCAAGAGATTGTCATTGTCAGTCAAGTTAAATCAATCAGACTTGTTGCGCGAATTCAATAATCGAGTGTGAAAGTTTATAACAAAGTTTCTAAATATATATTTTTTTCATGTTAAATCATCTTAAACCAACATGAATTACCACGCCCTTTTGATTTGTGTATTAGCTGGCTTATCTTTGCTACAAAACGCTGAATGTAAGTATTATCTTAAGTTAAATTAAAGTTTGGATGTCTTCAAGGTGAAGTGAGAGTGGTAGTATTGCTTGCGTAGAATTTGGTTATGGAATAATAGGTGTAGTATTAATAAAAGAGTTACATTGATGTACGAAACCTGTTTACTTTGTAGACATGGATGGATAGTTTGGAAATAGGTTTTTCTAATCACTTAATCCTGGTTCAACAGTATCAATAATGTTATTAGTAGTAAAACAAAATTATTTTCATTAATGCTTTATTATTAAGTAATGACTTACCAATGAATCAATATCCAAAAAGTATATTCTAAGATGTTTAAAAGCACCCAAATGTTCACCACATACACAAGATAAGTAACTATTCTATGTAGGTAGATAATAAAACATTGAGCAAACTATAATCCCTGAAGTATAGGTAGACATTCTGTTTTTATCTTTGCTTCATCCTGGCCTATACATCCCAATGGAGGCCTGGCCTCCTCTCAGAATGAGAGGGCTTTAAGCCATAGTTCCCATGCAGGCCCAGTGTGGATTGGGTACTTCACACACACAGGATTCCTCATGTTGTTTTCCTTCACCATAAAGCTCATTGTAAATTTCCAATGTAATTTTGCATGTAAATTCTGGAAAACTTAGAGGTGCAAGCCAGGGTTTGAACTACTTTGAACCCACAACAGCTTTTTTCAAACCCTTTTGAGTTTTGGCTCCCATAGTTTTGGCTACCGTAGCTTTTTGCTTATCTTGTAATCCAAATAAATTACTATAAAATTACAGTATTTGCATTGGAGAAATCCATATATTTAGAAACAAGCAATGTTCATCAAATAACTTCCCGAGAAAAGAGTATAATATATATTATGTTTTTTTTTTTTTTTTTTTTTTTTTAAGCTTTGCGCTCTTGGCGCATTAGCTAAACGGGGAAACGGAATTAGGTGAAGGAAATTGCGTAGGGATCGGAATTTAGAAAATAGGGTCGGAAAAGATCAGAAAGGGTAGAAGAAATAAATAATACTTATAGTTTGATATTATTCTGAGATAGAAATATATATAAAGCTTTAAATATATACAAAGATTTATCATTAAAGGGAAGAAGGGATGGGACAGATACGGGAAACGGAACGTCAAGGAGTGACAGCTGATGCAGAAAGGAGGAACGATCATAAAGTTGGCAGGCGAAGACTATATGATTAAGATCACAGGGGACAGCTCCACATTCACATGCAGGGCTGTCTACTATGCCCAATCTAGCAAGGTGTTCCGGTGTGCAAACATGCCCTAATCGCATGCGGGATATTATACTTGTGGCAGGTTTAGAAAGCGAGATTTTTGAGAACCAGGGCTTGACAGGGATTGTAGGTTGAATATCACGATAACGCAAACCCGTCCTAACATCATGGGAAGCCCAGAGTTGATTCCAAGCATCATGCAAGAATATTTTTGGCATTGCTAAAAGATCTTCAGCTATATTTTTGTATGGGTTAAGATCTCCGCATTCAATAGCTTCCCGAGCCAACTGGTCCGCACATTCATTCCCCTTGATGCCCCTATGACTAGGGATCCAAACAAAGGAAACAACATATTTACTCTGGTGACATGTAAGTAGAAGGCTTCGAATTTTATATATATGTGGATTATAAGACTTTGATGTAAATGGAAATTTGGCAATGGACTGAAGTGAGCTCAATGAATCTGAGAATATTATAGAGCTCTTGAGTTTCATTAAAACTATATATTCTAATGCTTTCAGGATACCAAAACACTCTCCAGTATACACAGACGATTCCGGTGGAAGTTTTATTTTCTGAACAATACGATATTGAGAATGTAGTACCCCAACACCAACACAACCATTTGAGGAGACCTTTGAAGCATCTGTGTAAATATGATGTGCATCCTGAGCATGTGTTCCAATGAAATTCAAAAACTGTACATTGTGTTCTATATCATTCTTAGAAATACTTATATTTAAGGCAACAGATGGAACAAGAGTTAAAGATTCATATTCATACTGATAAATAGGAAGTGTAGAAGAATTGAAAGTGGGTGCTAAGATAGATTTATATCTATTAAAGCTTTTAATCAAACATGGAGGTTCCTTATGTTTCCAAAAACTTGAAGAGGCTATTTCCAAAGATAGACGTGGCAAAATGGACCAAAGCTGATGATTGGATACTTGAGCACAGCGAAAGAGATACCTATCACTAAGAAATTGGCGCCGTAAATAGAGAGGAGGATCAACACATTCCACTTGAAGCGCATTAATTGGACTGGATTTCATGGCACCACAGATAATCCTAAGAGCTTTAGACTGGACGCTATTTAATTTCTTGAAACCAGCAGCACTGCCAGGTTCTAGTAAAAAAGTACCATAATCTAATATGCTTCTTATCAAAGCATTGTACAGTAATTTCATAGATGTAGGATGTGCACCCCACCAAACCCCAGATACACATCTCAGAATATTAATGTTTTTTTCACATTTTGAAACTATATAATCGCAGTGGGCAAGTCCATTTAATTTACTATCTAAAACTACACCTAAAAATTTTGTTTGATTTTTAACTGGAATTACATGGTTATCAAATTTAACATTAATTGGGGGAGGGAATCGCTTTCTAGTAAACAATACCACTGCACTTTTAGACACAGATAGCTCCAAACCATTGGAGTCTAACCATGTCATTAATGACCCTAAAGAGGATGTGAGACTATTGCTAGCCTGTTCAATGGAGCTGTTAGTTGAGTATAACAGTAAATCATCAGCATATTGTAAGACTCTGACTGATCCATTTAAAGATAATTCCAAGTCATATGTATAAATATTATATAGCAAAGGACTTAGAACCGAACCCTGTGGAAGTCCTCGCCACACTGTACGGGTGATTTGATTATTGTCATCTAGGAGTATGCTAATGAATCTTTCAGATAGTAAATTGATTATGAAATTGATTAAAATTAAAGGTACCCCTAACTTTAAAAGTTTATCCCTTAATACTAAAACTAACACATTATCATAGGCAGAACTAATATCGAGAAAAGCAGCAGTTACTGACTCATTATTTGAGAATGCTAATCGGATATCAGATGTTATTATCGCCAGACTGTCATGGCAAGACCGGCCTTTGCGAAAGCCAAATTGACTTTGAGCCAGTAGCTGTTTGCTTTCCATGAAAAATTCTAATTTGTTTTTAATCAAATGCTCTGCCACTTTGGCAAAGACTGAAGATAATGCAACTGGGCGATAAGACGAAACATCAGTAGCCGGTTTACTTTGCTTCAGAATAGGTATTATAATTTGTGATCTCCATGCTTCCGGAACAATGCCAGTAAACATAACTGTATTTATGATAGAGAGGTAGTAAGAAAGAATATTGTCACTAACATTTGAAAGAAAAGAATAGGGAACACCATCCTCACCAGGTGCCGAATCCTTTAGGTTAGCTAAAATACCCTTTAATTCCTCCATACGGAAGGGTGAGCCCATACTAAATTGAGAGGAAAGGTTATAGGGAATTGAAGAATGCTGAAAGACATATTGCTCAGGAACTGATGCCGGGGCTAAATGGTCTATGAATTGTTGAGCTAGATTAGGTGAAAGTATATGTCTAGGAGAATCGTTAAATGCAGATCTAAATCTTTTAACATTATTCCATACTATAGAAGGCTTTACATTAGGAGAAAGTGACGAACAAAATTGCTTCCATCCTTCATACTTTTTCTTACGTAACAATTTTTTAGTATCTCTAGCAACTTGCATGTAAATCTCAAAATTTTCATTGGTCATGGAGTGCCGATAACGCCTTTCAGCCTCCTTCCGTTTTTTAATTGACTGGGAACATTCAAAGTCCCACCAAGGTGGAGAAGGAATTTTACCTGATGCACTATTTTTAACAGGAAAAGTTTCATCAGCTGCTTCAGTAATTATCTTTGCCAGAGCAACCGAGGAAGAAACTACGCCCCCCTCATCAATACTAGGAAGATTAGATAGTCTATTATCTACACGGTTTTTAAAAACTTTCCAATCTACATTACTCAAATTATACTTGAGCATGGGACTGGGTCTCGGAAGCAATGGGATACTAAAAGGAAAAGAAATTAAAATTGGGAAATGGTCACTACCATGTGTTGAATCTAATATATGCCAAGATAAAGATGATGAAAGTTGAGCAGAACAAATAGATAAGTCCACAACGCTAACTGCCTCCAAGGGGCCAGTGCGCCTAGTGGGGAAGCCATTATTAAGGACACACAGATTATGGCTATCCAGAATATCTAAAATTTGTTCTCCATGATTACTAGAGACTGAGCTTCCCCATGAGCGATGCTGTGAATTGAAATCCCCTAGGATGAGGATGGGCTTTGGAAGGGAATTTATTATTTGTTCCAGCTCATAAAAGATAAGTGATGATGGATGAGGAATATATACAGAGATGATACTAATGTTATTTACAATGGCAGCAACAATAGACCATTCATTGATGCTGTGTGGTGGAGTAGGTATTGTTGAAAATGAAATATTATTCCTGATGAGTAAGGCCACTCCACCATACCCATCAGGTCTGTCCTTTCGGAGACATGAATAGCCAGAGACTCTAAAAAGAGCTCCGGGCTTGAGCCATGTCTCCGAGAGGGCAAGTACGACAGGACTAAATTTATTTATGAGAAAGATTATTTCTTGTTTTTTGCTAGTTATACTTCGACAGTTCCACTGAACTATCTTGTCCATTTTGTGTAAAAGTAGCAGCAAGTGCTTCAAGCAAAGGGGCAACGTGGGACGATGAGACAAGGTTAGATTTAGATAACAAGGTAATTAAAGCAATTATGGCCTCGGCCACAGATTGAGTTCTTGGTTCAGTATTATTTGAATCCCTCAGCGCACAACCATTTGCTGGAGATGGAATAGAATATTCATTTATTAGAGCATTATGAGCCGCTTGGTCATATCCTTTACTGGTTCTGGTTGGGGGGCCACGAGGCTTAGCATATATTGTTTTTCGGTATGATTGTGATTGTTTGGATGTGTTTTGTCTGGATCCATTTCCAACACTATTGCTGTATGTTTGTTGGTGCATAGGTTGATGAGGTGAGGGATTCTGCTGAAAAAGAACATCTGCAAAAGATTTTTTAATTGGTGGATGACACTTTGCAGCCTCTCCATATGAGATACAACTATTGGCCATAGTTACTTTAATGTCCTTTTGTCTCTTGTGTTCTGGACATGACCTGCTTGTAGCAAAATGTGGACCATTGCACCAAAAGCAGAAGGCGTTTTCTTCATTCACTGAGCATGTCTCAGCTGTATGCATTTGACCACATTTGTAGCACAGGGGTTTTGACCTGCAATTTGTTTTAGTGTGGCCAAACTTGCAGCAGCTGAAACATTGCACTGTGGGAAAGATATAAAGCTCTACCGGTATTGCATTATAGCAAGAAAACACTCGTTTAGGAAGATGCTGTCCGTCGAAAGTTAGAACTACTGTTTCAGACGGTTGCCATGTAACAGAATCGTTGTTGGTAACTCTTCGGTTAAGTCTTCTCACCTTAACAACATTCCCATACCCAATAGGTACAGAAATGTTGGCTACAATCTCGTCCTCAGACCATTGAGCTGGGATGCCACGAACTAAGCCCATGCGTGTGATGGAGAACGAAGGGATGTATGCTGTCAGATTCTCAGCCTCAAGGCGAGAATCGCTGAGGAATGAGTTAGCATCATTTATTTCGGAAAAGGCCATTGATATGCGGGTCCTACCAATCCGTTTCACGCTTCCATTTATAATGTTTCGGAAATTACTCTTAACTAAAAACTTCCCAAATGAGACTGGGTGTAATGACGAGTTTGCGTTTGTGTTATTTGTTTGTACATGTATAGTAAACGGACTGACATCCGTACCAATAAATAAATTCCTGCCAATCCCTGGTTTATTATTTTTTCCAACCTCCATCTCGAGAGCAACCGCTTCTTTTGTAGCTACCTGGACAGAACAATCGCACGTATAGCCTCCGCCATTGTTTTTTTTAGTTTTTTTATTGCAATATTTGCAAATTGATCTCGGCGCTCTAAGGTGTCGTTTACGATCACCTATAATGCCAGATGTTGAAGAGTCAGTGTCTACATTTGAGTCTATAATTATATTGCAACCAACCTGGAGGCTCCCACCTCCAGGATCCGGGGGTTCTTCATCCCCCATCATGGGGCAAGCTTAAGAACTAAAACTTACCTAAACTGGCGTATTTTTATACACTTACACAAATAAAATAGAAAATATATTACAGGGGGGCAAAATATATATACACACACCGCCTAGCTGATCTTTAAAGTATTAAATAATAATTATAATAAAAAGAAATCCAGAAACACAACCGTCGCGTTTCACGTTTCCCGCGCTTTTCTCCATATATTATGTTGTAGATTCTGTAATATGCATACATTGGGGACTTGTGGCATTTAGGTAACATTTGATGACAGATTAGTGATGTGACTATTTTTTTCTGTACAAGTTGTTAAAAAAAATCTTTTCAATCATTTAATAATATGCTTAATATATGACATTTCTGATGGACAATTAATACACTCACGATATCTCACCAGGGGTGAAGGGGGGTAAAAATATCCCCAAAAACGCCTCAGTAATTAATGGATGCCCCTTAATAATATTTTTTATTGTAACTTTGCTGAATTTTTTGACAGCACTATTTTTAACTTTTGATAAATAGTATAAGTTTACCTTTTGGATGCAGTCTCAGTAATAAAAGTGACCTTTCAATTTTAAAAACTTATTTTATCAATTAGAAAAGACACTTAAAAAAATTGTCTCATCACTAGTGCCACCTAATTGCCACTAGTCACAGATGTCTGGCCATTTTCAAGTCCAGGGTGATTGAGTATTTACTAGGCAAGTATGCTCATCATCATCATCATCATCATCATCATCATGCTCCATCATAGGCGCCATCTTCGCTGTCCATCAGGTGTGATTGTGGTCAAACACAAGCCTATCTAATATATAAAAATCTTGTGTCACGGTGTTTGTTACCAAACTCCTCCGAAACGGCTTGACCGATTTTTATCAAATTTTTTCTCTGTATTTGGTAGGTCTGAGAATAGGTCGTAGGCTACTTTTAATACCACTAGGTGATAGATATAATGTATATGGCAAATCAACGTTTGTCGGGTCAGCTAGTATTTTATAAAAAAAAAAGTTTAGTAATAGTTTAGTATAGCCAAGGCGGAGTTTTAATTTATTTTCTTGGGATTTCAGGCTTACTTAAAAGGTGTATCAGATGCAGATCAAGAGGTGAGCTGGGAAGTTGCGGAGACCCTTTGCCATTCAATGTGACAGACCCAGATGCAGAACCTGCCATACATATGGTTGCCTGTCCATCGGGATGGTGTGGCAAGATGATTCAAGGCACTACTGGAGCATTCAGAACTGATGGTAAATAACATCCTCTTGAGTACCCCTATTGTCTCCTGCTGATGCATACCTATGTTCATTGTTATCCATTGTTTTTTTTTTAAGAGTGTTTATACCTGTTGAGCTGGCAACGTTGCATTTTTGTTAGTTTTTCTCGATTATTCCATAAAAATTGAATGAAAATTAAAAATGTGGTGTATACAAATTGTTCTAATATATAAGTTAATGTGTCTACTGCAATAATTATTCGTGATAGACTTTTATTTTCTTTAAAAACAAACAAATTATTACCTAACGGTTTTTAAAGAAAATAAAAGTCTTATCACAAATAATTATTGCAGTAGACACATTAACTTATATATTACAACAATTTGTATACACCACATTTTATGCCTTTCAAATGACCGGGTCCCCATGGGCCCGTGATCGGAAATCCGTACCAACATAATAATAATAAAGTTTTATTTCTCTTAGTTAATAACAGTTTACATTATATTATACATTATATGGTGTAACATTAAAACTAGTTAAGTGCTATGAACTAAAAGATCAGCTACATTTGCAAATTTAGCTTACAGTGGCTCCTACACTAGGCGAAGCCTGTCTCGTAGGTAACCAATCCAGAGACGATTTACCATTGCGAAGCGCGAAAAGTTGACAAATGAAAACGTAAAATTAAGACAGTCCGTACTAACGTTGATTCAAACTACTTAAGCATTATAGTTACACTTTTGCTTAATATTTAAAGTTTACACTTAATTTGAATATCTAATTACAATTAATTTTTATTTCTATAAATAATATACGTAGGAATCAAGTGACCCACCCGCTTGTGTGTGTGTGTGTGTGTGTGTGTGTGTTGTGACAGAGTTCAACTATCTTGACCTCTTCAGGATATCCTCTATTTGTTCATATGGTAGATTATGTAACCAAGATTGCAGTTTGCGTTTCACCTCTCTGACTGTCAAATTTTGGAGAGGGACCTTAGAGGCGACTCTGTTAAAAATAAATAGATGGAGGTAGTTTCCGAATCTCTTGGCAAATGCAGTCCTTGTAGGGGGAAGCGGAATCCTGAGGGTCCGCTTTTGTAGCAACTTGTCGTAATCAGATGACTTCAGTAGTTTTTTGAGAGTCTTAACTACCGCTCGGAAGACAAAGGCACCCCTGACACTCAGAACACGCATATCTTTGTAGACAAGTTCGGTTGAATATCTTATTGGCTTTTTCAGGATCACCGTTAAGATGGCCCGTTGTGCTTTTTCAAGCAGAATCATATGTGATTTGGCCGCACCCCCCCACGCCGCAATACAATATGTAATTACGGAATGGCAAATGCTGTCGTAGATCTTCCTCAGCAAGCCCCTGTCAGCTGCGCCACGCAGGTTTTTAAAAACGTAGATCAATTTACGTACCCTGTTTGCCGTTGTAATAATATGCTCTCTAAAGTTAAGTTTCTCATCAAAGACGACCCCTAGGTACTTAATAGTGGTTTTGTATTCAATTACAATTTTGTAACAACAAATAACTTTTTTATGTTTGATTTCATTAAAAATTACTATTTATCTGTGGTATTTCAATTTTTTTGCCAAACATTCGCATTCGCATTCGAACATTCGCATCCTCGACATTCGCATTCGCGAATGTGTAAATTTAGACATTCGTGACATCCCTAGTTCCAACGGATCAACGGACAAGAGACGAAGTGGGGGGAGGGTGATGCCTCTGCGTCGCGACGACGCAACGCACCAGTGGAGGCTTACTCTTAATGTTAATTACAATAGATAGACTAAGGGCCGATTTTTCAATCCCCAGATAATAGTATCTGTCAGATAAATGTAAGCTCTGTCCTTTTTTCCTATGACTTCAGAAAAGAAAAGCGATAGTTTTAACTGACGGATACTTTTATCTGGGGATTGAAAAATCGGCCCTAAGTAGGTAGACTGTATTCTGATGAAACTGGATTTTTTCTATAATTTTTAAAATTTCGTGATTTTCGCTCATAACTGTTACCACTCACTGGACTTATCATGCAAATAATATTAGATATTTACCTCGACGAACTAAAACAATTACTGTGCTCACCCGCGACCTAAACCTCGACGTTTAGACGTTTCAACTTTCAACAACGACTCAACTCGTGACCACGACCACTACAATGTGGCCAAAGCATCGAAGTAATTGTTTAATATCGCACTGACACTATCCGAAATTATTTTCTTTTCAAAAATAAACCTGATTTTCTTTTAACACAAAGTTAATTTTTGAAATGATAATTTCGTATAGTGTCAGTATCGTTATAAACGTGCGATATTATTTTTATGATAAGTCCCTTGAGTGGTAATAGTAACGGATTATTTATTTCTGTTAGCCAACTATGAATGGCATATACTAAAGTTTGTACCAAGAATTGCTTTCACTGTTTGTGATCTGATCAGTTTGAGATAAGATAATGGTGTAAATTGTTTGAACCTAGTAAATAGAATCCTTCTTGTCCTGAATGTTTATTAAATCAATCATAATCCCTTTTCAGACTATGGGTCTGCAACTGAAAGAATGTGCCTGCAGCGACCACCGAGTGACTACGAAGAACGATGTGCATACACTATGTGGAATTATAAGAAAGTTTACATGTGTTTCTGTACTGGCGATTTGTGTAACTCTGGTTTTAGAATGTCTGTATCCTATTACAGTATACTAGTAGCAGTTTTAGTAGCTGTTTTTAATATGTAGGTATGTTGCAACTAGAGGGCTTTGACCAACAATACTGATAGATAAAAGCGTCACAAGTAAAAACACTATGATACTGTCTTAAAAGTGACTCTGAAAGCGGGGCATTATTATGTCTTTGACCAGTTACCCAAGTATTTTGTTGACTGAAGGGCGAGGTTTTATTGTGATATTGATATTATGTATGTACAGTCAAAGACATCAATTTATGTAAGTTAACAAGGCGTCAAAAATGTCTATACAACTATGCCACAAACCATAAGGTTGGTGTTTGCATATTTGATGCGATGGCTGTATAGGTATTTATGTCTTTGACCATATCTAAAAAAAGCTGTGGGAGCCAAGTGGTTTGACCTATGGCCTCTCAAGCAGAGGGTCGTAAGTTCAGACCCAGGTTCGCACCTCTCAGTTTTAGGGAAATAACGTGCGAAATTATATTATTTACCATGAGACTTACGGTGAAGCAAAAATATCGTGAACAAACCTGCATGCACCTGCGAGGAAACTCAACGTTGTATGTGAAGTTGCCAATTCGCACTGGGCCCGCGTAGGAACTATTTATTGCTCAAGCCCTCTAATTCTGACTGCCCTGTAGTGGGACGTGTATATAGGCTGAGACGCTGATGATGATGATGTATAGAGACCGGATTATATGCAACACTTTTATGAAATATGCTTGCAAATATGCAAGAAAAATGTCATAAATATGCACGAAAACTGTAAATTCAAATTCAAAAATATTTATTTCGTATAAATGACACATTTTGGCACATCATCCATAGGTGTTAGTAAAATATAGTCAATAAAAAAATAAATAAAATCCAGTGCCGCAACATTGGGGAATCCCACCTGCCAACTAACACGTCCAGGATGGTGTTAGGGCTGCCGCGCAGGCGCGCCAGCAAGGAAGCAAAAATATGCAACATAGAGTATCAAGATTATCAAGAATAGTGAGATATCAAGAGTAAATTAAGAATCAGGTATTTAACATTTTGTATTCTTGTAGTGTAGACGATAACAATGAGGTAGGTACTTTTCCAAACATTCTACTTTACTTAAACTAAAATCGTGCCTTTAATCACACAAAATATTTTTACAAGTGGAAAACGACCATTCTACTTACACTGAGTTAACCAGGCAATATTTCTATTTAGGTGCTGTTACATTACATATAGCAATGAATGATTAATTGTCTACGACCGTATTATTAACGACCGTTTAGCCTAGTTGGTAACTTAGTGGCCCTGCCTACGAAGCAAGAGGTCCTGGGTTCGAATCCCGGTAAGGGCATTTATTTGTGTGATGAGCACGAATATTTGTTCCTGAGTTATGGATGTTTTCTATGTATTTAAGTATTTATTTATCTATATAAGTATGTTTATCGTCGTCTAGTACCCATAGTACAAGCTTTGCTTAGTTTGGGACTAGGTCGATTTGTGTAAGATTGTCCCCTAATATTTATTTATTTATTTTATCTTGCCCAGAAATATTGCACTTTATCTCGCGAAAATATGCATCATGATAAGATTTTAGGTAAAATATGCAATGATAGATGAAAATGGGCTAAATATGCAATTGCATATGCAAATATGCATTTGCATAATATAATCCGGTCTCTAATGATGTATATCATTTACAGCTTTACAAAAGCTATAACTTTAACATTCACTGCCTTTGTATCAAGTTTATCTGTAGTAAGGCTGAATTTATTTCAGGCCTCCTTTAGGACATAATTATGTTGAATCTCTTAAACTTATTGTTATCTATATTTCTCAAATGTAGGTATAGTACAATCCATCAGGCCTATTAGGGTGAAAAAGGTGCTCGAAAATTGTAATATAAGCTTTATTGTAAACACTGTAAGAGTCGTTTTTTATCTATGTTGGCCAATCCTTTACTATTTATATTATAACTAAAGGTCACTGTACTAAGATTAAGTTTACCAATTTGTGATTGTTCCAATGAAACAGGTCAAATGTAAAAGTATTTTAAAATAGTTATTAATGATAGAACGTAAGTAGATTTTATCTTCTTGACAAGAATATTACATGAATTGTGTTCGTATAAAGCTTTGAGCTTTTCTCGATAATTATACTTACCTATTTTTTACCTTTATCACGGAAACAAGTGTTGGATGAGAGTCATCATGAGACGAGTACTTAATGAAAATATCAGGGAAATTAATAACATTATGTGGTGCACAGACGGGAATAGTAAGGTAATTAATAAGGTTGTTATTCATTCATTGATACGGACCTCGGTAATTTAGCGCCTAAATCGATTTGGTAATATTTGGAATAGATATACTAAGTGAGTAGGTTAAGTACTTACTTATAATTTATGTATGACCAGACATAGGAATCCAGGGGGCAAAATTTTATGATAGGTAGGGAATTCCTATATCGATTGATAAAATCAATTATCGATGCTTGTTCTATATACTAGTGATCTCTCCAAGTTTAGTTTGTAAAAATTATACCTACTTATGTTTTTATTAACAGTGTAAAAATGAAACAAAATAATAACGCAACTCTCTTCTTTTCTTCAAAACGATTTTAGAACTTTTACTCTGTACAATTTTTTTTTCATTACTGTCCCATCTACTATTGTTAAAATAAACGATCAGAATTTGTTCCAAATTTTCAGGCGTTAACCATATCCGTCTTGGCTGATAAATCCATTTCAGGTGGCTAATTGTCTTTTCAATTTCTGTGGAGGTAATAGGGGCAAAACAAAATTTCATAAAGTGATCTAGTACCTACTTCGTAGGCACACAATGCTGGGGGCGATCACTACTATTTAGAACAAGCATCGATAATTTTGAGTTTATCGATGTAGGAATTCCCTAGCTGTCATAAAATTTTGCCTCCTGGATTCCTATGTCTATGTAGGTATGACTTTAGCTAGGACAGGACGGTCATTGCATAACAATCGCAACACGGTAACAGAAAAAATTTAATAGAGTCGTACGTAAGATGTACAGTCAAGGAAACTGAATCGCGTACCAGGGTGGAACCTTTTCACGACCAATTTCACGATGATTTCTTTGGCAGATGTACGGAATGTCAACGTGACATTTGCAATGAACAGGGTTCAACCTGGTACGTGATTCAGTTTACTTGACTGTACAGTATTATTTAATAGTGTTTTTAAATTACATTACAAATTACTTTTCTAACTGACACAGCACTTCAGACCGAGACAAGAATTTCCAGTCTCGTGATTTTGGAATTTATTTCCACATATTTACAGTTCTTATTTCATTTAAAAAAATTTACTCCACATTGTACATTGGGCATTTATCCTTATAATTGATTTGTCATTATAATGTACGCTGGGACTTACGAGGTTATAACGGTAACCCAAAATTGCCCTTTTGTGAAGGGATTTCCATCAATTTTTTTAAAATCCTCTTGGTTCAATTGAACATATGCAACCATCAACATTTTGATACTTCATTTTCTGGAACTAACCAATGTTTTGTTTAATTATTTGTATTCATTATTAAGTAAATTCCACTTATTTGAAATATTCAGAAATAACCATCATAACTAAGTAATGTTACTAATTTCTGTTGTCATAGGTAAAACTGTTTTAAATGCCACTTTAACAAAACTATGATGGAAATGCAACTAAAAAAGGTCAGCTAATTGCGAAAATATCCGCTTTTGGTAAAAATAATCTTAGATACCCTGTTACGACTCTATTGGATCTTGTTCTCTTTCTGTATCTGTTTTTACGACGACTTGCCCGAGCTATATGCTTATGACTATAATGTCAATCCGTCCATATTAAATGCACATTTTACACGTTTGTTACTCATGAAAAAGACTAAAATAGACATTCCACAAAAGGATTAGACTTAAGAAAAACTCAAATTAGGCATCTATTTTTATTTGCGCTGTAATATAATATAACATAGGTATGACTTTCGTGAGTATTTTTACATTTTATACAAATATACTTTAGTAACTATTCGTAGTTTCATTGCTAAGGTCGGTTGTATGGCCAAGTGTGACGTATGCTGGCGATTCGGTGCGGTTCGAGGTGATTCGCCACTCTCAGCTCCTGGTTCGTAAGGAGAGACGCGATGTGGGGGATATCGTGGAAGAAGTACAAGCCGTGGTCCTGTGCTCTGTTGACCGCTGCGATCGCCTCCGAGCCTTCTAGTAGATACGGGTCTACGGTTTCTGGCACTGAGAACAAAAATGTTTTTTACTTCTCATGCTCGTAAAGTTGTTCTTTGTGTCGAGATAATGCTGCATAAAATGGTTTTTTTATGCTCTAGTGCATAAAGTAAAATCTTCGTCTAAGACTAAGGCAATCAGGCGCAAACAGCCACAAACAGTAAAAATTTATAAAATAAGTAACTTTTTTTTTATAAAACTGCTATTTCATTTGAGGTGCCCATACATCGAGTTTGAAATTTAATTTCAACAAAGTACCTATGCATATCCTAAACTTAAGCAGACCAATTTTAACAATTGAGTAGGTAAATGCATTATATTTTCTAGCACTAAAACGAAGCGAAACTCGTAATTTGTATCACGTTCAAAATTTCATCTTGTATATAAAACACATTTTTTTTTCTATGTCCCTTATAGAACTCATAGGCTTTGAGACAATCCAACCTTTGAGTCAGGGCCGGATTTAGGGCAGCGCATCCGGGGTTACTGCCCCGGGGCCTCCACAATAGAGGGCCCCCACAATAAAGACTTGGAAAAATTGGAAAAACTCCTTTTATGCCCCGAGGCCTCCAGACTTCTAAATCCGGCCCTGCTTTGAGTATTCAACTTTTTTTTACACCCGAATACACTACATCCAGTCATTTTTGTCGGAGCTCATTCACTGACAACGTGCCGTTTTGAAATGTCACGAGAGGCGAGCGAAACAGTTTTATATAACGGTTATACCCAGCGGGTTCATATAAACAATGCATTTGGCACGTTCTGTCCATTCATAAGTTGATTGCGCGGACCAAGTCACAAGCAAAAGCTAGGGGCCTGTAAAACTCAAACTGATCCTTCTGCATAACTTTCTTGATGTTATACCAACCTGCTCGAATATTAACTGGACTAGCTTTATACCGTCACGGTTGCATTGTATATTGGTAAGAAAAAAAAAACTAATTGCTCCGACATGGTAATTTAACAGTATCGAAAGTCGTGAAAACAGAATTAGGCTCACGTATTTTTCAACCTCAGTTTGGCCTCTGAGATCCGTGGGTTAGTATTTAGTGTACCTGCCTATTAGGCTGTAGGAAGCAGTAACTATAATTTCATAGGCACTATAAAAGTATAGTGCCTAAGAAATTATAGCTAAAGAGCTATACCTATCTTATCTCGACGTTGCTCATAGTGGTAAGATATTTCCATGTACCTACTTATGTACGTGCAGGTAGGTACAGTCACGAGCTTTAATTTGGAACCCACTTAAGGTTGGCAGTCCTGTCATATTGTATAGGAATTCAAAGGATATTTTTTCGCAATGGGTTTCAAAATAAAGCACGCTAACGTACAGTGGTGTACGTTTCCATACTTTGTCATCCATAACTTACTTGACGTGCCGGTGAAGACCAGATGTGTGCGCGTGTCATGTCATGCACACGCACCAGTTGTAATAAATGAAACCGTAAGAATGATGGCACACTAGATGCGTGCACATGGTGTGCCATCTTTCTTACAGTTTCAATTATTAGGTACAAGGCGCCGGGCCTTAAGGCAACTGTGCAACTATAGGTACATAGAGTGGATGGCAATATTGACAATGCTATTACATAACATCAGTCAGCAAATAGTAAAAAAAAATAAAAAAAAATTGTGTGATTGCCAAATGCCTGACTCCCCAACGGCGCAGGACGTAAATTTGATTTGGGCAAAATATATTTTGTGAGGACCTTATGATGGCGCACCATATTTTAGATGAAGGATGTTGTAATGAGCAAAAAAACGAGAAACTTCGAGGTACGAGGCTCTTCACACCGCAAGGCCGTAGGCGGTGGCCCGTGACGCCTCCGTCTAGCGCCGCCACTACTGACTCCTTACCGGAGTTAGTGCGGCGGCCGAAGCTACTGAAGCGAGATGGGTTGACAGGCGGCAGGAACAGCCCCTCAGGCCAGAGGGATTCCGGATCGGGAGAGTCTACTTTATACGGCGATGGTGGCAGCACGGGTATTGAGGTTTCTGTAATCGAAGTTTAAATATAATTGGTTAGTACAGGGGCGGATCGTGAGGTTGTGGGGCCCTGAGCTAATACTACTTGGGGGGTATATCTTATTAATTAAAAAAATTGCCATATTGTCAAAAAACTGTACAGTGAGCATTGATTGAAAATTGTGTTATTACGACAAAATACAAAAGTGACTTTTGATGCTGACCGTACCTACTCAATTTTGTTTAACTTTGTTTTGTTATTGAAGGGAGAGGTATTTTATAGTAATTAATATTGATATAAAGTAAGTACAGTCGAAGAAACTGAATTACATATGTATACTCTACCCATTTCATTGCAAATGTCATGTTGAAATTCCAATACATCTGCCAAAGAAATAATCGTTAAATTGGTTTGAAATGGTTCCACCCTCGTACGCGATTCAGTTTCGTTGACTCTATGTACGTATGAACCTAAAAAAACCGGCCAAGTGCGAGTCGGACTCGCGCACCGAGGGTTCCGTACAAATTTATATGTATCTATGAACATCCAGTCTTAGCAGACCCCAGCTCCTAAGCAAAATGTGCCCAGTGTGGGATCATTGTAGATTGGTTACTGATATAGACAGACAGACAAAAAAGTTATGCTTTTCGCAATTTTTCCTTTATCTGTGCTATAAGACCTTGCATCTTACCAAATTTCAAGATTCTGAGTTCACGGTAAGTACCCTGTAGGTTTTGATTCCCTTCCGAGTTTCGAAAATAGATATGCGGAAATTTGCGGCATAAAAGGCTGTATCTTTTGATTGCGTTGGCTTAGAAGTTTGATTTTTTTCACAGCTCTGAGGGACAGTAGTAGTACAGACCTGAGTACTTGATATAAATTTCAGCTTAATACCTCCACGCGTTCCTAACAGAGTTCTTGACAGACGGACGGACGGACGGACAGAAAGACCACAAAGTGATCCTATAAGGGTTCCGTTTTTTCCTTTTGAGGTACGGAACCCTAAAAAGACGTGTTACGGATCATATCGTACCCATATTGCTGTCGTACTGAAACGGCAGCGAATTGAGACCGCTGTCGCGAATCTCTTCGTGGTTGAACGGTATAGACGGCTGGACGCGAGGGTAGCCACCGCTGCGCTGCTTATGCCGTACCGAAGGCCCTTAAATTAAAAATAAAAGTTTAGGTTAGTGTCAAAAATATGTGTTATATGATAAATGCGTGTTAAATAAGGGGCCATGAAAGTAAATGTACGGTCAAGTGTAAAAATATTGGGTGCATGTCCCACAGCTCGCCTAAAGACGTCCACTGCTGAACGTAGGCCTTCCCCAAGGCTCGCCAAAAGATCGGTCCCGTGCCATCCGCGTCCAACGCGATCCCGCAACCTTAACCAGGTCCTTGCTCCATCTTGTTGGAGGCCTACCTACACCGCGTCACAGCTCTATAATATGGGTAACGGGAAAGTGATTTTCCAAAAAATCATTATTTAAAAAAATAGACGTTTTGTTTCACGTAACTACGAATTAAATGCGTTCGCCACCGAATACTAATCTATAAAATTTGGTTCCTGATCACCGATTAGAAATCATCCTTTGCAGGTTGGGTTGATGAGATCCTATTGGATTAGTTAGTAAAGCAATTGCGAACCTTCTTCAAAAGGGCTGTAAAACTTACTCCTTAAGTTCCTAGAGCCCTGGTAACCTCGTCGGGAAGGCAGCGGGTCCCCAACGCCATGGGTGAAGCTCCGCGCTGGCGTGTTCACACTGACGTGAGACGCGAACTGTGTGCAGCATACGTGTGCGAATTGTATGGCGAAAATCAACAGGCTGGACACGTTGACTTTCTGAAAATAAAAATAAAATTTATGAACACATTTATTCATTTGTTTTTCCAAATGTATGTGCGAAAAGGCCTAATAGGCTAGGGTTGCCATCTCTAAAATTCGGCAACCAGGACAAAAGCGTACGATCCCCGGATTTTGGAGCTCAGAAACCGGACACATCATCGTTTTTTGTTTGTTTAATTTTAATCTGTACTACTACTAGCGGAACGACCGCTTTAACCTAGTTGGTAGTGACCCTGCCTACGAAGCATGAGGTCCTGGGTTCGAATCCCGGTAAGGGCATTTATTTGTGTGATGAGCACGAATATTTGTTCCTGAGTTATGGATGTTTTCTATGTATTTAAGTATTTATTTATCTATATAAGTATGTTTATCGTCGTATAGTACCCATAGTACAAGCTTTGCTTAGTTTGGGACTAGGTCGATTTGTGTAAGATTGTCCCCTAATATTTATTTATTTATAACTACAATCTAACTACTACAATTCAAACCCGGACTACAAATGGAACCTCGCCCGGACGTTCCCCGGACGCTTTCTAAACTAGGACAAATCCGGGGAAACCCAGACGGATGACAACCTTATAATAGGCCATAGAGTCGCTCAACGAGCTATGGAGAGGGATATGCTTAAGGTTACTTTACCGGATCGAATCCGGAATAGGAGCTCCGTAGAACAACCAGGGTCACTGATATATTTAGCCAAACGGATTAGCTCGTTGAAATGGCAATGGGCAGGCCATATAGCAAGCAGAATAGATGGCCGTTGGGCCGAAAAGTTCTAGAACGGAGACCACGGACTGGCAAGCGCTTCATGGGACGTCTACCAACGAGGTGGACAAAGTATAACGAACGACGAAGGTGAACGAAGTAGGACGAGGTGTAAAGGCCACAGGTCCAAGGTGGATGCAAGCTGCTTCCAACCGTAATGATTACGGCTGAAATAATGAAAAAATGATGATGTGCAAAATTAGGTGTCGTGCCATCCCTTACACTAATATTATTAAACAGAAGAGTGAAAGGGACGCCACGACAAAAAGTTCGAAAATCGAATAAACTACAATACGTTAACTTTTAGTTTACCACTGCTGATGGCTTGCCTTCATTTCATTTCCAACTTTAAAACCATACAAATAAAGTAGCTATTACAAAATCTGCAAACGTGGGTAACAGTATTCTAAAATTGGCTTTATTTGTAGGTCGTTAAAGTTGAATATGAAATGAAGGCAAACCATCTGTCAGTGGTAAACTTTATGTAATTTTACTGTACCTAGTCCCATTCAAAGCTCATTTAAATTTGAAATGTAAAGTCAGCAGCAAAAGTGGTCGAACGGTTGCGGAGCTCAAAATTATCACACACCTTATTACTATTAGTTGATTGCGGACGAAGTTAATTTGTCAACTAAAGCTAATATACCTACCTACCTCAACAGATAAAGTTCTTGGACAGCGCCCTCTATTGTTGCTATCCCAGAGGAACGTACCTATTACCGGGATACCTACTAAGTATTCTATGTCTCAATCCAGATTTTTGTCTATCTGTATGCCAAGTTTCGTCCGAATCCGTTCAGCCGTTGCGTGACTGACTAACAAACATCCAAACATCTTCACAAAATTTCTCAAGGTTAGCATAGGATAGGATTAGAATTAATCTCGCCCTATTGACCATAGTTCGACAAAAGCACGCCACTATTGGGACCGTGCACGACGGTGGCGCCGCGTAGCGTTGACAACATTTCCTCCTCATTTACTTCCAATTTTTTCCATGTCGTGCGCTGCGATCGTTTTCTGTGGATCTGTGGATGGATGGATGGATGATGATGATGATGATGATGATGATGATGATGATGATGATGATGATGATGATGATGATGATGATGATGATGATGATGATGATGATGATGATGATGATGATGCATGTTTGAGAAAAGCTCTATACAATCCTCGGCCGGAAGAGGGATTGCTGGACTCGTTTTATCCGGCCTCGTCTACGACTCGGCCGTATACCCCAAATCTCGTCCATCAATCCCTTACTTCACGGCCTCTGCAGTAATGTACTATTATTTTGTTATTATTGTTAGGGTAGATATTTTTGTTCTGATAATGCATGATAATGGATTTTTCCTACTCCTGTACTTTTATCTGTTTTTTACATGGTCGCGAACAAATATATAAGAACATAGATAATATGACTCCAGAAAGTCTATAAGTACTTAATCTATTCGCCATAACAACACTTGTGTCGTAATGTCGTTATTACGATACACCTAGCTGCCACATAATATTAAATGTAGGGTACACTCAACACTCAAGCCCAGTTTAGACCTGCTGAGTTGAGTAAAGTAGGGTACAGTCGGGTACAGTAGGGTACAGTCGGGTACAATAGGGTACAGTAGGGTACAGTTGGGTACAGTAGGGTAAAATAGGGTACAGTCGGGTACAGTAGAGTAAAATAGGGTACAGTAGGGTACAGTCGGGTACAGTAGGGTAAAATAGGGTACAGTCGGGTACAGTAGGGTAAAATAGGGTACAGTCGGGTAAAGTAGGGTAAAATAGGGCAAAATAGGGTACAGTCGGGTACAGTAGGGTAAAATAGGGTACAGTAGAGTACAGTCGGGTACAGAAGGGTAAAATAGGGTACAGTAGGGTACATTCGGGTATAGTCGGGTACAGTAGGGTAAAATAGGGTACAGTCGGGTACAGTAGGGTAAAATAGGGTACAGTAGGGTACAGTCGGGTACAGTAGGGTAAAATAGGGTACAGTAGGGTACAGTCGGGTACAGTAGGGTAAAATAGGGTACAATCGGGTACAGTAGAGTAAAATAGGGTACAGTCGGGTACAGTAGGGTAAAATAGGGTACAGTAGGGTACAGTCGGGTACAGTAGGGTAAAATAGGCTACAGTAGGGTACAGTCGGGTACAGTAGGGTAAAATAGGGTACAGTTGGGTACAGTCGGGTACAGTAGGGTAAAATAGGCTACAGTAGGGTACAGTCGGGTACAGTAGGGTAAAATAGGCTACAGTAGGGTACAGTCGGGTACAGTAGGGTAAAATAGGGTACAGTTGGGTACAGTCGGGTACAGTAGGGTAAAATAGGCTACAGTAGGGTACAGTCGGGTACAGTAGGGTAAAATAGGGTACAGTTGGGTACAGTCGGGTACAGTCGGGTAAAATAGGGTACAGTTGGGTACAGTCGGGTACAGTAGGGTAATATAGGGTACAGTAGGGTACAGTCGGGTACAGTAGGGTAAAATAGGGTACAATCGGGTACAGTAGAGTAAAATAGGGTACAGTCGGGTACAGTAGGGTAAAATAGGGTACAGTCGGGTACAGTAGAGTAAAATAGGGTACAGTAGGGTACAGTCGGGTACAGTAGGGTACAGTAGGGTAAAATAGGGTACAGTTGGGTACAGTCGGGTACAGTAGGGTAAAATAGGGTACAGTAGGGTACAGTCGTGTACAGTCGGGTACAGTAGGGTAAAATAGGGTACATAATATTAAATGTAGGGTACACTCAACACTCAAGCCCAGTTTAGACCTGCTGAGTTGAGTAAAGTAGGGTACAGTCGGGTACAGTAGGGTACAGTCGGGTACAATAGGGTACAGTAGGGTACAGTTGGGTACAGTAGGGTAAAATAGGGTACAGTCGGGTACAGTAGAGTAAAATAGGGTACAGTAGGGTACAGTCGGGTACAGTAGGGTAAAATAGGGTACAGTCGGGTACAGTAGGGTAAAATAGGGTACAGTCAGGTAAAGTAGGGTAAAATAGGGCAAAATAGGGTACAGTCGGGTACAGTAGGGTAAAATAGGGTACAGTAGAGTACAGTCGGGTACAGAAGGGTAAAATAGGGTACAGTAGGGTACATTCGGGTATAGTCGGGTACAGTAGGGTAAAATAGGGTACAGTCGGGTACAGTAGGGTAAAATAGGGTACAGTAGGGTACAGTCGGGTACAGTAGGGTAAAATAGGGTACAGTAGGGTACAGTCGGGTACAGTAGGGTAAAATAGGGTACAATCGGGTACAGTAGAGTAAAATAGGGTACAGTCGGGTACAGTAGGGTAAAATAGGGTACAGTAGGGTACAGTCGGGTACAGTAGGGTAAAATAGGCTACAGTAGGGTACAGTCGGGTACAGTAGGGTAAAATAGGGTACAGTTGGGTACAGTCGGGTACAGTAGGGTAAAATAGGCTACAGTAGGGTACAGTCGGGTACAGTAGGGTAAAATAGGCTACAGTAGGGTACAGTCGGGTACAGTAGGGTAAAATAGGGTACAGTTGGGTACAGTCGGGTACAGTAGGGTAAAATAGGCTACAGTAGGGTACAGTCGGGTACAGTAGGGTAAAATAGGGTACAGTTGGGTACAGTCGGGTACAGTCGGGTAAAATAGGGTACAGTTGGGTACAGTCGGGTACAGTAGGGTAATATAGGGTACAGTAGGGTACAGTCGGGTACAGTAGGGTAAAATAGGGTACAATCGGGTACAGTAGAGTAAAATAGGGTACAGTCGGGTACAGTAGGGTAAAATAGGGTACAGTCGGGTACAGTAGAGTAAAATAGGGTACAGTAGGGTACAGTCGGGTACAGTAGGGTACAGTAGGGTAAAATAGGGTACAGTTGGGTACAGTCGGGTACAGTAGGGTAAAATAGGGTACAGTAGGGTACAGTCGTGTACAGTCGGGTACAGTAGGGTAAAATAGGGTACAGTGGGGTACAGTCGGGTACAGTAGGGTAAAATAGGGTAAAATAGGGTACAGTAGGGTAAAATAGGGTACAGTTGGGTACAATAAAAAGGGTAGGGGGGTGGGGGTTGGGTAGGGTAAAATAGGGTATTTCACATTCGCTCGTATCGCAACTCACGTCACTTGCCTTTTAAGACCTCACTTTTACAACCGTTGCATAAAATACTATTGTTTGTCATTTCTCATATTTATAGTTATACTGTTTTTAATATTTTCCTACTCCTGTACTTTTATCTGTTTTTTACATGGTCGCGAACAAATATATAAGAACATAGATAATATGACTCCAGAAAGTCTATAAGTACTTAATCTATTCGCCATAACAGCACTTGTGTCGTAATGTCGTTATTACGATACACCTAGCTGCCACATAATATTAAATGTAGGGTACACTCAACACTAAAGCCTAGTACACAGTAGAGTCGAGTCGTAGAAAAAATATTGTATGCAACGGTGTATAATTTGGTCTTAACGGCTCGTGCCGTCTTCCATTGCGATACTCGCATTCGCTCGTATCGCAACTCACGTCACTCGCCTTTTAAGACCTCACTTATACAACCGTTGCATAAAATACTATTACACGCTGCAATGGCGGCAGAACATGTGATACCTTCTGCTGTTACAATTATCTTATTACCTACCGTGTTCTTAGTGAATAAAATTTTTGATTTGATTTGATTTTACTTAATTTGGGACACTGACTGTCAAAGACATTAAAATCTATTAGGTACAATATCTGGGAGATATTGGGTAATAAATAATTGTACGTACGTAACGTAAGTAAGCCGTGGTGGCCTGGTGGTTTGACCTATTGTATTGTCTCTTAAACAGAGGGTCGTGGGTTCGAATCCGGCCTCGCATCTCTTAGGCTGCGTTTCCACCAGAGATGTGCGAGGATGCGTTGCGAGGGATGTGTTTGTCATTGGTTCCTGACTAACACATCCCTCGCAACGCATCCTCGCACAGCTCCGGTGGATACGCAGCCTTAGTCTTTCGGAATTAATGTGAGAAATTATATTTGAAACTAGCGTGGAATTAGTAATTTGAGCAGCTTATTTTTTTTATCTAATTTGCTTTTTCATCAGTTATGGCTCTCCTTAGTTCCTCGATATAAAAAAAATACCCCCCCCGCAACCCCCCCCCTGCACTGCCCTCCCAACCCCACCCCCTCACCGATCCCCCCGCACACCCGCGTTCACATTCACCACAAGTCAAGCGTGCCTATAGAAGTTTTACTTAAAAAACCCCCGATTTTGAAACATTCTTCCGCTCCGCTCCGCTCCAATTGGTGTTAGCGTGATGATTATATAGCTTCTTATAGCCTTCCTCGATAAATGTGCTATCTAACACTGAAAGAATTTTTCAAATCGGAGCAGTAGTTCCTGAGATTAGTGCGTTCAAACAAAAAAACCTGTTCGATAAATTCTTAACATAGACGTATCTTTCTTATTTGTGAACCGATTCAAATGAAACAAACACTAAATGTTAATCCAAGAAAATACCAACAATATCAGTGAAAACAGCATCCTTCTAGGTTAAGCCGTTTCTGAGATTAGCGCGCACAAACGCACAGACAAACAGACAAACAGATAATAATTCTAAAAATCATTGTTTTGGGTTCTATTGAGCTAATAAATAGCCCTAGTGACAGTTTTTCTCAAATATCTTCAATGTACAGACACCGACTTGTTACAGATTTATACTGCGCTTCGTGTGATCGAATTTTCCGAACCAAGTTCGGCTTCGCGAGTCACATTCGAGCTTTCCACAACCCGGACAAGGACAATTGACGGAGTCGCTGTCGCCGGATACGGCGAGGAGGACTATATATATATATATACAGATTTATTATATGTTTTGATTAGATTAGATTAGATTTAGATTAGATTAGATTAGATTAGATTAGATTAGATTAGATTAGATTTGCCATGAGCTTTACGGTGAAGGAAAACATCGTGAGGGAACCTGAACACACCTGAGCAGGAATTCAATCATCATCATCATCATTATCATCATTTCAGCCGAAAGACGTCCACTGCTGAACATAGGGCTCCCCCAAGGCTCGCCAAACAGATCGGCCCTGCGCCATCCGCATCCAATGCGTTCCTGCTACCTTCACCAGGTCGTCGCTCCATCTTCAAGAAATTCAATGAATTCAATGGTGTGTGTGAAGTTTCCAATCCGCACTGGGCCCGCGTGGGAACTACGACCCAAGTCCTTTCATTCTGAGAAGTTGTGCCCTGCAGTGGGACGTACCTATATGAGCTGGGATGATGATGATGATGACGTATGTCAACCCTTCACTTCTTGTACCTACTTACAAAAATAAAAAAACAAACGCAATTGACAAACGTTGAGATACTTGGTACAAAGATGAACTTAAGGGATCTCTACTACACACATAAGCGGATGAGAGCATTAGTAGTGTAGCTTAATATTTCACAACTATTTTGATAATAAATCGTATTGTTCACATCGACAACCTAATTACACCTGTCACCTCGTCAACCCACTCAAAATCATCCAACGAACGTATCTAGTCCAACAAAACAATCATAAGCAGACGGACATCCTTCTAGTAAGTGTGCGTGGATGATCTCATTCACAAGCGCATTCAACTATTACTGAATGAATGATAAACAAAATATAATCCACGACTGATTCAAGGTTTGTCAGTTCGTTTATGTGGCTGACAGGGTCAGTTATGTTGATGGGGCTTCAATTATAATGGTGTCGGCATAAGAAGCTTTAATTCCTCAAGCCCGCTCTTATTTTTTTATCGACACGTCCGATTGAATTTTTAATTAGACATACTTTTAACTACTACTAATTACTTACAATTACTGTGAGTTGCTTTATTGGGTAGTTTTTGGCGTCAGTCTGTGAATTACGGATTTTAATTAATTTTACACTTTATTAGTAGTTAATCCTACTTAAGAATATTATAAATGTGAAATGTTGGACGTTAAGATGTTTGAATATTTTGTTATTTCTCGACGAAAAAATGGCTCAATGGATTCGGTTGAAATTTGGCACACAGATAACTCCTAGCCTGAATTATAAATTGAACGCGGATTATAAAGATTTTTGCAGTTTTAGTTTTACATTTTTTTAGGGGAAATTTAGAAATAATTAAATGGATCACCATTAGTCAAACAACATGTAATTGCACGAAAATTTTAAAAGATCCGAAAAAACCAAAAACCGAATTTGCACGTGTTAAAAAATTTAAAATCCGGATTTGAGGAAAAAACGGATTTCGCAATCCCTAGCTAGTGTTGTATGAAGTCAAAAGAAATGTTAAAAAATATCTCATATATTCTGCACTAAATCACACGGCGGACACGACGTACAAATACGCGTTCTTGAATCTACATAAGCACGACGATGTCTGTACACGCGTACGCCAACATACATCGCGCGCGCACTCTTCTGGATTCCGGCGGGGTCCGGCAATCTGCGCCTTGAGGGGTGGGGTAACTCCAATCGGTGCGGGGTGGAGCGTGTCCATTCTGTACGTTAGTACTATTATATATTCTGTGACTAAATCTAAAATTGGTAGTTTCATGAAGCTATCTCAGTCGTGTCAGGTTCCTAATCGCCCGTCAATTCATAGAGCTGCAATGCAAAGTCGTGGCCCAAATAGTATAGGCTGCATTATATGCATGGCTTCGACAATTAGCTAAGTATAGTATCTGCTAGATTACTGTCAGTCCATTTAGATTCAACGGCAAAGTCTCACGCGTTCTTACAACACAATGTAAGGGGATTGGACGCCACCGTGCGTCTGACGAAAGCACAAGATCAACTGTAACTGGTTTAAGTAGTTCTTGAAATTGCCGCTTGTCCATTTGAAGAGCTTCGTAATCTACGTTCCGAATTGGAACAATTTAGTTTCCATACTGTTTTGAGCTAGAGTTGGCTAAAAGCGTTACTCCTTTCGCTGTGACTGTCGTTGCAGTTCCAAAAAAATCAGAGTGAAAGTAATCGTGACTTTGTCACATTGATACCTCACATGACAACATACTTTTAGGTAGATGTTAGACGGCACAAAATCACATTTTGCGAATCAGTTCAATCATTCGGTCGGGGTACTCGGAATGATATACATACACGGACACAAACATATCATCGGCATAGACTTATTAAATAATGATCATAATGCAGTATGCAGATCAATGTAGGTATGTGCCAATCGCACCGCTATTGTCACAATCAGTGTTCATGAAATGTCTATTTATATAGTTTAGGTAGAGCCACATTATTTTCACACTTCGCAATACTGAGTTTGTGTATTGTATTTACTAAAAGTTGTATTGTAGCCTTTGCTTTGTGTGACTGTTTTATTTTTTGACTTACTCTTTGTCGGTCCCTTACTAAATGCTCCTTTAATCCACAGGGATAAGTTCGCCTTTGTACATGCATTTCAACGGTTGTCAATAATGTTTTTTTCCTTATTTTTGTACAATAAAGAATTTACAAACATACATACTCGTACCATACATACTACGTCTTAGTATACAACAGTTATTTAAGAGTATTTAAAAATTAAAAAGTATTTCTCCGGACGGGATTTGGAACTGCATCTCTTGGGTATACGCGCCAAGTGTGCTACCAGCTGCACCACGGGCCGCTTATCCAACCCACCCGAAAATTCTGATCGCTTACATACGCCAATAGAGGGGTGTGGCGCCATCTATCGCAACTATCATAAGTCACGACTCTTATAATTCAAATTGCATTGGAAAAGCGTAGAAATTATTTACCATCTCTTTCTTGCTAATATTGTTTGTTTTTACCAACAGTACGAACGTAATAATATGATTAACAAAAAAAAAAGGTTTCCGTTAGTCGGGAGCCCTTTGGTGCAGTTGATAGATTGAGAAATGCGATCTGTAGAGGGACACACGTAAGCATTTCTGCCGAAGCCTAAACGGGGATGGTTCGGTCGCACTTCGCGCTCGCTCGATCATTATGAGTTTCCTTCCAAAATCGATGCCGCCACTTATCTCCTCCTGCAATTAATCAGGCGTTTGTTTCATAGGTTTAAGCAAATTACGTTATCTATTTACAAGTGGAGTCCAATTATTTTCGAACCACATATACAACAAATACATGGCTTTTAGTCATTAGACACGTTTTTTCTTTTCTTTTATTTGTTCTATGCACTAACGTGATGGACAATACTATCGTTTTCTATGACACACACTACACTACAATCAACAGCAGTAGGTATTCCAGTATTCACCCCCCGTTTCAACAAATTCCCATATGTAAGTTGATATAACGATATCTTCCCCTCCCCTCTCTAGCCCTAGCCCACTTATTCTGACAGGACGCATGTACCAGGGTCAGCGTCAGGACGTATATAGGGTGGGATGATGATGATGATGAATGATATCTTAGTGTCATATCTAAACCACAACTTCAATTGTTCCACTGAACCTTAGGTCGTCCTAGACCGTTACATGCAATGACAAAGCATTCAAGTATTGCCTAAGTGGCTAAGTCTAAACCTAATCACGTTGGTGTGTAGGTTAACAAATCCATTACTTGTCTTGTCAGGATGTTACTGGGGTGAGGCTAATCTTAAGCTTTCGGGCTGGTGAATGTGAATAGATTAAATTAAACGAATACGCATAGATACATAATGTTGGTTGCTACTCTCGTTCATGAAACCTCTAACGGCCTATACTTACCTATTTATGTACATTTAATTCAATTTTGCAAGTTCCTAGGACGAAAATAACATAGTAATGTAATAAAATCCCGAAAACATAAATAAATAAATATTGGAAAAAGGTTTCCATAGTTGAATGAATAATAAATAAAAACCTTCTCCTAAAGGTGGTACACTTGAGCATTCACTTGTGATGAGCATTCTAGCGAAAGTTACATTACAGGTAAAAGCTCACAAAATAAAAGAATCGTTTTAGCGAGTATCCTAGCGAGCTTTCTAAAAACGGCGAATGCTCGCTGTTCTGTTACGAGTGAATGCTCAAGTGTATCAATCAGCACCTTAAATAAACAGAAACCTTCTCCTTCCATTTGACCGCATTCAACGTAGAGCAGCTCGACTTGTCAGTGATCAGTCATTGATTTCCGATTGTTTGGTTTCCTTGTTTCATGCGAAGGGACGTAGGTTCTTTTTGTGTGTTCTATAGGATCTACCTCGGCGAGTGCTCCGAAGAATTATTTAATTTGCTGCCTGCTGCAAAATTCCATCATCGCACTTCCTGGCGAAAGTCTAAGTTCCATCGTCACCATCTCGATGAATGACAGTCTACCACTGTACGTTTTCTTCGGCACTTCCTGCCACGTACGTTGAAATGAAACTGTGGAACCAGCTTCCGGCAGTAGTGTTTCCAGACAACTATGACATTGGGGCATTCAAAAAAAGGGTTTAATACTTCCTTTAAAGGCCGGCAACAGATTAGTGACTCTCTTTGAGTTGTTGATATTTATGGGCAGTGGTGATCATTTTCTATCAGATGACCCGCTTGCTCGTTTGCCTCCCTCTCATAATAAAAAAACAGTGATTTGATTATTTGACAGATACTTTTATACAATTTAATAAAATTTATGGATTTTTATTCCTGCTAACACCATGAATGAAAAAGTTCATCTTTTATTACTAAAGTTATATCGAGGTAAGGGGACATGATGTTCGTGAAAAGGAGAGAAAATATTTACATATGTACATACCTAATATCACGTTTAATCTGTATATTTTTGGAAAAACGTGAAAATTTTTAGAAGTTTTCTGTACGTAGACGACCTTAAAACAATTTTTTCTTGTCAGGGTGGTGGGGTAGGGAACAATCTCACGAAGTACCATTAAATTTGGCAAGGGTGGCAACAAACATCTAATTTTTCAAATTGTACTCGCGTTATAAACGAAATACCAACAATTCCACATAAAGGCTAATAGGAAAGCGCCAGCAGAAATGGCAAGTTTTACCAGCCGCCACAATGTAAACCGCTTTGCAAATCCCACAATGCTGGCACTCCATCATGCGACTCGACAACAGCTCAGACGGATTTTGCATTATAATATTTATGATTTTGCATTTCTCATCTCATTATTAGGAAGTTGCGACTGAAGATTGAATTACGGCTTCCGCTTTCAGTTTGTCTGGCTTGTGAAGTCAATAATTTGTCATTGTGAGTTATGAATGCCCGTTTAATTTTAAGTCCTACGCCGTTAGTGCGAAATGGTTAAGAGCTCTATGTTCGTAATTTGAATTTAGATTACTAAAGACATAAATAAACTAAACTAAGTACCTAATGAAATTTAATCGTCTTGCTAGCTGTGACCTACACTGATACGTTTTGGTAGGTACAGTAGTATACACAACTCATATGGCTCACCGATAGAGTTGCCAACTTTTTTTAGAAGAAATAGAGTATATCTGATTTCAAAGGAGGTAAATAAAGAGTATGGACCTAAAAAAAAGAGTATCATTTATTTTATATTTTTAAAAAGGTATTTTTTTGTACTTTTTGCAGCACATAACAATTTTTCATTGTTTTTAAAAGAATTGTAACATATTAACAGTAAATAGTCGACTTTTTGGTTTTGATTATGGGTTTTTGCATAATATTACATAGTCATAATTATTAGTTATTTTGCATAGTCATAACTAGTAAAAATGTGTAGAAAAAGAGTATTTTAGCGTACTCTATTAGTGTTATAGATTATAGAGTACGCTTACATGATATAGAGTACAATACTCTATTTTAGAGTACGGTTGGCAACCCTACTCACCGATGTACTTGCGCAGAAGACGCGTTTTAGAAGCGTGGAAAATGCAATGAAATTGACCAATCGACATAGGTACTCCATGCTGCATGGAGCATGCACGGCGGCGCGTCTTTTTCCTGTGCCGCTATTGGCGGGTTGCTGCCGCCGTACTTACGAGTGAATAAGATGGATAACAGGTGCACCGTAATATGAACCTTGTAACTATATGACACAAGACTGATTTAAAGTTTGAATCGTACCTTCGGCTATCATCGGAATAGTGTGCTCGTGTCTGCGCGGCTGAAAATGCACGACGCGCCATATAAAATGCGTACTTACTACTTGTATGAATCATGCAGTGGCTCAGTAATAATTGAAAACCATAGGTATTTGGGTTACACACAGCGTAAGAAACAAAAGTTGTCTCTCCTGTGGACATAAAATTAGCGACTCCGAGTCAGCAAACTTAAGATTTATTTAAATGGCCAGGCGTCCCGCAACCCGATGTAGCCTTGACTAAAGATATTGGCTATAGACCCTTAATTTTTGCCATGTCCACAAGAGAAATGTGTATGACCCAGTTGTTTAATTAAAACTCCAAAACTATCAAAAATCGTCAACAAATGGGAGTGATTTCGTTGAGTTTTAAGACGAGCCATCTGATTTTTAGGGTTCCGGAGCCAAAATGGCAAAACGGAACTCTTATAGTTTCGTCATGTCTGCCTGTCCGTGCGTCCGCGGCTTAGTGTAGAGACTATTAGGTGCTATTAGTGCTAGAAAGCTGTAATTTTGCATGGATAAATATACATACATAATAATATGTAGCAATTACCCCGAAAAAGTGAAAATAGATGTAAAGTGATCCCACAAAAACATTTCATGTTAAGGGGGTGATCCATTGGCGAGCAAAACCGCCGGTACGCCAACGAACTCGCGAGCCAACGGTCTAAAACCGCCAATGGAGCACTTAAAAGTCTGCGGACTTTAGAATTTCAAGTATGCAACAGCGAGCCAGCGAGCAAATCCGACGGTTTTTAAGTCCGCAAATGGATCCCCCTTTAAATGTTGCCAAGACGAGACAATGTAGCTCGCACTGTCAAAAAGTAATCAGATCTCTTGTAGAGCCAAGTTTCTAACCCTACGTGCCCAGCTCTAAATCTATAAGCCCTAATTTTACACTAATTAATCTCGTAGGCGTGCAAACTGTGGACTAAACTGGCGAGTCGGCCGCACGAACCTTTTGCAATTCGGCATATGGGCTTGAACTTAAAAATCTATTCAATCTTTTAAACTCTTTCCGTGCGGCCGACTCGCCAGTTTAGTCCACGGTTTGCACGCCTACGAGATTAGTTAGTGTAAAATTAGGGCTTATAGATTTAGAGCTGGGCACGTAGGGTTAGAAACTTGGCTCTACAAGAGATCTGATTACTTTTTGACAGTGCGAGCTACATGGTCTCGTCTTGGCAACATTTAACATGAAATGTTTTTGTGGGATTTCATTTCTTTTTGGTAGGGGATGATTTACTAAAAATCCTGAAATACATATCTTATTATTTATAAGAAGGATAACAAGGACCCTCTATATCAATTTTCAGACCTCTAGCATCAAAATTTGCGGAAGTCTCATACAAGCTTTCACCCCGTAGTTTAAGGGGTTGGGGGGGTAAAAGTTTCAAGTTTTAAGATTTTTTCGTTGTTTGTATACTATGACTAGCGTACATACCAAATTTCAGCTTTCTAGGACTTCAGGAAGTACCTTAAGAATTTTGATGATCAGTGAATCAGTGACGAAATCGAGGGTTTTTAGACATTGATAAAATCTAAAGTATAATAGCTACGACATTCAAACTTTGTATGTTTCATGTTTGTACTAGTGTCATTATATCTTGAAATTTTCAACTATTTAACATCATCCAAAGCAAAATTATAAGAGTTCAAAAAAACAACGAAACGTTTCGAGAAAAGGTAGGTAGTGCCCTTGCGCTCCGCTTGGCTCGTCTTGGCGGGGGCACTCCCGTGCCCCCAGATGGTGATTTTTTTTTCTCGTTTAAGCTTATAGAGTGGGGTATCGTTGGATAGGTCTTTACGGTGGATTAAAATCATTACGGAATTGTGAAGACAATTTTTCCAATACAGTGATTCGTTTGAGAGATATTCAAGTTTAAAGTGTAATTTTTTGTTAAAATTCCCCCTCTAAAAGCTAAACTTTTGGCACAAAAATTTTGAACAAAATCAGGATAGGAGGAAATATGTCAAATTAACAAGGAAAACTATTACGGCTAAGTTTGCTTAAGTAGTAGTTTAGGAGCCGCCTGACCTATAAAATATTGCTTGTTTAATACGGGCGGTAGAATTAATAGTCAAATTAATAAGATATGCATGGATTTTTTCGTATCGGTCGCGGAATCCTATCCTGGGCGTGTCCGACACGCTCTTGGCCGATTTTATTAATCATCTCAACTGCTGCCTCAGCCTAAGAGTCAAAGGCCTAAAAGTTCAAAGAGTTTCTTTTATTTGATTATTATTGATCGCTGGGTAAAAAACACGGCTTTTTATTTCAACTTGACCACATCATTCCTTCCTAGCGTCAATGTTATACTGAGTAGTAAAACCTAATGGCTCTGAGACCGCTTCCGTAATTAAACTCTTTGGTTCTTAATTCGTACCTACTCACACCTCTCATTGGTTCAAGGATCTTCTATATAATTTTCCATAGATAGTCTCGAAAAGTAAGTACGGAGGGTTAGTTAAATTTACCAAAATCGTAATTTCCTTGTAGCAAAATTTCCGTTCGCAGATTTTCCTATATGCTTTTTTTCTCACCATAGTTTTTTACTGAAGCTTATTTTCACAGTAGCGTTTTTTCCTAATTTGAATTGACAAAGAAACATAGGTAGGTTTAGGTTATGTTAAGTTTTCATCGGCCCGAAGGGCCAAAAGCACACAGAAGAAGGAGCTCCGCGTGAGCGGAGCTCCGTCGACACTGTTTCTTGTCAATTCAAATTAGGAAAAAACGCTACTGTGAAAATAAGCTTCAGTAAAAAGCTATGGTGAGAAAAAAGCATTTAGGAAAATTTGCGAACGGACATTTTGCTACAAGGAAATTACGATTTTGGTAAATTGATCTAACCAGCCGTACACAAATATGTTTGATACGCTGCACAATTAATGTAATCAATGAAGAGCAACAGCACAGAATTTACGCAGCAATTTCCTCTACTTAGGCTGACGCTAAACGTGTAAGATTTCAAGTTTTGAGTCGCGTAATTTACGCTGTATTTGGTTTGCACAAAAGTCCTGTTTGTTTTAGACGGCGATGCAAAAAGAGTTGTCACAAAATAGAGTTTTTGTAAGCGAATTACGCGGCTTATAACTAAAAAAAATACGCTGGTTTGGCTTCAGCTTTAAAATCTACGCTCTACCTGCACTATTATACCTACTTTGGACGCTGTTATTCATTGTGTTACTATTTAATAAACATACTGTCGAAAAATTAAGCCTTATCTCAAAGACAAAATAAGTAACCTCGTGAACTAGCCGTTATGGAATGTTGTAGAAGTATTTTTCTGGTAAATTTTCTTTCTTTGTTGTCTGTAATAAATTATTACCATATTTAGGTAGGTATTCTCTTAATAAAAATTGTACACGATAATCTAATAAGGCTATTTGTCAAGGAACTGACATTATCGTGTAAAAAAATTCTTAGAATTTTTTAATGTCAATACTGCCGATGGATCAGCCGTAGATTGAGCAAACACTATTTATTTTATTGGATCTATAAATCGATCGTTATTAGTCGTTGTTAATTGCACCCGAATCATAATATTGGGCCATAACATAACAATTAAGTCAACATCCTGTTTCCAGTTGGCGGTCAGAAATCTTCCTGATAAAAGTGCTTTGATAATAATAATCATCATCATCGTCAGCCCAAAATGTCATCGAGGCAATTGAACGATTTTCCTTTAATTTGCTCTATCGTTAAAAATAGTAAGCAAATTGGAGGGATAATGTCCAATTTGCTCTATTATTAGCACATACAATCGTAGATCATCATAGTGGATAGATTCTCTAGAATCTGTTGTACATAGGCTTTCCCCAAAGAATAAAACAATGACTATAGACATACGCCACCCGCATCCATCGGACTCCTGTGACCTTCACCTCACCAAGTCATTTTGATAACTAATAATACTAATAAAATAACTATTATCATCATCATCAGTTTAGCCGAAAGACTTCCACTGTTGAACATAGTAAGTAGATAAATTACCGAGAGCGTGGAATTGCATATACATATGTAGTGGTATTATAGGCATTGCAGAGAGAGACCTCTATACAGGGTTATTTGTAATTCACTAGCATCCTTTTAACCCTAAACTCCTACCACTTAAACAAATCTTTTTTGTTTTACGACTTTTGTCATAACTTTATATTTTTGGTGTAATAACGTTTTGAAAATTTGAGATTACCTGTATTTTTACGATACTCTGTGCCGTGTATGGAAAAAAAATGTACTCCATTTTAAAAAGTCGTATAACAAAAAACATTTGTTTAAGTGGTAGGAGTTTAGGGTTAAAAGGATGCTAGTGAATTACAAATAACCCTGTATTGTTCTATCTCTCTCACTAAAGTGGAATGCCTATAAACACACAATACCACTACATTATGCAATTCCACGCTCTCGGTAATTAATCTATACATCTCTCTCTCTCTCTCTCTTTCTCTAATGTACGACTTACTATTAAAAAAAAATTAGAACATAAAAAGAAATGGTAAACAAGATAGGTACTAAGTCGGTACTTAAGTCCACATTGCTTAAAAGTAGTGAAGACTGAGCAGATTCCTCTTAAAAATAAACAACTAAATTCTAGTCAAAATCTAGAGAACAGGTGGTCTTGAGGAGCAATTGAGATAATTAAGCTAGCCGTAGGTAAACACGTCAAAATTGTCCATCGTAATAGTACGTTGCCGCTTAATATAGTTTTAAACGTCGGTAACAATCATAACACATGTAATTTGTACAAAGCGCCACAATGCGTGTTCTTGTTTGAACTACATGCGGTTTAATGAGAGCTATGCGAGAGAAATGTTGAAACGCAACCCTGACCTTAGAACGGTGGGATGAGTGGAACAGACTCAACAAATGGTGCTGTAACGATCGCCGTTAACTTCGCTGCCTCTAATGGTGCCATATGAACAGAGCATTACACCAAGGTGAGACATCACAATAATGCAACGTAGCCCTGAAGACAAAGCATACGGATGTGATATCTGAATAAAATTAAAAACACTGGTCAACTGCGAATCAGGCACGTACATGAAGGGATCCGTACCTCCGTCCAATGTTTTGAAAGTAGTTAAAACTTATAAAGATCGAGTTTTAACGCTGAAAAGAGATGTTTCTTATAAGACGACCCAAAATTTCAAGTGTAAATTTTAAATGTAACTATTACGGTTTAAGAGATAGAGCCCTGGGACATGCGGACAGACAGACGGATGGGCAGACAGCGGCATTGGCACCCTTGGGTACGGAACCCTAAAAAGGAATGAATTAAATTAATCAAGCTGCGGCACAATCAAATGCGCTCATTGTATACGATTACGGTAAAATTGTTCGTCGTTAATCCCCGGAGGTAATCTATCAGTGTATTTGTAACTGTCAAAAGGTGCTTTTACGTTACATGGAACGTGACTAGGAACAAACGCTTCTAATTATCCGATTCGCCCGCCGTTTCGCGATCATTTAGGATTACTAAATTGTGTTCTCGATCGGGACCGAGTTTGCGGCACTGGCATCTCCTGCGACTTGCATTACTTTAGATCAATACTACATAGGTACAATAGCAGCATTTAACCTGACTATAATTTACCCGAGCCTGAATCCTCGACATATTCGAATTTTGAATTTATTTATATATTAGGGTCATACATAGCGTAAATACAAAAGTTGTATCTCCTATGGACATAAAATTAGCGACACTGAATCAGCAAACTAAACATTTATTTAAAAAGGCCTTTGATAAAAAGGCCGAAAGTTGGCCAGGCGTGTCACGCGCAGATGCAGACTTGACTGAAGACCTGAGGCCGTATTGTCTAACGCTTCTGGCGCTTGCCTTCGCTTTCACTATCTCTTTCTGTCAACGTTTTATACCGTTTGACAGAAAGAGATAGCGATTGCGAAGGCAAGCGTCAAAAACGTTAGACAATAAGCCTACTGGCTATAGACACTTAACTTTTGCAATGTCCACAGGGGAGACGCCAGCCAAAAAATATATGACCCATTTTTAGGGTTCCGTAGTCAACTAGGAACCCTTATAGTTTCGTCATGTCTGTCCGTCTGTCTGTTTGTCTGTCCGCGGCTAAGCTCAGAGACTGTTAGTACTAAAAAGCTGTAATTTGGCATGAATATACATATCAGTTACGCCAACAAAGTGGTAAACAAAAAAAATAAAAAAAATTTTTTTTAGGGTATCTCCCATAGACTTAAAAGTGGGGGTGATTTTTTTCTCGACTAACCCTATAGTGCGGGGTATCGTTGGATAGGTCTTTTAAAACCATTAGGGGGTTGCTAACATGATTTTTCTATTCAGTGATCTGTTTAAGAAATATTCAATTTTAAAGTGAAAATTTTCATTAAAATCGACCGTCCCCCCCCTCTAAAATCTAAACTGTTGGGTGGATAAATTTGAAAAAATTCAGAATGGTAGTAAACATATTAAATTTACCAGGAAAATTATAGCGGCTAAGATTGCTTGGGAATTATTTGTAGTTTAAGAGTAAATAGCAGCCTAAGGTATAAAATATACCTAAACTTGGAAGATTCCGTACACATACAAAATCCTTAGAATAATATTACTTGATTTTTTCGTAATGGCTACGGAATCCTATCTTGGGCGTGTCCGACACGCTCTTGGCCGGTTTTTTAGATCCTAATACGAATGTAACTGATACTTACGAATGTAGACCGGAAACCGATAAGGAAAGGACAAGATGAAATGAAAAATAGTAAATAATTGTCCCTGATCCGAGCATTTAACGGAAAAGAACAATGCGATTTTAAAGCCAAATAAATTTAATATTACCTATTTCGCACTAGGAACCCCCATAGATGGTTGAATTTGAAGTATTGTGGGAGTCTTCATTTAAAAAAAAACCCCTTTTGATGGGACTACAATGTTTTGATTTTGTCACGAACTCAGTTCGGTTACTACAGCGACGGTCACGAAAGCGAATCACGGGATCCATCAAGGACGTTGTTAGTGACAACACTTTGATTGTCATTGATGAAATAGTTCGTACGTCGGAGCTTTTGAGCATAATTGTTAAGAAGTCAATTTATTACGACGTATTGGACTAAATTGCAAGTCATCGTCCATGCTAGTACCTTCGTTAAAGTTAAAAGTATACTTTCGTAATCAAAAACAAACACCCATCGACATTTCTCATACAATACGTAGAAGGTAGATTAAAATACCTACTAACAGTAAGACAGTAATGGCGTCATAGGGCGGTCTAATCTCATTAATCCTAGATACTTAAAACATTAGGTGATAGAGGTTTTATTCTTGACGGGGCTCATATCCAAGCGGTATCAGCAGTTTTACAGTGCCCTGTAACGGTCACTACGGTCAGCTTTATAAGGTCAAAAGCATAACAGACAAAAACGTGCAAACCAAATAAACACTGCCTATATCCTCACGGACATATGTATGAACATAATTTGATGTTGTGACGGCATCATCCATCTCCATAAATTGACGAACAAAATACATCAGCTACGGGTCGTTATGCAGAATAACAGTGTAGTTAGTATTGCAAATAAATGGTAATAATGTTAACATGGCACTGAACGACCATTGTCGTTAAAGAACTCGATTAGAGTCGTCAAAATATCACATCAAACAATCAGCTCAACTGTTTTAGGCCAACAGTAGAATATCTTTCGGTAGAAAAAAATTTTTTAATGCATTGTTACTAACTGTGCTTTTTGTTGCATTGTCAACCAAACTACATCATCATCATCATCATCATTTCAGTCAAAAGACGTCCACGTGCCGGTCCCGTGCCATCCGCATCCCGCAGACGATCCCGCAACCTTAACCAGGTCGTCGCTCTATCTTGTTGGAGGCCTACCCACACTGCGTCTTCCGGTCCGTGGACACCATTCGAGAATCGTTTTTCCCCATCGACCATCAGTTCTACGAGCGATGTGCCCTGCCCACTGCCACTTGAGTCTGGTCATTCTTCGAGCTATGTCGGTGACGTTATAGTTCTTGCTACCCACTAACTACATATCCGTACTACTTAAATTTAATGTCAGTGTAATTACTTAAATTGGGTGAAATTCGACTTGCAAGATTTGACCTTAATAATGCATGTAGGTACCTACAGTCGAACGATTTGATTTCTGACGCATCGTAGAGCGTTTTCACAGTAAGCGTTATAACGATTTTCCTTCCAAGCAAATGCAATGTCACTGTGACATTTTTTGTAAAAAGGTTCCACAGTGAGTCACGATTCAGTTGGTTCGACTGTACATACAAACATTGCAAGTTTTTTTTATAAGGTTGTGAAAAACACACCTGGGGCTAAATTCAGGAACGGTTCAACACGGTTTGCGAGCGGTAATTCGATCGTTTGCGAGAGGATAGGGATGAACTGCTATTCAGTTATGGCAAAAATCACTGGTTTGCGAGAGGTTTGGGCTGAGCTTGGGATGAGCCTTATTTTTTTAATCCTCTCGCAAACGATCGAATTAGGGATGGCGATTCTTCTCGAAAAAGATTGATTTTTAAATCGATTCGATTCGCTATCTAAAATATCGATTCACAAAAAAATCGAGGTCTCAAAGATCGATCTCTCAAAAATATATTTTTTTCGATTTTACATTTCTAATGCAAATATAAATCCATTTTATGGAAAACAAGAAAGGTTCTAGAATAATCGATCTTTTTTCATTAAAATCAGGGAATTCTTCAGTTCAGAGAATTCAATAATTACAAATGTTTTTATTTATAATTTATAACCATACCAACAATCAGATATAAAAGAATACCCTTGAGACTTAAATTAAGAAAAAAATCGAACGTCGATTTTCTAGGGTGAAATTTTAATATCGTTTCACGTGAATCGATTCAGTGCTACATATCGATCTATAAAATCGATTTTTTTGGTCCGAAAAACCGATTCTTCGATTAATCGATCTCAGATCGCCATCCCTAGATCGAATTACCGCACGCAAACCGTGTTGGGCCGTTCCTGTACGCTTAGTATAAGTTTTACTTCACCAAAATACTTCTCGATCGCGTTTACGTAAAAATTTCAATTCTATGGAAACATGGACGCGTGTGCGCGGAGGCGCTGTCTATGTTTCCCTAGTAATTGATTTTTTTACGAAAACGCGATCGAGAAGTATTTCGTGAAGTAAAAACTTATACTAAGCATATAGTACGCTTAGTATAAGTTTTACTTCACCAAAATACTTCTCGATCGCGTTTACGTAAAAAAATCAATTACTATGGAAACATGGGCAGCGTCTCCGCGCACGCGCGTCTATGTTTCCATAGAATTGTAATTTTTACGTAAACGCGATCGAGAAGTATTTTGGTGAAGTAAAACTTATACTAAGTATACAGTACGCTTAGTATAAGTTTTACTTCACCAAAATACTTCTCGATCGCGTTTACGTAAAAATTTCAATTCTATGGAAACATTGACACCGCCTCCGCGCGCGCGCGTCCATGTTTCCATAGAATTGAAATTTTTACGTAAACGCGATCGAGAAGTATTTTGGTGACGTAAAACTTATACTAAGCGTACAGTACGCTTAGTATAAGTTTTACTTCACCAAAATACATCTCGATCGCGTTTACGTAAAAAATTCAATTCTATGGAAACATAGACGCGCGTGCGCGGAGGCGCTGTCCATGTTTCCCTAGTAATTGATTTTTTTACGAAAACGCGATCGAGAAGTATTTCGTGAAGAAAAAACTTATACTAAGCATACAGTACGCTTAGTATAAGTTTAACTTCACCAAAATACTTCTCGATCGCGTTTACGTAAATAAATCAATTCTATGGAAACATGGAAGCGCGCGCGCGGAGACGCTGTCCATGTTTCCCTAGTAATTGAATTTTTTACGTAAACGCGATCGAGAAGTATTTTGGTGAAGTAAAACTTATACTAGCGTACTGAATATAGCCCCAGGAGAGTGGTCTTTGGTACGGATTAGACTATCACGTGATACACGCATATCACGATCAGTATCACATAAGTATTGACGTGTATCGCAGTGTAGTAATAAAACTGAAGTTGATTTCCGGATGTTTTGAAATCCTCGATAATATTGAATATTGTCAATAAAAATATCACGATAATATTGATAGTCTAATCTGTGCCTCTAAGATTCAACTGTGCGAAATTATGTCGTAGGTAAATACATAAGTACCTAAATGCTAGCAACACAAACGGAATACTAACTAATAGAATGAAGAATTGTTTTACTTTACTTCTGTTTGCTGCTTAAAGCTATGCTGAAATCACACGAAAGTCTAAACTTCAAAAAATAACTAACAAGAGAAGCTGGGAATCAAATTTAATATTTTACTCTTAATATTAACTCCCTATGGGTAAAGCACACGTTTTTTGTATTAATAATCAATAGAGAAGGGGACTTGTGACCGGGTTTTTTAGTCCGTGCAAGTCGGACACTGTCTGGGCCCTCCATTCCCAGTTCGTCCGAAGGGATTTTTCCCGAGCACAAGTCACTCTTCCTACCCTAAAGTTAAAAAACAGCAAAGACTTCGCGTCTTTGGCCCCTCTGGCGACTCATTCAAAAAAAAAAAAAACTCCCTATGGGACTCAATTATTTATTGGGACGTTGGGGCTGAATTGCAACAAGCAAAAAAACAGGTATATTTATGCTAAAAACTAGAGTAAACTATTTAAACAGTGCTCTTGACCGTTATTTAAAAATGTGCATCGTCAACATTAAAATCGTGCTATCCGCAAAACGCGCGAACAAAGCTAACAATGAGGGGCCCATGCGCATCCCACGCCCACGAAGCATTATTTGCATGTTGAAGGGATATACTATACAGCCTAGTTTCAGAATATAATGATACTTCACGATGTTTGTTGCGTAATAAGTATACCAGTACCTGGGCGACCGAGCTCTGCTCGGGCAGAAACTCGGTACCAAGCGTTTTCCCAGAGATAAGACCAAGCTAGATCAATTTTTCATCCCCGAAAACCCCCAAATACCAAATTTCATCGAAATCGTTGGAGCCGTTTCCGAGATCAAAACACCGGAGGGTTGGGGGGGGGGGGTGAGAGGGGGGAGGGGATGCGGGGGAGGGAGCGCGGGGTATTAAAGGGGGGATGAAAATTTCATTGATTTTGCCGTAGGATGCACCGTTTTCAAGATATTTGACAAAAATACCGGAGGGGGTGGGGGGGAGGGGGTGAGTCGCGTTAAACTATTGTCCGTAAACCGACTTTACAGACAACCGGCTTTTCCTGTTCTGTGCTCCCAATAGGGAACGTACACATAGACGGTGCTGCCAACTGGTGCCATAAGGGTGCCATCAATTTGAATGTTTTACCTTGATAAGTTTGTTTTACTGTCCGCATAGTGTCTCTTCTGTCGCATTAGTGCTGCCGCCTATAGTTACTGCACGTTCCCTATAATACTTTTTCTAACAAAAAAGTAACTTTTTTTCACAAAAAGTAACTTTTTCTCACAAAAGAAGAAACTTGACGTTTTATCATGAAAAATAAACTTAAAAAAAAAAACAAAAAATCTTGATAAAAACGTGGAATCGAACCGAGGTCGGCTGGATCCGCGACCACCCGATTTCTAATGTGCCATTATGATCTGCTCGAAGCCGGCGAAATTTAGCTTTATATTCTAATGCAAACAAAAATAGCCGGAAAACACGAGTAAAAGCGATTTTCTGAAAATGAAACATAGCTAGATCAGTTTTTCATCCCCGAAAACCCCCACATACCAAATTTCATCGAAATCGTTGGAGCCGTTTGCGAGATCCTGATTATATATATATATACAGTTGTGGCCATATAATTAAGAACGATTATTTATTGAGATGATTTTTTCAAAGTAACAAGTGTAACTAATTGCCCGTATTTTTTTTATTTCTCTCGGTATTGCAAAACTTTTCCGTACTACCGGTACATTCATTTATGCAACATTGTTGGCTAAAAAATTAATAGAGAAACTTTATACATTCGATCTGAACCTAGTATTAGTACTTACTGGCTGGTCACGTAATTAAGAACGCTGAATAGTTTATTATTTTTTCAAATTTAAATAGAGAACACTGTGTGGCTCTGTGGTTGTAGATTATTATTCGTATAATTTTGGCGCCATTTCGTGCTGTTAAAGTCTTAAAAGTGATTACTTCGTATAAAAACAATGGGGAAAAATAATAGTTGTGATAAATCTACAAGAGAAGTAATAATAAAACTTCGCGAGAAGAATTGGTCGTATAAAAAGATAGCCGACCATCTGCAATGTTCAAAAACAATGGTTTTCCATGCCGTAAAGCATTTTTCCATGTATCAAACTACTTCAAACGTTCCGCGTGGACCTAGACAGAGAAAGTCATCTCGTCGAGATGATCGAAATATCGTTCGTTTGGCAAAACAAAATCCTTTTAAAGGGTCTAATGAGTTGAGAAAAGAATATTTTGGCGAAAACAACCCTTCAGCAATCTCTGCACGCACTATTCGAAGGCGTTTGGTAGAAAATAAGTTGAACGGAAGGATAGCAAGAAAGGTGCCTATGTTGAAACGATGTCATAGGCAAGCCCGACTTGCATTTGCAAGAAGGTATGAAAACTGGACAGTCAGACAGTGGAAAAACGTTCTTTTTTCTGACGAGACAAAAATAAATAGGGTATGTTCTGATGGAAAACGATATGTACGACGCCCTCCGAATAAAGCATTCGACCCAAAGTACACAAAAGTGACATTAAAGCATGGCGGGGGAAATGTGAAAATTTGGGGGTGCTTTTCTGGACATGGCGTTGGACCTGTTAGGCTGATAGAAGGAAACATGGATCAATTCCAATACAAAAATATACTGCAAGAAACAATGTTACCATATGCCGAAGACGTGCTTCCGGTTATTTGGACATTCCAGCACGACAATGATCCAAAGCATACTGCACGCACCGTTAAGGAATTCCTCACATCACAATCAGTTTCAGTCTTAGATTGGCCAGCCAACAGCCCAGATCTTAACCCAATAGATCATCTTTGGTGCGAAGTCAAGAAAAAGGTTTCAAATCGACAGTGTGGCAATTTGAGAGAGCTGTACGACGTTTTCTTAGAAGAATGGAACTCTATTTCTCTTGCGAAATGTCAAAAATTGATAGATTCAATGCCTCGCCGGTGTAAAGCCATAATTAAAAGCCGTGGACATGCTACTAACTATTAATTTTAGTTCAAATGTATTAAATTGCTTTTTTTTCTATACCAACTTCACATTAATATGATTTATTTAATCTAAGTTTCATATAAAACAACTCTCGAGCAGTTTAATAAATCGTTCTTAATTATTTGTCCAGCTTCATTACTATTTGAATTTATTAGTATAGAGAACAAATAAAATTTGTAAAAAAAAATGTTAGCAATTATACACTATTATTATTAATCCTGTTTGCTCTATCCATGTGGCTATTTTATAACATAACTTGTTACTTCTAAGAAGGAACACAACTAGACATATGACATGATTTAGATAAAAAAAAATCGGAAACTTCAAATCGTTCTTAATTATATGACCACCACTGTATATATATACATATATACAAGAATTGCTCGTTTAAAGGTATTAGATAGATTAGATAGATAGATAGATAGAATTGCAATATGTTTCATGGGAGCTACAGTCATCGTTATCTCAGTCTATATACGTGCCACTGCAGAGCACAGACCTCCTCTCAGAATGAGAGGGCTTGGGCTGTAGTTCCCACGCGGGCCCTGTGTGGATTGGTAACTTCACGCACACTCGGCACACTATTGAATTTTTACGCAGGTGTGCGCAGGTTTCCCTGCGATGTTTTCCTTCACCGTAAGTAAAGCTAATGATAAATTACAAATGTTATTTCGCGCATATAAGTATTTCGAAAAAATCAGAAGTGCGAGCTCGCACACGAACCCTCTGCTTAGAGGCTATTATATTAGGTTACCAAGGTTCTTTTTGACATATTGGTATATAAAACGTTTTACTGACAAAAATATTTTGTCGTCTATTACTTACTTGTAGATCCATTTTAAACATGAAAATGATCGCTCTAGTTCTACAGATGTACCTAATTGGCAAGTACGTCATCAATATATATATTTGGGGCAGATATTTGTGTGAAAAATACGAATGTTTATGCTCGAGTCTTGGATGTTTAATATGTACTTAAGTATGTATTTATCTAGACAAGTATGTTTTTATCCGTTGTCTAGTACACATAGTGGCCATAGTACAAGCTTTGCTTAGTTTGGGACTAGGTCAATTGGTGTGAATTGTCCCGTGATATTTATTATTACCTATTATTGTTATTAATATTTTTTTTTGTAATAGCTTTCCCATTTTTAAGTACTTTTAAAATTACTCTCGGGTTTTTTTTAAAACTATAGGTATTCAACTTTTTCCTTTGGGGTGAAGTTTCAACATGGACGTCTTTATAAGGACACCATTAACAATGCTCATAGATTTTCCTAAATTTGGCTTGAAAATTTTCAATTGATTGATTGCAGTTGATTGCAAACAAAAATTGTTAGCTATCAAAATAAAAAAAAAACTAAATCAAAACGTTTTTTCCGCAAGTAGGTAAGCCACAAAGGGCTCTTTTACATGTCACTTTTTTAAATTATAGTACGAATTTTTTGAGGAGTCCCACACTTCGAACAAAGCCAATTCAATCAATTGCATAATCCTCAGTTTAAAATGAACGGAAATATAAGATAAAATAGCTCATTGAAATAACTACTTTATTATTTACAATAGAGAGTTCATTTTAAGCGAAACTTTGTTGGTAGGTAGATAACATTTTTCAACATTAAATGCGTCGTAGACATGCAGCCAAAACAACCAAAACAAACAAACAAACAAAGTTTCAATTAAAATGAACTCTCTACTGTAAATAATAAAGTCGTTATTTCAATGAGCTATTTTATCTTATATCGTTCATTTTAAACGGAGGATTATTCACTTGAGGACATAATAGAATACAATGGCTTTGTTAACGTTTGTTTTAACGAGATCGGTATACCTCAAAAAATTCGTACTATACCAGCGCTTTCGGAAGGACCATGATTGACAAGAAGGATGTGTAGCAAGAAACTTGGGAGAAAGTCATTTTTTCAAGAGAAAATAAAATAAATAATTACAAACAAACAAAAAACATAAATTACAATATAAAATTTAAGAGAAATTACATTTAAAAAAAACACAGTGATGTATGGGGTCCCTTAGTTAGATTAGTAGAATATAATATTAGATAGATTAGTAGAATTAGTTAGAAAGCCTGCAAGTAGGAACTGGAACTATAAAATGATATCTTAAATGTGAATGTCCATTGAAATGTAGCAATCCTCAAATGCTCCCATATTTGAGCATTTCATACTTTATTGTGTTGTCCTAGAAATATTGTCACGAAGGAGGTTAGATTATATCAAACCAGGTTTATCATCCGTGGTTTTAATGTCCAAAATTGCATATTAGATTTATCTGTATACTTGAATGTAATAGACTGGGATGCCTTGCTGTGAGCACATTTTGTAACTCGAGCAAGGTAAACTAACCATAACAAATGATAAATATCCATATAATGATTTGTGAGCGTGTTGTTGCGGTCGAAGTATTGTAGTTGATAATCATGATAATTTAGTAATGTTGGTAAATTATACATCAGGTGTTTAAATAGAAGAAAAGGTATAATTATCTCTAAGCTATGGCAGACGTAGAAAAGCAGACGGACATGACGAAAACTATAAAAGTTTCCTGTTAGGAATACGATACCCTAAAAATGCAGCGCGTACAGCAAACGTTATTTATATCTGATTTCCACCGGGTTTGCCTGTTACTTTTGCCATAAACGGTTATTTACTAGACGTCAGTGATGAAAAGTATGTCAAAGATAGGTAGGTAGTGTATATGTAACTACTACAGGAAAACATACCTAACTCATGCTTCTCTCACTCGCACTTTCGTCATGTTTCCTTTTTGGTCCAGGCTGTGTAAAGAAAATTTTCTTGCCACGTTACTGAGAACCAGTTTATCTTTTGAATCCCTTTGATCGACACTTTCTACCGTAAATATAAATACGGCCAAAGTTACAAAAATATGTATAAGTACTTACACAGTTTTATTGACTTAACATTAAGGTCGACATATTTTTGTAACTTTGGCCATATCGATATCTTTAGAGCGCGCGCAGACAGAGAGCGGTCTGGAGTTCCGAGTTCAGAGTTCTGCGTTCTTTCGAATGTACCGAGTCTTTTACGATAACGCACACAGCAGGCGACTGGAACTCTCGAGCGGTCAAAACACAGAACTCTGAACGCGGAACTCGGAACTCCAGACCGCTCTCTGTCTGCGCGCGCTCTTATAGTCGACTGTACAATGCCTTTCGAAAATACATCAAAATTCTAACCATTTGGCACTGGCACCAGATACTAGGGCCCTTCGCTACTTTTTTATATATAAAACCGTTCTGTGATTGATTCCTATCTCATCCCACGAAAAGTGCATGTGCCAATGGTGTTAAGTACTTATCTCATTGGTTTAGTAATTGCCTACTCACTCCAGCCTTGAAGAGCCCTAGGTTGTTCTTTCTGGGAATACAGACAGTTGGAGCGTATTGCATTCCTTAGCTACTAGAGCGGCCGCTTCAGTCGTTTTACCCTAGGGCTAGCTCTGAAGATGAATGATATTCGGAAGTATCCTTAATGTTCTTTTACCGTGATCGGATATGTCTTTAATGACTACATATTTAAGTTGATATCTTTCTATACAATTTAATTGATTTCATAATTAAAAAATCATAAAACATTGACCAACAAGTTTTTTAATATTAGACTACAGCGTACCATTGGATCTACCACAAAATTTCTACATTCCATGAAACAAAGAACATAAATTCACGTAGGTATTTTTAATTACCTGTACACTTCCGTTCTCTGATAGGTATATCTGATGGCGACTGTACTTATTTGCCATTTTCATCTCTGATGCGTCTCAAGGCCTTGCAAACAAATCAACAAACACAATTTACTCATTAAATTAATATTGATGTGGAAATTATAGCAAGTTTTTCAGACAATGTTCCGCAAATAGGCTCATTAGCACCTAAAACGATTAGTTTAGGCCTATTGTCTGCATGATCATTGTGATTGATATCACTATGACAATGATACAAGTTGGAACAGCATTTAATGAGATCTTGTCAGTAATATGAATATGAATCAAACTGTTCGCGGGATATGTTACAAGGCAGCGCAGGTATTATGTGACTAGGAAAATTAAATCATACCTCTTCGATATCAACGCGTGGTTGCAAATAATTTAATTTACCTACTGCTTAGATGCTTCTTGATTAACTTCGTTCCATGCCTCATCTATATGCATGATTATATATTTAAGTTATTATAATTAAGATCATACGTTAAAAGCTTCATTTAATAAGTAGTAATAATTATTTCATTCACTATGCCATGCGTTGATTAATTAAACTAAACATTGACTAGTGATATCAATAGTAATATGTGGGTACTTGCCAAACTCTGACGGAATGTGTGTTATATGATTTGCATATTTAAGATCTGTTTTGATAATTTTTACTACGTATATAAACAAAATGCATAATTTCAATCTGCATACATGTTCAACTAGTTTAAAAAAGACAAACTGCATATTTTCTGAAAACATAATAAAAAGTGGACATAATTTGTAATTGTTTAATAAACAAATAGTATAACAGTCACATTGAGTAAAATTTGAAACACGTAGTCTGCCGTCTGCTTTGCGGTTGTGTGTTCATAATTTACTGCTTCCATCTTCTGTATTTTCACTTATTCTTGTAATATTATATTGCCATTGTTTGTTTGTGTCATTCATGCCTAATGCCTAACTAACTAAATTTGTCTATGTTTCCATGTTTTCGTTTTGGATATAATAAGTGGCAAGGGCAAAGGCGTTCGGTCTATGCAGACACCATTGTGCGTTTTGTTTTCTTGTATGCTTTTTATAGCTTCCTTTTGTATTTTTATTTATTTTTTTTTTTTTGGTGTGCTTAGTGATTAATTTTTCAGTTGTCGGTTTCACTGAACAGTTTATGTTTTATTGTTGGTGAAATGGTTCCAACGGAAGACCAGCGTCGGCTTCACGGCCGACATCATGCTGAGTTGGGACCATTTCGTGACAATGTTTGTATCTTTTTTTTTTACCGTTTTTCTTTGTAATTTTATTAAGATTATGTCACGAATAAATATTTTTCTTTCTTTTCTTTCTTTTAGTGTAGGTACACTTTATATAACAACGAAAAGTTAACGAATGTGAGATAAAGTCGACGGAGCTCCTATTCCTCGTAGGAAGGTGCTTCGCGCCTTGATAAGATGTTAACCTAAAAATGTTTGTTAGGATCAAGATAGGTTTATTTTTCCACTATATTTAATTATACAAAATGTCATTATTCCATGTGAGAGTTATGGCAAAAGTTATTATAAGGGTGCTACGTTGCTATAGATGCGTTTGATATCCACCAATCATATTAATTGGTCCACATGGCATAGCACTGGTGGCTTGGTGGAAACAAGTGCAACTAAGTTATGATGCGTGCTGTGGATGCCTTAGATTTTCCTCGAGGGGCTATAGGTAACGCCACCAGAGTTGAGGCCACGCACACAACCACATCTCGTGTAATGACGCGGGATTTTGACGTTGTGTTGTCGTTAAACGTCAACACAACGTCAAAATCCCGCTGTCATTACATGAGATGTGGTTGTGTGCGTGGCCTCAACTCTGGTGGCGTTACCTATACATAGCTTAGCATTAGTGGAAACGGTCGGTCACATAGTTTTGTAGCGTAGGTTTCACATCCTCGCAACATAGCTGCATATCACATCTCTAGCGGAAGGGCCTCCTAATGCTTTTCAACCATTATTTATTTTTTGTTAGATAAACGTCTGTTATAATTTAAGTACGTTGTTGTCTGGATTGTTGGTAATAAAAAGTTTCATACCTAAGTACTGATTGAAAGGTACTCGGTACCCGTGTATATTTGTTACTAGCTGATGCCCGCGGCTTCGCCCCCGCTTCGTTATTAAAACGTATTTTCCCGTGGGAATGAGATATTTTCCCGTGGCAAAAATTAGCCTATGTCACTCTCCAGCCCTTCAACTATGTTCATACAAAAAATCATGGCAATCCGTCGCTCAGTTTCGACGTGAAAGAAGGACAAACAAACAAACACACTTTCACATTTATATTATAATACTAGTATGGATTGTGACCACGTGATCGTATGAAGATTCAAGTCGTCCTACAAAGGTCCCGTGACTCGCCAATCTTGCCATTCACTCTCACGCGCACGCCAAGTGGAACGAAAACTGCAACTTGATAGTAAAACTGTATCCACGATTATATAGATCTAAAGCCGCTTCCACATGAAGGTAAAGAATATTTTAACTGACGCAAAAAATAACAATAAATGAACTATTCTATATATTACTAGCTTAGATTATTTATTTATACACTAGATAAAGTATCAGTAGCAAACACTGCGATACAAAACGTCCAAAAACCCATTTGACAGCTTCATCTTACGATCGCGTTACGTCATTCAGACTGAAGGAGGGCAAATGACATATAAGCCAAATGTTGGCTTATATTTTTCGGGACGTTTTCATGCCGCCTAAGCTCTATCTAGTGTATAAATAATCTAAGATTACTAGCATTTGCACGTGACTCCGTCTGCGAAGAATTCGTTTATGGCTATCGCTATGTGAACTAGTTATGAAATTTTCCGGACTAAAAAGTATCCTATATGTTAATCCAGGTTATAAACTATTAGCTGATGTCCACGGCTTCACATCCGCTGCAGAAAATTAAAACGTGTTTTCCCGTGGGAATGAGATATTTTCCCGTGGTAAAAAGTACCCTATGTCACTCTTCAGCCCTTCAACTATGTTCATACAAAAAACCATGGCAATCCGTCGCTGAGTTTCGACGTGAAAGAGTAACAAACATCCGCCACTCATCCATCCATCCATCGATACAAATTTTTACTGTTTAATACATATTAGTGGGATTAGACTATAAAATAACGAGTCTTTATTTTTTGAGTGAGCTAATTCCATTACTTTAATATGAAGCCATTGTAGCGATTCAATACCATTTTAATCCTTAATCTTCAATTATCGACTCTACTTCCTTGGATAGTAGATTGATTACCAATATATTAATCCTATGGATGCAACTTGGCGTACGTGTAGTCAAAAACCGGTCAAGAGCATGTCGGGCCAAGCTCAGTGTAGGGTTCCGTAGTTCCCGACCGTCACAATAGGCGGACTTAAAAAATACGTTTTACAAAAACTTAAAAACTGCTCAACTGATTAAGTTGAAATTAATTTTCCTAGAAAGTTTTTATTAAGTTTAACTGACGTGATTTTTTTCATATTTTTTAAACGTGCGGTTCAAAAGTTAGAGGGGGGGACACATTATTTTGAACTTTCGGAGTGATTATCTCCGAAAATATTCACTTTATCAAAAAATGGTTTTAGCAAACCCCTATTTATTTTCAAATACCATTTCCAATGATATCCCACACTATAGGGTTAGTCGAGAAAAAAAAAATCCCCCCCACTTTACGTTCTATGGGAGGTTTTTTATTCAACCACTTTGTCGGCGTGACTGATATATATATTCATGCCAAATTACAGCTCTTTAGTACTAACAGTCTCTGAGCTTAGCCACGGACGGACAGATAGACAGACAGACAGACAGACGGACAGACATGGCGAAACTATAAGGGTTCGTAGTTGACTACGGAATCCTAAAAAGGAGACATAGGATACGAAAAGTCCATACTTGTCGGTAATATTTTAATTTTAAACGAGAATAGAGGGCGCTGTCGCTGCTGTAAGAAAGGCGACGTGCTTCCAAGATAACGCGTAAGCTACTGTAGCATACGAGATTGAGGTGAAACGCTACAAGGAATTTATGCTTTTGAGATAAGCATCTGACAAATGCAGAAAACTTTGTGTGTAAAATTTGTAAGAATACTTTTAGTGTAAATAATGCCTAAAGCCTAACGCCAGGCATGAAGTGTTTATAGTCACGACTCTACATCCGATACACTAAAATTTTGTTGAGAAATCCTTATGGATTTAATTAATTTTGCAATACCAGAGCTAGGGATGGCGATTCTTCTCGAAAAAGATTGATTTTTAAATCGATTCGATTCGCTATCTAAAATATCGATTCACAAAAAAATCGAGGTCTCAAAGATCGATCTCTCAAAAATATATTTTTTTCGATTTTACATTTCTAATGCAAATATAAATCCATTTTATGGAAAACAAGAAAGGTACTAAGTAGAATAATCGATCTTTTTTTCATTAAAATCAGGGAATTCTTCAGTTCAGAGAATTTAATATATTATATTTTTAATATTATATATTATATTTTTTTATTTAGACGACCAGATGGCCTAGTGGTTAGAGACCCTGACTATGAAGCTTGAGGTCCCGGGTTCGATTCCCGTGTCGGGGCAGATATTTGTATGAAAAATACGAATGTTTGTTCTCGGGTCTTGGGTGTTTAATATGTATTTAAGTATGTATCTATCTATATAAGTATGTTTATCCGTTGCCTAGTACCCATAACACAAGCTTTGCTAAGCTTACTTTGGGACTAGGTCAATTGGTGTAAATTGTCCCGTGATATTTATTTATTTATTTATAATTTATAACCATACCAACAATCAGATATAAAAGAATACCCTTGAGAAAGAACTCTCTATTGAGGCTTAAATTAAGAAAAAAATCGAACGTCGATTTTCTAGGGTGAAATTTTAATATCGTTTCACGTGAATCGATTCAGTGCTACATATCGATCTAAAAATCGATTTTTTTGGTCCGAAAAACCGATTCTTCGATTAATCGATCTCAGATCGCCATCCCTAACCAGAGCTTCAAGCTAGTTTATGGTATTGTATGTAAGTATTCGTTATTGTATGTTAGCTTTAATCTATACATATAAAATCCTTTGTCCTGACTGACGGATCAACGCACAGCCTAAACCGCTGATCGTAGAGACCTGAAACTTGGAGGGTGTGTTCTTTGTATGACGTAGGCATCCGATAAGAAAGGATTTTCCGTAGTTCTACTTCTAAGGGGGTAAAAAAGGGGGGCAAAGTTTGTATGAGACATCGTGATTCCTTGGTCCAATCTACTTCAAATTTTGCATAAACATTCTTTAACAAAATTGATGGAAGACGTGTTTCGTATTTTATTGAAATTCATCCCTTGACGGGGTCAAAAAGTAGTAGAAAGTTATTTTGGGGGTGATTTGCTTCGAAGTTGATATCAATACTCCTTAGTGCTTTTGATTTAAATTACATTTTATTTTGACACATTGTAAACGAAACGAAACTTCAAATATTGCAAACCATTTTTGTCTACGTTTGTCAACCACGTCTTGATCTGATCTCTGATAATAGCTAATTATATGTATTAAGTATTTGCATTTCACCAAGCTTTTGCTTTTACAAGCGCAGCGTGGGACGTCCACCAACGAGATGGACGGACGTTTTGGTGAAGGCCGCAGGTTCAGGGTGGATGCAAGTCGCTTCCAACCGTAATGATTGGACGTCAATGAGGGAGGCCTATGTCCAGCAGTGGACGTCCTACGGCTGAAATGATGATGATGATGAAGCTTTTATGCGAGTTCAACCTTTTTCAAATAAAATCGAATTGAGTATTCAAATATCATTGTTGAACTCGCATAAAAGTTTGGTGCAATGCAAATACATATAAAATGCTTTGTCCTGAAGTCCTAAATGACTGACTGCCGGATTAACGCACAGCCTAAACCGCTGTATGTAGAGACCTAAAACGTGGAGGGTGTGTTCTTTGTATGACGTAGGCATCCGATAAGAAAGGATTTTTCACGACACTGCTCGAAAATGTGGCCATAGATAACCTAAATCCAGTACACAAAACTGCCTATATATGTACATTTAACAGCTGATTCATTTATGGCGCGCAAACACGACAACAATGTTACACTAATCGAAAACAGGTCGTATCAGTATATGTATTTCATAATACGATACGACTTTTTCAAAGATAATTTTTGAATTTCATTCCCGGCGTGCTGAAACGACCAATCAAAAGTAATCGTCTGCTGCATGTGAAATTCAATTGACCAATGAGAATGCGTCATTCATGACTTTAATGAGGTGTTTTTTTTCCTTAAACGCATAATATGCACAAAATGCTTTAATTTTTTTAAGTATGAAAAACGCCACAGCATTAAACTTTTTAAGCGCTGCAAGGTTAAGGTTTTTATTTTTTAATTATGTGGTTTTTGATACTGGCCACTAGGCCGGTAAGGCGACCGGCGACGCGTCGTGACGGCGACTAAATCAAACATAGTTCGAGTTATGTGAGCGGCCGTAGCGGCCGCGCCGGCCGCTCACATTAACTCTAACTATGTTTGATTAAGTTCCCGACCGACTGAAATGACGCAGAACACTAAAATCAGCTTTCCAGGGAAAAACATCACAATGAGTTTTAACAACTGCCCCCATGCAAACATTAACATAAACTTTAATTAAATATTTATTTTTATTATAAGAAACGTTTTTTATTTCCTCGCATTAGTCGTGAAAAGCACAATGTTTAGTCTCGGCCAAAAGTGCAATAGATGGACTCGTACTTTCGAGGGCCTCCGCTACGCGTCGGCCCTCAAACAAACTCGTCCATCTATTGCTTACTTTCCAGCCTCTACAACAATGTACTATTCCGGAATTTCCACGGGATAAGGAATAATCGGGATTTATATATTTCATCAAGAGTGACCCTATGCCCATAACGAAGATTACTAAACTGTACAAATTGGGCATGCAATTAGACTATTAGAATATAAAGCGAATATAAAGAATTTTGACAATTTCCATGGGATAAAGTTAAATCAGGATTTATATATGTAGGTACTCAAATCAACTGGACCATATCTCCGTAACTACAATTACTAATCTTTTCAAATACAGTATTAACGAAAATGACCATAACAACAATAGTACATTACTGCAGAGGCCGGGACTTAAGGGGTTGCCGGCCGAGTATCTAAGTTGACGGCCGAGTGGTACACGAGGCCGGCATGATACGAGGCCGGCAACCCCTGTTCCGGCCGAGGCTTGTATAGTGCTTTTCTCAAACATGCACCATCACCATCATCATCATCATCATCATCATCATCATCATCATCATCATCATCATCATCATCGTCGTCATCATCATGATGGTGATGGTGATGATGATGATGATGATGATGGTGGTGATGGTGATGATGATGATGACGATTATGATGGTGGTGATGGTGATGATGATGATGGTGATGAATGATGATGATGAAGATGGTGATTGATGACGATGATGGTGATGGTGATGATGATGAATGATGATGATGGTGATGATGGTGATGATGGTGATGGTGATGATGATGATGGTGATGATGATGATGGTGATAATGATGATGATGATGATGATGATGGTGATGATGATGATGGTGATGATGATGATGATGATGATGATGATGATGATGGTGATGAATGATGATGATGATGATGATGGTGATGATGATGATGATGATGATGATGGTGATTGATGATGATGATGATGATGATGATGATGATGATGTTGATGAATGATGATGATGGTGATAATGATGATAATGATGATGATGGTGATGATGGTGATGAATGATAATGATGAAGATGGTGATGATGATGATGGTGATGAATGATGATGATGGTGATGATGATGATGGTGATGATGATGATGGTGATGATGATGATGGTGATAGTGATGATGATGATGGTGATGATGATGATGATGATGTTGATGATGATGGTGATGAATGATGATGATGGTGATGATGATGATGGTGATGATGATGATGGTGATGATGATGATGATTATGATGGTGATTGATGATAATGATGATGGTGATGAATGATGATGATGGTGATGGTGATGAATGATGATGATGGTGATGGTGATGATGATGATGATGGTGATGATGATGGTGATGAATGAATGATGATGATGATGGTGGTGATGATGGTGATGATGATGATATTGATGATGATGATGGTGATGATGATGATGATGGTGATGAATGATGATGATGATGGTGATGATGATGATGATGATGATGATGATGATGGTGATTGATGATGATGATGATGATGGTGATGAATGATGATAATGATGGTGATGATGATGATGATGGTGATGATGTTGATGATGACGATGATGATGATGATAATAATGGTGATGATGGTGATGATGATGTTGATGGTGAAATATTTCTCTAGGCAGATCACCAACCATCACCATCTTACCTTACCTTAAATAAGCGTAGTGGCAGAATGTCATAATGAACCAAAACGCAAAATATTGCTTATAGTTTTTTTTTAAATGGCTGAATGCTATGATGCCATAGACCTATAAACATCATGGTGCTGTGTGACATGAAACAATAGACGATCGCATTGCCGGCCTAGGCCTGCAACGGTGTATTTTGAAGCCTGTTTTAACGAACACAACGTAAACATTACATAGCATGTTTGAGTAAAAAAAACTTATTGCAGGATTTTTGGAAATTCCTGTGGGATAGATAATCTCTGAAACTTCCGAGCCGATTAAAAAAAAAAACTTTTACCAGTAAAAAGTTACACTATCCTTTATTGACATAGGCTACTTTTTTCCGGGGAAATGCAAAATTCCCAAGGGATAGAAAAAAGAAAATTCAACTTCGGAGCTCATTTTAAAATGTCTTACACCAATAGAAAAGATGCACTGTCCTTGGTTAACATAGGATGCTTTTTTCCGGATAAATGCAAAATTCCAGCGGTATAGAAAATAGTAAAATTAACTTCGGGGCTGAGTTTAAAAAAAAAATCACCAATAGAAAGCTTCACTATCCTTTATTGGTATAGGCTACCTACTATTTATTCGGTAAAATGCAAAATTCCCCTGATTTGAAAATTTCTTTCACCTATTAGTGAGTAGCTACACTAACCCTTACTTACATAGACTATTTTCTCCGTGAAAAATCAAAATTCCCACGGGAAAAAAATAAGTGAACTCAACTACGCGGCTGATTTTAAAAGTTCTTTTATCGGTAGAAAGCTTTAAGGACATAGGCTACTTTTCTCGGGGAAAATGCAAAATATCCGCGGGATAAAAATAAGTGTAATTTTGCAAAGAATAAGGACAAATTTGTTGAAATTCCCGCGGGATAGGGAATAAACGGGATTTATAATATTCACTAACTGATACTCATGATGAAATGATAATAATGATGGATGTTGCCGGTGCCGGATTTTTGTTTTATACAATGAAAGAGATGAAGAAGCTTTACCACAAATTGGAATTCTACGCGGACGAAGTCGCGGGCAAAAGCTAGTCTATACATATAAAATCCTTTGTCCTGACTGACGGATCAACGCACAGCCTAAACCGCTGATCGTAGAGACCTGAAACTTGGAGGGTGTGTCCTTTGTATGACGTAGGCATCCGATAAGAAAGGATTTTTCGTAGTTCTACTCCTAAGGGGGTAAAAAAGGGGGGCAAAGTTTGTATGGGACAACGTGATTCCTTGGTCCAATCTACATCAAATTTTGCATAAACATTCTTTAACAGAATTGATGGAAGACGTGTTTCGTATTTTATTGAAATTCATCCCTTGACGGGGTTAAAAAGGAGTAGAAAGTTATTTTGGGGGTGATTTGCTTCGAAGTTGATATCAATACTCCTTAGTGCTTTTGATTTAAATTACATTTTATTTTGACACATGTTTGAATACTCGATCCGAAGACACGGCTTCATAGGAACGTAGAGTTCGAAATTTGAAATGGTAAGGTGAATACTCGATCCGAAGACACGGCTTCATAGGAACGTAGAGTTCGAAATTTGAAATGGTAAGGACTAGACATCTTGGTTAAGCCGCGTTTTCACTTAGTGTTCTAAACAAACATTTGTTTAGAGCAAATATGATTGCGGTTTTTCCGATGTTCGCTCAAAATAGAAAATGTCCGTTTTCATTCAATGAGGAAAGAGAACAGTTGTTTATAACAAAATCGTAAACAAAGATCGGAGACCCACCGAACACGTATAATGTCGAGCGAATGCACAGTATGCTTAGTATAAGTTTTCCTTCACTTCAATACTTCTCGATCGCGTTTACGTAAAAATTTCAATTCTATGGAAACATAGACGCGCGCGCGCGGAGGCGCTGTCCATGTTTCCATAGAATTGAAATTTTTACGTAAACGCAATCGAGAAGTATTTTGGTGAAGTAAAACTTATACTAAGCGTACAGTACGCTTAGTATAAGTTTTACTTCACCAAAATACTTCTCGATCGCGTTTACGTAAAAAAATCAATTACTAGGGAAACATGTGCAGCGCCTCCGCGGCCGCGCGTCCATGTTTCCATAGAATTGAAATTTTTACGTAAACGCGATCGAGAAGTATTTTGGTGAAGTAAAACTTATACTAAGCGTACAGTATGCTTAGTATAAGTTTTTACTTCACCAAAATACTTCTCGATCGCGTTTACGTAAAAAATTCAATTACTAGGGAAAGATGGACAGCGTCTCCGCGCGCGCACTTCCATGTTTCCATAGAATTTGGTTGCTCCCAATCATTAGATTGGGCGTCAATGAGGGAGGCCTTTGTCCAGCAGTGGACGTCCTACGGCTGAAATGATGATGATGATGATGATGATGCTTTTATGTGAGTTCAACCTTTTTCGAATAAAATCGAATTGAGTATTCAAACATCATTGTTGAACTCGCATAAAAGCTTGGTGCAATGCAAATACATATAAAATGCTTTGTCCTGAAGTACTAAATGACTGACTGGCGGATTAACGCACAGCCTAAACCGCTGTATGTAGAGACCTGAAACTTGGAGGATGTGGTTTTTGTATGACGTAGGCATCCGATAAGAAAGAATTTTCCGGAATTCCCACGGGATAAGGAATATACGGGATGTATATATTTCATCAGTCGAGAGTGACCCTATCCCCATAACGAAGATTACTAAACTGTTCAAATTGGGCATGCAAGTAGACTATTAGAATAGGTATAAAGCTAATTTCAATAATTTTGAAAATTCCCACGGGATAAGGATAAATCAGATTTTATTTACTCAAATCAACTGGATCCTATGTCCGTAACTACAATTACTAAACTTTTCAAATTCAGTATAAACGTAAATGGTCATACATAACAGCAAAAAAACTTATTGCGGGATTTTTGGAAATTCCTGTGGGATAGATAATCTACGAAACTTCCGAGCCGATTAAAAAAAAATCTTTTGCCAGTAAAAAGTTACACTATGCTTTATTGACATAGGCTACTTTTTTCCGGAAAAATACAAAATTCCCAATGGATAGAAAAAAAATTAAACTTAGGAGCTCATTTTAAAATGTCTTTCACCAATAGAAAAGATACACTGTCCTTGATTAACATAGGATGCTATTTTCCGGATAAATGCAAAATTCGCGCGGTATAGAGAAAATCACGAGAAAATAGTAAATTTCACTTTGGGGCTGAGTTTAAAAAAAATACCAAAAGAAAGCTACACTATCCTTTATTGGTATAGGCTAGGCTACCTACTATTTATTCGGTAAAATGCAATATTCCCGTGGGATAGAAAGAAGTGAATATCACTTGAGGGCTGATTTGTAAATTTCTTTCACCAGTAGGAAGCTACACCAACTATTATTTACATAGACTACTTTTCTCCGTGAAAAAGCAAAATTCCCACGGGAAAAAAATAAGTGAATTCAACTACGGGGCTGATTTGAAAACTTCTTTTACCGGTAGAAAGCTACACCTTTAAGGACATAGGCTACTTTTTCTCGGGGAAAATGCAAAATTCCCGCGGGATAAAAATAAGCGAAAATTTGCATAGAATAAGGACAAATTTGTTGAAATTCCCACGGGATAGAGAATAAACGGGCTTTATAATATTCACTAACTGATACTGATGATGATGAAATGATAATAATGATGGATGTTGCCGTTGCCGGATTTTTGTTTTATACAATGAAAGAGATGAATAAGCTTTACCACAAATTGGAATTCTACGCGGACGAAGTCGCGGGCAAAAGCTAGTTTCATAATAATTATCACCTATGTCCTTTTGTAATGGGTACTTACACCAATATTTTATTGCTGATGGACACTAAAACTTTAACGTTGTACACAATGACAGATAAATTCCGCATTTTAACGCCGGTTTATGTTTTTGTACTCTTAAGTGCGAAAATATGTCTATTTTAATTACTTGAAATATGTACCACGACCTTATTACGTCGGAATAAGAGCCTGTGGCAATTACTTGTCAAGTCAATTAGGCCACCGCAGGTCATTTGATAAGCGTTGTCAAACAAATAACTAAAATTATTTACTAAGTTAAGGTACCTGGAATGGCCGGAATTAATCTGTGAATGTACATATTTTTGAAGCGTTGCTCAAGTAAATATAATCGACCAAATAAGTGCTTTACCATTTTTTATGTTATGACAGTACTGTTGTGTGCCCAACTCGAACACAGGGATGTAGCTTCTATATTATCTAGTACTTAAATTATTTATACACTAGATAGAGTGTCAGTAGCAAACACTGGCATAAAAAACGTCCAAAAGCCCATTTGAAAGCTTTATATTAATATCACGTTACTTCATTCAGACTGAAGGGTAACAACTGACATATAAGCCAACAGTTGGCTTATATATTTTCGGGACGTTTTCATGCCGCCTAAGCTCTATCTAGTGTATAAATAATCTAAGATCTAGTATTAAATCAAATACAAGGATAACTTTTGACTGGTCTTTATTTCATGACGGGCGAATCACAAGTCTACATTCATTTATTTCTATTCGGTCGCTGTTCGCTGTTCTAAATTTAAATTTAAATATTACCATAGAGCACTCGCGTGCCAGCATCAAATGACACCTTACAGTACCTACATCATAATAAAAACAATAAGGTAACATTGACTCGTAATTAAAAATAGCCTTTGATGTTTTAAGCCATGCAACATACAACTGACATTGAACTTTAGGGTGGTACTTGATCGACTATACTATAACAATCGACTGGACGTACGTACATTGTGGGCGGTGGGCGATCGACAAAGAAGGTGCCGCCTTTACAATATGTACAATGCAATACAAAGACTCTTTATTAAAAACAGTATTTAGTAAGCAAACTTTTACAACCGAAAAGAAAAAGGACATAGGGAAAATTTAGTATTCCTGGTTTATACCTGAGAGAATTTGAAACACGATAAAAGATCTGTCATCGCGTCTGGTTTGGCTTCCCACGACCCCAGGCCTGGCACTGACTTACCTCTTTCAAAGATTAGGATTCAGATTCAGTAAAATAAGTATTTTTCGAAATACACATTTTTATAGCAATTTGTCGCTAGATTTTAACAGTCTCGCAATATTACGTTGGGCATAATAGTTGCATCTCGAAAGCAATTTTAGTGTAACGTTATCAATTGGTTAGGGGAAATGGTGACTTGTGACATTATCCAATGATTATAAATAAATAAATAAATATTAGGGGACAATCTTACACAAATCGACCTAGTCCCAAACTAAGCAAAGCTTGTACTATGGGTACTAGACGACGATAAACATACTTATATAGATAGATACATACTTAAATACCTATCAAACACCTAAGACTCGAGCACAAACATTCGTATTGTTCACACAAATGTCTGCCCCGACCGGCAATCGAACTTGGGACCTCAAGCTTCGTAGTCAGGTTCTCGAACAACTAGGATCCGGTCGTCTTTTAGTATACACTTCGTCTTTTTAGCATATAAATAGGGTAAACAATCTTGATGAGTCCTTTTACCGAAGAACGCTTTTAAAAAAATAGTAATTATTTCCTTTCTAATTGTTACATAATTTGTTGTGATTAAATCCTTCTTTCTAATGCTAAAAATAACGAAGTATAAGTAAGAAGTTTTGACAAATGTTCGTGGGTGTGTGGCGGCAGACAATTAACCCGCATCGCGTCACAAGAAGCCTTGGCGTCGCGACTACACCTAAGTTATTGAAAGGATAGGTATTATGACTTATTTTATTACCATTCAAATATGTCGGGTCAGGTATCTTCACCTTGCCCATTCAAAAATGCTTTGTGTCTCGCTTGGAATTGAATGCATGTTCTATTTATCTGTGTCAGTCTATGGGGCAGTTGTAACAAATTGTAATGATGTTCAGCCTTTTAGGGTGATGGCCTTTATGAATAAAAATAGACGAAGTTATTGATTTGTTAAATAGTTTTCGTCAGGCATGACTTGTAAAAAACGGCAATTAAGCGTCTATTTCAAAGGAGCATCACTTCCTTGTGTGATGGTGATACAGAAGGATTCTTTTATTTTCTTTTATATATGTAAGTACAATCAGCGTCAAATAGTTTCTGACACCCAAAGTGGCCAAAACGTTTCCAACACGACCTTATTCCTACTGTAACAAAGACTTTTTACCTCGGAAAATTGCATAGCATAGAGACAGCGATGAATTAATTCTTGGCATACGAAGTCACGGCCAAGAGCTAGTCAATCATAAATAGTCTTATGGACATTGAAAAACATTCGATGAAACGTTGCACGTTCTAAGGTTTAAAAATTACAGTTAAATCTGGGTTAGAAATGTCAGTTATAGCTTTTGACTCTACTTAACCCTTTAATAATTAATTCAGAATTATACAACGTGTCTCTACTCTCTGGTCAAAGACCGAAATCCTGAGTAGAGTTCCTTCTCAGGAATGTTCTACTTTTGTAAAATTCTTAGATTAAATAGATAATTTTTTTTTCCATAATGTGATTAATACCCACAAACAAATCAACAATAAGTAGAATCATACTGTATCAGTTGTTCGCAATGAGTTTTGGGGTTCAGAGCTTGATCAAATTGAAATACTCTTTAATTACCATGTATCTACATATACAGGTTGATCAAAAGTATTAAACTCTCTCACTGGCTCCAAAATGAATGATTTTACTCGTTGAACGAATTAAATACATGAATAAATAAATGTATGACATTAATACAGACTTACAAAAATGGACGGATGAACCGACGAATGGATAAAGTGATGCTAGAGTTATTTTTTTTAGTATGTAGCCAATGTATCAGAATTAAAGTCACGGGCGTAGCTCGAAGAATCTATACTAATATTATAAGCTGAAGAGTTTGTTTGTTTGTTTGCTTGAACGCGCTAATCTCAGGAACTACTGCTCCGATTTGAAAAAATCTGTATATACCCTGTATTTCTGAGGGGTATGTATTACAATACCGAAGTACGAAAGACCGAATGTATTAAAACATCGAATGGGTCAAAAGATCGACACGATTTTTTTCTGAAACCGTAAACTTTTCAGAATTTATTAAAACGCCATCATACAGAACCCATTAGGTTAGGTTAGGTTTGTTTTATAACAATCTTAAAAAGTTTACGGTTTCAGAAAAAAATCGTGTCGGTCTTTTGACCCATTCGATGTTTTAATACATTCGGTCTTTCGTACTTCGGTATAATACATACCCATTTCTGAGACGTATTTAAAAATACAAGCCTATTGATTAGGATGACGATGACTGATTTGCACCCGTCATAGATTTTTCTGCTTTTATCGATAACAATTCCATATCTCTAAGCTACTTAACTCCGGGTTAACACTTAACTCTATAGTTAACCCTTTCTGTTCAAGTCCGACTAAGGGAATTTGACAAAATCCGCGACTTTTCTTTTTATACCTACTTAGGTATAGGTGTAAATATGGATGTGACATCATCCTAAGTACAACCTATTTCTACTTACTTACGGAGTCAGATCGAGTGCGCGGAATAGATGGTGAAAGTTTTTATTGTATTTCCCGTTTCATATATACATATATGTGATGTCATAAAATGTCCGGATTCATCATCACCCGTTGAAACTACTGGATCCACAGATTTGCAATTTGGCGAAAATAAGTATTCCTTGCTTGCAGTATGTAAGGAACAAAAGGGATAAATTTTTTTGATTCAAATTGACTCTATCTCTGCAACTACAAACAGGGCATGGCTAACAGTGTTAAATATATAGGTTTAGGTACTTTTTAGGCTTTGCCACACTAAGGACGCGGCGCGACAAACGCTTGATGCAATCATACAGACAACGCGAGTGACAATCGCGTGACAGTATGACGACTCGCATTCATTGCACGGATTTTACGTCATCGCACCAAGCGGACACTGCGCCGCGACCGCAGTACGGCACCGCCCTTATCTTGTGTTTTACACTGGTACTTATATCTACTGTAATTAACCTATAATAACTGCATAGTTTCCCAATTCCGCATATCTTCAGCATCGAGCCAAAACTTTTTCTTTAATAATACTACCTAGAACCACTAAAATGCACAAAGAGTGGAATTTTCATTACCTAGTCACGGGGTCTTGCGTCATTCGATTTAGATTACTTTTAGTTCAAGCCATCTGTCGCGTAGAAACATTGTAGCTATAAGTAAAAACCCGGCGTGAACAAAAACTGTTTTATTTCATCCCCACCTATTTTGCCGTGTAAATTAGGCCCTCAATTTGATTGCCAGTTTAATAGTTCGTGATCTACATCAGAGATCCACAATGGGTTCTATTTTGACAGATACGATTCGATTCATTGCGCAAGAGTGCCGACCTTCGAGCCGTCACTTCGTCCCGGTTTATATCATTGTTCGAGTTTCTTGCAGTAGGTATTTTGTGAATAAAAAATGCTTTTTGTATCCCTATAAATAGACAGGTCGCAACCGATACTAATGATGACGTCAAAGCAATTAGTTTCGTTAGCACATTCCGTGATATAGTTCAAATCAAAGATACCAGGATCTAGACAAAAAAGTTAAGTCAATGTCAGTGCATCTTCAAATTTCAGGTAACGACTCAGTTCTTCGCTAATACCGGTAGGAGCGTCCGTATTATAATTTTATTGACGCCGATCGATCCGCTGTCAATCAACTCGTATAAAACACACTCTTTAATTAATTAAAACGTTTTGTTGTACAACACAAATTCCGAGCTTTGTGTGATGCATCAATAAAATAGTAGAAATAACAAGGTTAACGGTTAATTGCGTTGGACTGAAGATATTTATTGTTCCAAGGACCATCACGTAAAGCGTGCTACAGAAGTTCGGCAGTCATTTGTTGTAGTACTAATTATTGGTGCTACATTTAAACATGCAAGCAGCTCAAGGCCGCGCACGTCAGATCAGGGGTTATCAGATTATCTCACCACGCAATCAATCAGGATATATGTTCATTCATCTTCGTAATTATTTTTATTACAAATTGGATTACATCGTTTGCATGCGAGAGCGATGTTCTTCTTAATTATAGGTGCTTCTTTGCCCGATATCCGCCTTAAGATTATTTGTGGCACCTTCGGAATAAATTGATCGATGCAAGGTCTGCAATCACGTCTTTAGTTTCTGAATACCTATCTCACAATTAACGTAGGTGTACCCAAGTGTGAATTGCACAAAGAACCTTCTTTAACGACCTTGCGCAAAATTTTACTTCTAGAGTCATTGGAGAGCTTTTTTGAAGTGCTAATTTGGACGTCCTAATTTGTAACTCTGACCAAATCAATCATAGCTCAAGACGACCACATGATTAGTATGATTAGGATATAATCCAACTGACGATTGTAGGAATTTTTCTGAAGAGTTCTACGGGTATTGAGTAACTTGGTGGGAAGTACACGCTTTTTAACCTAGGAAATAAAATTAAATGCATATTGCTATAAGTAGGAGTCTTTTGGTCATTATTTGATTTCCTCTTTTTCATTTTTTATCGAAGACAAATACGTATAAATACAAAGACAATTAAAATCTAATCAAAGGTTCCAATTGTAATCCTTTAGGTTTACAATTGTCAAGTAAAAAAATGGCATTTCCCTGGAGATTTTCCTTTGATTTGCATTAAATTGGACATGTGATGCAACCATCATTCTCATAGCATAATAATTAATGGAACATCTTTGTACCACGGAAGGTCCGTTTGCTTTGTTATCGATACGCACTTTCGTTTGATTCAATATTTACATATCAATTAGGTAGTCCTTGTAGGTTCACCCACTGACTCTGCGGACTAGTTGCAATTGTCGGAGCACTTTGTTAAAAGTCGCAAGTTTCCCATGTTTGTTGGTACAGTGATGAAACTTACACAGTTACCTTAAAGATATCGTTGTGAAAAAATGTGCTAAAGTCATCCATCAACGTACAAAAGTAAAGAGACAAACATAATTGACAAATATTAAAGTACTTATACAAAGGGAACTTAGTGTTATATGTATAACTATGTGTCAATTAAATAGTATATTTTTTATCGAGGGACTAAAAGAAGCCAATATATACCCGAGGTGTTAGCCACCCGAGCTTTAGCAAGGGTGTCTATTTATCCGAGGGTTTATATTGACTTTTAGTCTTCAGGTGAAAACTCTATTTTTCACTTCGATTGTGAGAAAAAAATAGTCAGTTTAGTACAAAAAGATTAAATAAAAAAATAAAAAAAAAATGTTTACTTAAAGTTAAATGTACAATTTGAATTGTTTTTAATATTGTAAATCATGGTCATTCCGGGAATATTGACACGCGTACTCGTAGTAGCTTGTTCAAGTACTCTCCAGATATTACGAACATTCGCTGTTTATTTGTCTTCGTATTAGGCAAATTTACAGCCTGTAATTTATTGTCGCTTTCGACATCTGCCAGAGTAATGTTCACCAGTTCCATCCCTCTGCATGCGCCACTTATGCCAAAAATCAAGGCAACCTTTAAGTAAATAAGTTTTTGTTAAAAATATATATTATTTTATGTAACGTACTTTTAATTGCCTTGCGTTGCCTTTAACTGTTAAAAGTGTTTAAATTGTATATAAACATACCTTGGTCGCTAAATATATTTTTCATTAGGAGCGTTATTTAAAAATCCACTTCCTCTGACGTAAAAACTTTTGACTTTTTTCCTTTATGTCCACTGGACAACCGCTTTAGCAATGCAATCAAATTTGCATATGTTTTCATTTGCACTCCGTGCTTAACTTTTAATGTCATTTTTAACATTGAATAAATACTCCACAATGTGATTGATACTCCACGATTGATATCTTTTGGACATCTCGTCAAAATATGCTAAAAAAACGCTTTCTGTGAAAGAATTAATGCGTTTCTTATTCCTCCAGTCCATAAAACTTTCATTGGTTTTTAAACAAATCTTTCTAGATTTCGGCGGAAAAAGATTATCAATTACGTCTTTTGCTCTTTGCTCGACATCATAATTTTCACTATCACTTAGCGACATTGTGAGAATAGTCAATTTATTTTAATCGTTTACGATTTACGCTCTACAACAATTTCAAAGTTTTCGCGGTAAGTATGTTTTTCCAACCAGACACAGATATAACAAAATCGCATCGGCGAAATGGTCCATACACAAACTGGAAAAAATAGAATGGCGCTACCTTCTATGCGGAAAAAGCATAGAACTAGACCACGTAGACTAGGAACGTAACATTTTCGTCATTAAAATAGTCCACACAATCTAATTTTTTTTATATTTTGTTTTGCCACTAAGCAAGTACCTACTGGCTGTTTGAGTTTATCTAAGTCACTCGAAATGAATTAAAAAAATAATTACTTTTACTCCCTAGGGACTAAAGCACTCACTTTACTCCCGCCTCGTAAGGCTATATTGACCTACTTTTAGAGCATGAGAAGTGAAAAATTTAAAAAACCCCCAACGTAATGTCTAAGATCCCTTCCACAGCAAACCAAAAGAGCTGATAACTTTGAAACGGCTGAATCAATTTTGATAAAACATGTCTAAGAACCATCGCCAAGAAACCTGCTTTCAAATAAAAAAATAGACAGACAGAAAGACATACACACACACACACATAGCGGTCAAACTTATAACATCCCTCTTTTTGTGTCGGGGGTTAAAAAGAGGCGTTTTGTATCCGAACTCTTATGATAATGATAACCTACTCGTGACATCGCATTAATTAACAAGGAAATTCGTAATGACTTTTCCTTTGAAAAGGTTCCATGGTGGCTCATGAATTAAAGTTCTTGACTGTATGACCAACTGAGCACTACTTATTAATGTCAAAAATAAAATTGGAAATCAAAATAGAAGTAAACCAAATGGAGAAGGTGGGATGACCTATGTCTGCCTAGCCTATTACGAATGGCAGGAGCATGTGTACTTTAGATAGGAGGACGCACAAAATAAACTATATTTCTTCATCTTTATCTCAGTTTTAGATCATCCTTCCTTACTTTTAAGGTATTTAAATCTCCACACATGACGAGTGGATAATATAATAAAATTATAATGATTTAGAGATGCCTGCCTAATCAGTATATCTTGTTAAAAGTAAACAGGTTAAACCCACTTAACTTAATGTGGATGGTTACGTTAATAATAACTAATAACTTAATATGCTAGAATTATAGGTCTTATTTGCGTAACCTAGGCATATAATTGCATAGCTGCTAATGTATGTATATTGCATGCTATGCATAACTTAAACTATTTTAATAAGTAAGTGGTTTTCAACATCAATAGTTCAGTATTTTTACATCTTGCCACTTTAAAGTCCGCGACAAAAGCATGTAATCAATTTCGCAGCCTATGTATTAGGTAGGTTTGTTTTATGACGTTACGTGTAATCGGTGACTGTAAAGCGACAAGGTACATAAGTGATTCTGGATGCAACTTTTGGTGCTGCTCCTATTGAGAACTTTAGCCAACATGATAAAGATAAAGTAGGATAGACTAGTCTGACTAGTGTTTTTTTCCGATGAATATGATTTCGTTATTAATACTTACCTATAAGATAAGTAATACTGTATCCCACAAAAACATTTCATGTTAAATGTTGCCAAGACGAGACCATGTAGCTCGCACTGTCAAAAAGTAATCAGATCTCTTGTAGAGCCAAGTTTCTAACCCTACGTGCCCAGCTCTAAATCTATAAGCCCTAATTTTACACTAATTAGTCTCGTAGGCGTGCAAACCGTCCAAACTGGCGAGTCTGCCGCAGGAACCTTTTGCAATTCGGCATATGGGCTTGAACTTAAAAATCTATTCAATCTTTATTGTTATTGGCTTCAGGCGTTCCCGTCCATTAATTATGGAAACCTTATGGATGACCATAGTTACAGGTTGGCTGTCGGTTTAAGACTGGGCGGAAACATCGTCGTACCACATCGCTGCTTTTGTGGCAACAACGTGGATCGGCTGGGTCACCACGGCCTAGCTTGTCCCAAAAGTGCCGGCCGTTTATCTCGCCACGCTTGTCTCAACGACATTATCCGTCGGGCTCTTGCCAGCATCAACGTGCCGTCTACATTAGAACCGGTTGGGCTAGCACGTGATGACGGCAAGAGACCTGACGGAATGACGTTAATACCTTGGCAAATGGGACGGCCGCTTATTTGGGACGCCACTTGTGTGGACACTTTGGCACCGTCCCACCTAGCCACTACGTCTTTGAGGGCGGGCGCGGCGGCTGCAACGGCCGAAACAGCAAAACGCCGCAAATACGCAAATTTGGCAGACAGCTACGTATTTGCGGCTTTTGCTGTTGAGACTCTGGGGCCGTGGGGATCCGAAGCTCAAAAACTTTTTAAATTGTTAAAAAGTAAACTTGTCCGATCCACAGGTGACCATAAGGCTGGCTCTTTCCTCGGTCAACGTATTGGCGTTGCCATACAACGAGGAAATGCAGCCAGCATTATGGGCACCCTGCCCATTAGCAGCGATTTGGGAGACATTTGTAAATACAGGTTTTTAGGTTTAGATTAAGTAAATTTAAGTTTTTTTTTTTTTTATTTTTGTGTTTTAAAATATGTTTATGTATATTTAATTGTTGAATAAAGTATTAGTTCAATCTTTTAAACTCTTTCCGTGAGGCCTACTCGCCAGTTTAATCCACGGTTTGCACGCCTCAAAAAAAAAAGTGATGACGTAAATCTGACGTTGAGGTTGTTATCAAATTTAAAATTATTACAGTTCTTTTTTCTGGCGAAAAGGGCAAAGGGAGCATCTCTATTCTGTGGTAGTATTGATAAATTCAGATATACTTTTTTAATTTGTTATATTTTTAAAATATAGAGAAATAAATTATAATAAATATTTTTCCGTGTTTATGAGGCAAAACTCTTTCGATTTCTGTAGTAATTATCAGGTGTTAAAAAAATGAAATCTCGTCAATTATCCTATACCGTGTAACAGAAGGAAGGATGAAATCGAACTAAGCTTGATCAGCTTGATCTTATGTTATCTTTATCAGCTAAGCCTAAGTTCCTAAGTGTAATGTTGCAAGTGTTAAATTCTTTATTACAAGCATTACCTGGACCATTTTTTATTTTGTTGTATCTTTTGACTTTTTTTTAATTCGGAAAATTTTATGTGATATCTGCTCAGAATCAGGAGCTTTTTCGATCCTACTTGGTGAAAAAAAGTGTCAAAACTTCCGTATAATTTTTGATTCTTCCTTTTTAAATATCAAATAATTTATTGTAAGGTTATGAGTCAAGCAACAATGTCCTTCATATCCTACCTCAATGAGGTGTACAATGTCAACTTAATATTAATCGTTACGGTCATACCTATAAAGTCTATGAAAAATGGTAACGGAATGGAAAAAAAAATTAGGTTACTTTTTTTCTCCTAGTAGTATCGAAAAAGCTCGTAATTCCGAGCAAAAATCACATAAATTTTCCGATTAAAAAGTCAAAAGACAACAAAATAATAAATAGCCCACATAAAAAAATACAATTTTTTTCAACTTATTTCGATATGTGAGACCCCCTTTAGTCTGCGATAACCCTTCATTAACCTCTACCTGTTGCACTTTGTTTTTTCACGCTGTAATACAAACATTGAGTGTATTTTGTAGTTGCTGCGACCGGGTCTCTGCCGTTATACCAAATTCTTCTTCTTCTCTTCTTCTTTCTTTTTCAGGCTTTTTCTATCCACTGCTGGATGTAACCCTCTCCTAATCCCCTCCACTTCGTCCTATTCTTCGTCTTCCTGAGCCAGTACGGTCCGGCGTAACTTTTTATGTCATCAGACCATCTCATCTGGGGTCTGCCTACACTTCTTCTTGTGGTCCGCGGTCTCCACACCAGCACTCTATGGGCCCAGTGGTTATCCACTCCGCGTGCCACATGCCCCGCCCAGTTCCATTTCAGTCGTGCAATGCGTTTCAAGATGTCTGTTACTTTAGTGCGTTTCCGGATGCAATCATTCCGCATTCTGTCTCTCAAACTAAGCCCTAACATGGCTCTCTCCATGGATCTCTGAGCGATTTTGAGCTTCTTAACCATGTTTCAGAAGCATATGTTAAAACTGGGAGAACGCACTGATCGAAAACATTGGTTTTAAGGCATTGGGGCAAGGATCCAGAGAATACCGGTTTCAGTTTGCCGAAAGCAGCCCATCCAAGCTGAATACGACGGTCAATTTCTTTCGTTAAGTTTTGGCGTCCTACCGTCATAACTTGTCCCAGATACACATATTGGTCGACTTGCTCCAGAGGTGTGTTTCCTACTAAAACTGGGTTTGCAGTAAGATCGGCCGTAGCCATCACTTTTGTTTTCTCCATGTTCATTTGGAGGCCGACTTGGATGGAGCTGTTATGTAGATCTTGCAGCATCTGTTCTAAATGGTGTCTGTTGTCTGCAATGATCACAATATCATCGGCAAATCTTAGGTGGTTTAAGTATTCCCCCTCTAGCTTAGGGGAAATGATATCCCCCTGCCGTACACATTTTAGAATCGGGATTGGATTCGTTGTAGAGTCTTTCAAGCGAATCTTCATCGTGGCTGAGTTATACAGGCTCTTTAGGACTTCTATGTACCTTTGGTCTATTTGGCATCTTTTTAGAGAGTTCCACATTGACCAGTGCTCTACGGAATCGAAAGCCTTCTCGTAATCAACAAAAGCTAAATACAGAGGTTTGTTGTATTCTACTGACTTTTCGATTATTTGTCTTAAGGTGAAGATATGGTCAATCGTTCCGTAACCTTTCCTAAATCCCGCCTGCTCACGGGGCTGGAAGTGATCCATTCGTTGTGCTAGTCTGTTGGTGATAACTCTGGAAAAGGCCTTGTATACTTGGCTCAATAAAGATATAGGACGATAATTCTTCAGCTGAAGTTTGCTGCCTTTTTTGTGGAATAGGGCGACTATGCTATTACGCCAGCTTGATGGTACTTGTCCCGTGAATAAGCACTCATTAAATAGCCATTTGAGTTCCGTGAGTGTTGGACGTCCACCTGCTTTTACCAAATTATTTTTCGTCAAATGTTTCATTTCCCAAATGTTTATTTTATCTGAAACTGTAAACTTTTCAGGATTTTTATAAAACAAACCTAATCTAACCTACAGAATAGTCCTCAAATATATCCTGAATAGTTTACAGTTTCAGAAAAAATACACATTTGGGAAATAAATTTGGTTAAACAGCAGGATCCAGCTGCAACCCCCTGGGGTCGGGTCTTGCTCTTGACACTGACCTACATCGAGCATCAAGATAAACTAACAAAGATTAAAAACCTGTATCGTAAAACTACGACAGCGACTACTTTTGCAAAGTGGTCAATTTACTCAAAAATCGAGGCTGTTGCTAAATTTGTAGCAAAATTATGACAATAAGGCCCCGCAATAGGTAGAGGTAACTTTGCTTTACTACCAATCACACCGAATATATATATTTTCCTCAAAAGGAAACGAAACTGTTCGGAAGATTTTGAATGATTACATTTTTCTTTATGGTGCCATGACGAATAGTCAGAGGTTGGCTGTTCTATCGAAGGTTTTGCGTGGTAAGTTCAATAGCTAGGTCGCTTTACATAATATTATCTTACAAGTTACAATTTATATTCATGGTTAGGGTAATTTAAAAAAATATACATAATTCAGGCCTTAATGAAAACAAAATCACAATCGCATCCTTTGTGTAACGAAAGTTAGTCATACAAACTATATGGGTAACTTTCGTGGCACAAAGGTATCAATTAAATTACTTATGTAATTTTTTTTTGAAAACGACTCGTTTCTTTTACAACCTCATGTCATTGAACTTACAATGTTAGACTTTTCTTTCAAAGCTTACAAATGAAATTTCACTCATTTACAGAGATTGAATGGAGTTGAATGAAATGTGGTATGTGTAGGTCTTGTGTAGGTTCGTAGTTTAGATGAAAATCCAAATTCTAACGAAAAGTAGGTATGGTTTGCAAAATAAGCTTGATAAAAATAAAAAATTTAAGCAAAAATACAGTACAGTACAGCTCTCGGGTACAGTTAAGTACTCGTATTTATGAAACTTGGTACCGTTCGAAAGTGGAGAAAACTGCGTTGAAATGCGAGTGCAGAAGGACAAAAATACTCCCTACTAACCATAATCACAAATAACATAATTAAAAAAAAATAGTTATGTAGCACATAGACATACTCGTATGTACCTATCTATACTTACCTACCATTTCAATGGTATTTTCATAGATGTGATTAAAAATATCGGCCCCTTGTAATCAGTTTGAAACGAAGTTTTGTACCTACCTACCTTTGGATGGATGGATAAAAAACTGATAGGTACTTACCTTCCATAGTAAAAAGTCGAATAAATAGTTTATTTCAGAGGAATGACTTTTTGGAAGCTAACCTTTTTAAAACAGAACTTTAGACGTATTGTTTACTCACCATTTTCACAGACTCGTAACTGTAGTTTAAACTTAAAAATTTCTTTTACTCTCATGCAACTTAAATTCAATATATCCGTCGTTAAAAATTCACTATACACTCATTTATTCTTCGGTTTTGGAATAACTATTAATATTCCCGACTAGGGTTTTCGGATTCATTTGTTTCCCGCTAAAACGCGTCGTCGGTGCGTCTTGGCGCAGGCGCGAACCGTCTTGGTTGCGAGCACGGTTTGTTTTGCCGCGTTCGTCGGCGAACCACTCACCGGCCATTCTTTCTCTCGAGAATAAAACGCACGTGATGCGCCTTATGAAAGTACTGGCCGTGGAATGAAGACTCCAAACCCTCAACCAGTTTATCTAGACCTCTGCGCACCATTGGAAGTGCCCAGTGTTTTGTAAACGTTTCAGGTGTACCTGATGGGTCAAGTAGTATAGTGGTTTACCTGTTCAAGTAGCTATCGTTTGAATCACGTGATGAAGAGATTGGTGCGGGTATTCCAGTCACCTTTAGACTTATAAAATATTTCCGTGTTTAAGTTACTTGAAGTAAGTTATTTATTAAGTTAGTTGTTTTAAAAATTAATGCGGAATATTTCAGTTTTCGGATTTAAAAAATAAATAAAACGTGGCAATTCCTTCGAAACGCTGCTTCACTTTGTACTTTGACTAAATGTATGAAAACAATTGTACACAATAAAAAAAACCTTATGTTTTGTCAAACTTGCTCCACTCCACAAACCGTTTGTTGAAACATTTCGAATTAAAAGCGTTTGGCTTATGGGCTACATTATGCCATTTTCCATTATTTGAAGATCATTTGATGATCGTGAGACAAAAACTATAAATAATACAACGTAAACTATGACGCCTACAGTCTCAAGGTACCTACTTATGATTATGACAGGAGATGGTAGGGCGCTTTTCCCTTCAGGGTTCAAGTACTTAAGTTAGAATAGAGTTAACCACATTACCATTAGTAAATAACAGCTAAATATTGTACGCAGCGGTTGAATGAAATCGTCGGGGGCGTGCATTTTTGTCTGAAAGTTTAGGAAACAAACGATTGAATAGGTCTGTGTAAAAACATGGCAAGTGTGTGAATAAATGCATTTGTGTGACAGGTTTCTTGTGTTATGAAATTATAGGAACGTAACATATTTATTTAAGAGTCGTTTTGAAAAAAAAAAATAATCAATTAAGGGATTTAATTAAAACAAAACTTAATTGGTTCCTTTGTGTACCTAAAGATAGTTACCCATATAGTTTGTATGACTAACTTT